>CAJQUN010000005.1:0-600000 GCA_907163345.1 Haberlea rhodopensis | reverse complement strand
TTCACAAGGTTTATTTCAACACTTTTCTTCTTTTGTGCCTTGGCTCCCCTTGGAGTCATATTTTTATCTATTTTTTTCAAGGCATCCTTTTTTCTTTCATGCATTCCATTCTTTTGACAATTAAGCTCACAAATATACTTCAATGATTCCCAAGTGCATTTGAATGAAATACATCATACTCCCTTAAAAGGTATGGATTAAAATCACATTTAGGCTTAAAGGGTAGGACGATAAGCTAGTCAAGAAATGTTGAATGGGGGTCTTTAGTATGCTTAGCATACTACCATTCTTTTACATTTAAGGCTCAAAATAGGTACTAGAGAATGATTTTGTTTACATGGTAGGCTTGAAAGGCACAAACGCATCAAAGATCGCCTATATCACTTTCATGTTTGCAAGTAGTCTAGATATACGCCTCAAAGAGCATGTAGTTAAGTTCTAGCATGTATTAGAGACTTCTTAAGACTATCACAAGCTTCACACAATCTTCACTAAGTTATGCACACTTCACAAGTCATGACAAAATTGTGCTCAAGATATTCACTTACTAAGTTAAAGTAAACTTTGCATTAGAGTTCAAAGTGTTCCAAAGTTAACAATTCACCTATGTTCAAAAGCATGCATGATATCAATTAGGTTTCATCATGGGCTAGTGATTCTAAGCATGTGTTCATTACTAACTATGAGCTCAAAATTTTCAAATTTTTTGATTTTTTTTTTGTATTTTTGTAATAAGAAAAACGAATAAGAAAAACAATAACACACCACTAATCCCTCCCCCATACTTAATTCTTACATTGTCCCCAATGTAAGGCAAAAGTACAAGAAAAGAGAAAAGTGTAAACTAAAAAGCAATAAAAAAAATAAAAGGGAGAAAGGAAACTAACTCCCCTTGGGTTGCCTCCCAAGCAGCGCCTCTGTTTAACGTCGGTGGCCCAACGCTATCCCTCTATCAAGGTGGGTGGTGCGGTGTCGCTCTGTCCTTCTTTAACCACCTCGATATCTTCTTCACTCCTCTGTATTTCGGCTTGTTGCTCTTTGAGTGGTCGCCCCCAGTCTTTGTTACTCCTACAGCATTTGTTGCTTGCTTTGGTCGATCCGGAGGGTGCTTCTTTCCAATGGTACGATCCTGCAAGTTAAAAGGAGAGGGTCAGCAGTATCATGAGTAGATAGAGCGGCAACATTATGAACATTATGCACAAAATGAGAATCCATACCTCCGTTGTCATCAAGGCCATCAGTAGCCTTTACATTTCCCACAACTCATCATTATCAAAATCCGAATCATAATCATCATGTATGCCAATAGCGTAACTCGAATGCTCAAGAGTTTTAATGGGTGCATAGATGTTGAATTTTGCAACTTTACCATTAGACTCCAATGTTATCATACCGCTATTCATATTGATTACTGATTTTGATGTTTTCAAGAATGGCCTTCCTAAAAGGATTAAACTAGATGGATCACCATTTGCCATGTCTAAGACATAGAAATCGGCTGGGAAAACCAAGTTCTCTACATGCACAACTACGTCCTCTACTATCCCCTTGGGTTTGACCGTGGATTTATCAGCTAAGTGAATAACTGCGCTATTTCTTTTTAAAGGTCCCATTTTCAGTTGAGAGTACATTGAGTAAGGCATGACATTTATGGACGATCCTAAATCGAGCATAGCCTTCTCAATCCTAATACCTCTAATCTCACATGGGATAAAGAACATACCTGGGTCCTTGCATTTAATGAGGATGCTTCTTTGGTTGTCCGCCGAAACATTGTCATTGAGCTCGACCTTGGGCTGCCCTTTGTGTACCTTGCTTTGATCCTCTTTCACGGTCTCCTTTAAGGGGTTAGCATGTTGCGGTTTCTTCTTCATGGTCTCATGCAATGGGGCTTGCTCTTTGCAGCGTGGACTCATCTCGTAGAGGTCTTTGAGTTCGGCATCTTTCCTATTGTCCTTCAATGCTTGGGGGAAAGGGGGTGGTACTTTATATTCAGAAAGTTTAGGGAACTCACCTCGTGGTTCCTCCCCTTGCATTGGCTCTTCAACATCTGTCTCTGTCTCCGTCATCTCTTCTTTCTGGGGTGGCGTCAGTACCACCTTCTCTTCAGCTGCATCTTCATTCACATTCACTGTGATATCACTCACATTTTCCCGGGGGTTCATCTCTGGTTGTGACGGCAGTCCATTTGAAATCCTTGCTTCGATCTTGCTGATTGAAGTCGCCAATTGTCCCATCTGCGTCGTCAAGCTCTGGATGCTCGCCCCCGTCTCCTGTTGAAATTGTAAGCTATTTTCAGCAATAACTTTGATGCTATGTTCTAACCTGTCAGAAGGAGGGTACACTGGCGGTGGTGGAGGTCGCTGATATGGCGGTCTGTAGGGTGGAGGTTGGTGCATCTGTGGGTTCCCATAGCCTTGGTTCGGATGGTCCCTCCACCCTTGATTGTAGTTGTTTGGTGGATGGTCATAATTCCCTTGTGGTGGCCCTGGGAATCCTCCCGCTGCATTCACGGTCTCAGCGGCTGTCTCTTGTAGTGAGGGGCATGCGTCCGTGGGATGGTTCGCAGCCAGACAGATTCCACACGGCTTTATCTTCCCTACATTTCCACCTGCCATACCACGCACAAGAAAAGTGAGGTCTATCAGTTGTTGTTCTAGGTTTGGTACATTTACCTCTTTCCTTTGCGGTTGTCCATGGCGCACAGATCCGAATTGTTGGGAGTTGGCCGCCATGTTAGCTATCAAGCGTCTAGCTTCCTCCGCTGTTTTATCTATAAATGCTCCTCCGCTTGCCGCATCCACCAAGTTCCTATCACCAGAAAGTAAACCTTCATAGAAGTATTGGATTAGAAGGTGTTCACTTATCTGGTGTTGTGGACAACTTGCGCACAACTTCTTGAATCTCTCCCAGTACTCGTGTAGTGATTCCTCGTAGAGCTGCTTCACACCATATATCTCTTTCCTCAAGTTCGTTGCCCTTGAAGCTGGGAAGTACTTTTCTAGGAATACTCTTTGTAAGTCAGTCCACGTGGTGATCGATCCGGATGGTAAGTAGAAGAGCCAGTCTTTTGCAGCGTCCTTTAGAGAAAACGGGAACGCTCTTAGCTTTATTTGATCCTCAGTGATTCCGGTCGGCTTCATGGTAGTGCACACCACGTGGAACTCCATCAGATGCTTATGCGGGTTTTCACCTGCAAGACCATGAAAAGCTGGCAATAAGTGAATTAAACCAGATTTAAGTTCGAAGTTTACGTTATTGACCAGAGCAGGGAAACTGATGCAGAGCGGTTGTTGATCCAAGTTAGGATTCGCCAGCTGCCTCAAGCTTTGATTTGCAGCCATCATGGACCTCTCTTCTTCTTCTTGTTCTATAATCCTTCGTGCTTCTCGTCTCCTCTGATGTAGCGTCCTCTCAATCTCAGGATCGTAGTGAAAGTTATCTTCGTGATGAACGATCCACCTGTACTCATTAACAAACCAAAGTAGTAATGCGGGATAAAAAAAAAAATCGACACAAAATAATACCAATGCCTTCCCCGGCAACGGCGCCAAAATTTGGTAGCGCTTATCGCGTACGCCCAAATTAACCCTTCTTCAGTTAATAGAAAAAATTTGTAGTATCGGAAGTAGGGATCGATCCCACAGGGAAGGTGAATTTATTTCGTGCCAATTATCAAACAAATAGTGACAATGGGAGTTTGTATTGGATTACTACTACTTAACGAATATCAAACTAATAAACGAGTTTAACTAAAACGATTAAAACTTATGGGATTAAAGCGATTCTTGGTTTTCAGGTAACCGTACTTTTGGAAAATTATCTTTTAGTCATCAAATCAAAACATTCTAATTCTTTCGATTATCTATCGACTGGAAATTCAATTCCTACTCATGTTATTCGTAGTCAAAGAGAAAACAGCATTCAATTCAACCCTTACCAAATCTCTAATCACCACTACATCCGTTAATGATTAAATCAATGATAGTTTTCAAAAATAATGAGTTCTATAAATCTAATCAATGAAAACTACAGCCGTTAAAATTGATTACTCAACCGTTTCTCCTAAGAATTCAATAACACCTACAGCCGGTTAATTATTGATCTTAGTTGTTTCTTAACAAACTATCGATTATGCAATTGAATATTAGGTGATCGGTCTAATACACAAACACAACAATCATGGGATTCGAAATTTGAGAAACAAATTGAAATCGAAATCTAATTCAACAATCAAACCGAATTCTCATAAAAGATTCAAATCCAAAAGTAGGTATCCCTTCAACCAAGAATCAAAGGGTTTTAGCCTAGCATAATTGAATCTAAAATCAACAAAATATCATTCGAAAACATTAAATAAATAAAGGAGAAGAAATTACTAATAATAGCCACAATTCTGGCTTGTCGATTCCGGTCCCGTTCTTCGTAGTTCTTGACAAAACTTCAAAGAAAAATTAATCTAAAATCTCCAATTATTTTAAAAGTAAGAAAAACTATCAAAAACTGCTGCTAATGAGGCTTAGTCTCGAGTTTTAGGGTATTGGAGTGATAAAAATAGGATACAATCTTTTAAACATGGTAACAGACTCAATTTCCTAATTTCCGGACTCTTCGGCGATCGATCGCCTGATATGCGGCGATCGATCGCGTGACTCCAGTGGGCTTTGGCGATCGATCGCCACTTCTTCGCGATCGATCGCTGGCTTGTGAATTTTGTTGATTAAGTTTCTGTCCATAGGCGATCGATCTCCTCTTCGTGGCAATCGATCTCCTTCTTCAAAATTACATTTTTGCCCTTTTCTTGATCAATTTTTAGTCCTTGTCATGTCCATGTCTCTTCTTGGTCTTTACACATCATTTTTAGCTCGTTTTCTTCGATTGTACCTACAATTACACAAATATACGATTAGGTAGCATACGTATCAAATTATCTATCAAAACCTACCAAATCGTAGACAATTAAGCACTAAAGATGTGTCTATTTCTAGTCACATCAATATCCCAACAAACTCGCCAGGTAACAGTACTTGTTCTACTGGCCCTTGCCCAATCGGTGGTGGTGGTACAGGTGCCATCCTCACACTAGCATTGCCACTCATGGCATCCCCAACCTCATCATGTGGTACTCTGTCTGCCATTACTGCAAATACAGGTTACCAACAATAATAAAGAGAATAAAGCATGTCAGTATAACATCATATCATGACTCATACCATGCTTTCAAGTGATTAGGTAACTCCCAAATACACTTCATCTACCCTTGTTCACCCCGTTCTCGAACCACTGCTCTGATACCACTAATGTTGAGTCCTCAATTACTTAATCCATTATGTATCAATTAATCATACATACGTGAGTTGAAGTAAGTAAAAAGATACACTGATTAGAAGTTTCTTACTAAGTAAGTTGTTACAACTTTATAAAAACCCTACCATATATACATCATATGGAATTCAAACAACTTAATCAAGACAACTCCTAGGCAGTGATTCAGTTCGCAGCGGAAAATGACTCACATCCCGTCCTCCCACATCTATGAGTCCCTACAGAAACATTCACACAACGTGAGTATAGATAAACAACTATCTCAGTGCGATATCAAAACACAATATCAATGATAAAGCACAATAATAATCATCAATTATGAATGTTCTGTATCATGCATCAACAAATGCAACTATGTAATGACATGTCTCCTCACACATCCTATTATCACGAGACTAATATGATATGTCTATTTCCGCTCAATATGTCAGTGGAACCGCCTCACATCTTCATATTAGCAACACATATCATTGTACCGTCCTCACATGATAATAGCCAGAGCATATACCCAAAAACCGGCGTATATCTCTCATACCAAGTATATGTAGCATACCCGAGCATATACCCAAACCAGGCGTATACCTCAAATGCTAAAGCATATATTTCATCCATCTCAAATACATGATATCCATGAATGTACATGCATATGATACTACCAATCATATGATACCAATCTCATAACATCATCACATAATCTCTATACTCCGTACGTCAACACGTACCTGGTATACGACAATAAAAGCGATAAATCAGGCGTTGATGGCTAATTGCCTTTTCGCCCCGTCCCCTGTGATGATGCTACAAGCACATGAACAATATACCATGTTATAAGAGGCTTCAAAAATAAATGCTACAAAAATATAACATTTTTCATAATTTCCAAGGCACCGATCGATCGCTACAATTGCCGATCGATCGCCAAAACTTTCTGTCTCCTCGCGATCGATCGCAACTACTTGGCGATCGATCGCCAAAATGCCCTGTTCATAGCGATCGATCGCTACAAACTCACCGATCGATCGCCACATAGTTTCACCGCCTTATATTTTGTCTGTCCTCGGCGATCGATCGCAACACAAGCACCGATCGATCGCCGATGTCCAGAAAACTTAGAACATGGCGATTTTCAAGCATATCTTCATGGTACTTATTCAGCTACTCGAAATTAACCATTTCCACATGTTTCTTGCAATCTCTAGTAACATATAAACATGTTTCTCTCCTCATACAAACTTATCTTTTCATGATAACAAGTATCAATTCAAAACATAAAAGATTCAAACTCACATGCTTCAATTTCAACAACTAACCAACATAGACATCACGTGCTATGGAATTCTTAACAAGCAAGTATAAAATCCATTCACTCAACTTCTTAGCTTGATTACCAAGTTTACTTCCAAGTTCAAGACCCAAAACCAAGAGAAGATTTAGAGGTGCTTGTGTAGGGATTTTGTAGGTGAAAATGGTGTATTATGAGTTTGATATATGATTTTACCTATTTAATCAACTCTCCAAATGCAAACTCAAACTCACATCCACATGCTAATGGAAATTCAAATGAAACCAAAGGCATAGGAAATTCAAGTCAAATGCATACTAGTCCATGTTACTTGATATGTCACTGCACTTGATTTAATTCAAGTCATTTCTATGCACTACATCTTGTGCATCATGTTTCATTCCTTGCCATATATCACATAGTCATCTCATGTATGTGAGTATTAACCCTCGGTTCAACCCGAACCCGAATCCATATCATACCGAAATTAATCATATTAACGCTATAATCATATGACACGTGTATAAAGCAACTCGAGGCATTACAAATCAAGAGAGGAAGCTAGGATCTACGAACGAAGTCGATGACGTGAGTTTATTCTTGTCTTTAATCTTTAGTTTTAGTTTATTTGATGTCTTTCAATTTAATTATGAACAAAATTTATTTATCAAGATTGGGCGAACCTTTGTGTCCTATGACTTGATTATTGATTATTGATTGAATTCATATATTCTATATGCATAATTTGTTGTTCTCCATGCTTTTGAAGGAGTAGCTATCTTTGAATGATTATATACATCGTAATTGAGGTTGACCATACGATATTATGATACAATATAGTGAACTATGCTGTGGGTTTCATATTGAGATCGACCATATGAAATTGAACACACGTGTGATACCGATAGATGACCCAATCGAAGGTTAGTAGTTTTCACAAATCATAATGTAATATTGATTGTTCACTAAGTAAACAGAAGTGGCTTTTTGCACCTTAATATTAGACTTGATATAGATTGACCATATTATGTTGAATAAATTAAGAAAATTTGTCACCTTAGAGATATATATGGATAATCAATCGAAGGTCATATGGATTATATTGGTGAACCGACGTCTTGATAATCTTCTCAAGTAGAATTTTCTCGTTAACATTGATTGACTTGGTTGTAATCATTAGTAGAAGTTTAATTAGTTAATATATTATTCAATTAATTATCGTAGGTTAAATATAGTTTAAAACATCTTATTTGGTACTTAGAGTTAGCCCATGTGGGTTCGACAACCCGTTCTTTATAATCTATACTAAAACTTGATAACTGCGCACTTACGGATATATCATGCTAAAATGGAATTTTATTGTTTAAATAAAATGCGATCATAGTACTCTTTCTCCATTCATTTAGATTTGTGTTACTTATCCAAATCTTGTTAAATAGATCTATTAGCCACTTTATCCCCGTCGGTCCTAAACATCTCCATACTTCAATAGGATTCTATCAAGATCAACTGCTCTTCATGCTTTCATTTTGTTCAAACCTTCTTTAACCTCAGATCTCTAATTCTGCGAGAAAACTCACGGTTCACATCATGTTGATGGATGCTAAGATCATCTAAATCTTTGCTAAAACCACAGTTGAACAAGTTGTTAAAAGAGTTCTTCCATCTTATTTTGATGTCTTTTTTCTTTAACCAAGACTTTATGGTTCTTACTGCATATAAGTCTCTGGTCTTCCTCCTCCTCGCTCGAGCGATCCTGTTGATATCTTGTTCTGCTTCATTGGTATCCAATTTATTGTACACTTCTTTGTAGATGTAGGGGGGCAAAAAAAATAAAATAAATAGATGTAGGGGTATACATGTCTTCTGACATTTAGACGGGAGTTTATAAATTTGTGCTCCTAAATTCGTCCAAGTCCGCGCGGGAAGGTTAGTTAGGGTTTGATAAAATTCTGAAATTCCCATAATTTCTTTTGGAATAGATGTCTTTCACCGAAGAATTTCAATCCGGTAACTATCTTTTTCTCTGGAAAAAACTATTTTTCTCTATTATTGCGATTTCACCCTATGCACCTTTGTATATTGATTTTGTAAACCCTAGGTGTTTCGATGTTAAAAATTGCGCCTATTTATCGGTTTGTTATTTACTTAGCAATTATTTTTTAATTTCTGCGAATTGTTACCCTGAACTAAAAAAGAAAACTGGGTAAGTATTTGATTTTGTAAATGTTTGATTTACTTTGAATAGGAGAATTGGGATGATAATTTCTCTCCTTCGTTTATGTGTTATGTATTCTGAGTAGTTCAGTTGGTTACTTTTTATGAATGTGAGTCAAATGTAGAGGCAGACCATGCAGAGTTGAGGGGTGATGGTTTTCTTCCACCTAAAAAGTTGTGAATTTTGAATTTCGATTTTGTAATTTTTTTTTTTTAAAAAAGCACATTTTACCCCTAAAATAAATTACATTGCCCCTCATCTCATTCCATCGGTTAAATGCTTTCTTTTTCTTTTATTTGAAAGTTCTCATGTTAATTTGTTTGTGATGTATAGATATTGAAGCCTTACCAACAATTTTACAAAGGAAATATGGTCTGTTACATAAGTTAGATAAAAGTCTACAAGGTATGCACTTCTTATATGGAAATGCTTTTATTTTTCACCTCTCTCTAAACCTGCTCTTTTGCTATGGATTGATTAGTGTCTTGAGTAGGATGTTATGGCAGTTACCATTGTTTTTGGACAATGGTCGTGATGGATTTTGTCGATAATTTAAACACTATATTCTTCATTGTGTTTCTTGTGTATATGTCAAGGCTATGTGCAAATATGTTGGCTTTACGACATCCACCTTTCTGTTATTTGTTTCACGTGGCTGAATATATATAAATTCTTGGTGAGACAGTCTGTATGAAATAATAAGTATTTAAAAGATCAATATGAAAGTTGTGACTTTCCATTCAATGGCTATAGAGTACCAGTGTTAATAATTGATTAGAAATTTGGCAGATTAAAATGGCTTAAGAGATTCCTGTCTACTGGAAATTTATCCATGACATCCTGGCCATTTAAAAATTTACTGCTATTCATCTTTATATCGGTAAAGTTCCTGAAAATTTATTTCTATTCCCCTCTTGATAGTTTTTCATGTCTAAGTCTGATTTTTTTCTGTTCTGTAATAGCACTGTTCTGAGCTCCATTTCACAACTCATGTCCTTCCTTTTTGCATTGGAGTGGCCAAAGTAGCTCTCAAGAAATGCATTTCCCCCTTCAATCTGAGCTCCATTGATCAACTCTTGTCTTCATTTTTGCATTAATGTGGCGAAGTAGTTCACAAAAAATGCATATACTCCCTCAGTATGAGCTTTTGAATTCCCAGATATTGTTTGCATTAACGTGGCGAAGTAGTCACAAAAAATGCATATACTCCCTCAGTATGAGCTTTTGAAGTCCCAGATATTTCTTTTAGTTCTCAAGAAATGCAGATACTCCCTCAATCTAATCTTTTGGAGTCACAAATATTTTTTTAAACGGAAGGCATTAAATGATTATTCAACATTCGCGTTTCTCTATTTGCAAATTTGAATTTGATTGAGAGACGATTAATTTCCATGCACGTAAAACTAAACTATCCAAACTTATTAATTTTGAATCAACTTATTTCTAGTATCTGCATTATTCCTTCAATTGGTTCAACAGAAGTACAGCGACAAAATGAGCAGCGTTGTGAGCAAGAACTAGCTGATTTGAAGAGGGGGATTAAGTCTGGTAACATCACTCCAAATTCGTCCCTGCTCAAATTCTCGGATGATGCTCTGGATGAGCAAAAACATGCCATTGGGATTTCCGACGAGAAAGTTGCATTGGCTATTCAGGCATATGATTTGGTAACAATGGACAGACTTCATTTTTTTTTCTTAGGATGTGATTTCTTCAGTTTTGTTGCTCTTTCAGCATTCCAAACCATTAATTTTGTTTTTCACCTTTCAATGTTAGGATTATCATTCATCTACTTTTTTGGATATGGCTTATTTTCTTTAAGTTTTTTGATTTTTAAAAATTATCACCTATAACTTCTGAATTAGCAGGCAGATATATTTTGTATATTTCACTTGTTCTCAAGCAATCTGTAACATGGTGATAAAGAGAATGTATGTGTGGGGTGGGTGGCTGGGGGTTGGGTGGGCGTTTACCTCTTCCATAATATATTCATTAATGCTGGGACTATGCTTCCAAGTTCATGCAAAGGATGGAATAGGTTAGGAAATTGGATGTCTTGTTTGTCACTTGGTTGACAGGAAACATTGTAGCACTCTACATTCTTCAAGTGATACTGTTCTGCCTTTTTTTTCCTTCGAAACAGCCTAAATTAAGCCAGCCATTTTTGTGTGATGTCAATAACATTTCGCAATTATGTAAATGTTTTCATGTGAACAGACCTATACGAAGTTGTTACCTTTTCTGTTGCTTTAATTTACCATGCCATTTACTTGGAAAGTGCATGAAGCAGACCTTTATTTCATTCCTGGTATTTGGCATCTTGCACTTGTCTTCACAAACATGGGTACATATACCGTTTATATGTTGTATTCATGCGGTCACGAAAGAAACCATTAAAAAATGTTTATTAACTATTTAATTTTTTAAAAAAAAATATAAAAAAAAATAATTTTTTTTTAAAAGTTCGGTTTTCGGTTTTGTTACCGAACCCTGAACCGAAAACCGAACTTTTTTTTTTAAACCGAAAACCTAAACCGAAATTTTTCGGTTCGGTCCGGTTAACCGAACCGGTGCACACCCCTACTCACAGAAATTTCACATCCATTAGTTATTATTGGGAATCAATAATTGCCCCAGTTAAGAGAACAATCGAAATATATCACGTGGGTTGCTATACACTTTAAAAAAGATTTGAGTTGCAATGTTACCATCAGCTGTATAGCTTTTGGTAAAGCGGCAAACTCTTGATTATACAATTATTATCAAGTGTTTGATTCGTTGTATTGCAAGGGGTGTTACAAGGAGGGGGATTGTTGGGAAACAATAATTGTCCCTGCTAGGAGAATGATCGAAACGCGGCGTTTGGACTGCTATATGGTTTAAAATATATGAGTTGCACCGTTACCACCAGTTATAGTTTTTGGTAAAGCTGTAAGCGCTCGATCCTTAAGTTATGTTTTTTGATCGCTAAATCAAATATTGATAAAAATAGACCAAATTACTGTGGTGCCCAAATTGATCGCTAAATCATACTTAGTCATCCTTGTCTATTTTCTTTCCACAACAACTACTAAGCATTTTATCCAACCCCCAGGGGTTGGCCTGGTGGTAGAGGCATGAGACTTAGGAGTCTTGCTCTTCTCTAGGTCTCAGGTTCGAAACTTCCATGGTGTTATCAAGTCCTGTGGGACCAGTCCATACGGTGGTGTAAAGCCCCGGCTTCAATTGGGCCCCTCGTTAGTGGACGGTGGGATTGGTCCCCCTGATTAGTCGGTCTTCGGGCCGGATACCGATTCATAAAAAAAAAAAACTAAGCATTTTATCCCAATGGAGTGGGGTGTGCCTATTTTCTCTCAATTTCTTGGAAATATTGTTGTAAAAATCGAGGTTTGGCATCTAATCAATGTCTTCCATATCTTTATAATATGTTATATTTTCATAGAAAGTGATGTATTTTGTTTTAATGCAACAGGTGGATTCCCATATTCAACAGCTTGATCAATATCTGAAGAAATTTGATGAAGATCTTCGCCGTGGTATTGTAATACGCTACTTTTATATCTCTCCTTGCATTTGCTCTACACTTGGTCAGATTGCTTTCATTGGAACCTGAAGGGATATTTTTTTAATGAATTATGTTATTAATGATGCCAAATGTTGCAGAAAAAGATACCATGTCCTCAACTGTATCTCCACCTTCAACTGTTGATAACAACGTTAAAGCTGGAAGGTCTGGTGAAACTAGTAACAGAGGGCGTAAAAAGTAATTTCATTTTACTCTGGATCTATTCTGCTTCTAAAAATTTTATGCTCTTAAAATGTAATATCCCTGTTTCAACTGCAATTTAACCGCACTTTAGTATGATATTTATTATGTAAAACCCACGGATTTTGCATCGGAAATAACATAAGCAAGAAGATTCATTCACATTATTTCCCTTAGACATAATACTTATGCATTGGTCAATTGAGGAGGAGCAAATTGAAAGAGAAAATTGGGAAATTTAATGAATAGACATGATAAGCTACCATTTTATAGGGGTCGATGCAATATGATTCTTAAAGAGGAGACCGCTTATTCAGTCCTAACCTCAAGCTTGGTAGATGAAGTCAAACCTAAGTTCTGGGAGATTTTGGAATGTAGGCTTGGTCAAAGATCTTTTTATAGGCTTCTCTAGCCCAACCCCTAATTTGCCGTTATCGCTTAACTGTACATTGTATCCTTTTAAAAGAAGAAAAACTGTACGTGGTATGCTTGTCTAAAAGATAATTCTATCATTCTCAGTCCTGTACTCCTTTGGCAAACATTTGTCTCTTCCATAAATTATTTGTTTCACTTTATAATCCATTGGTTTTCTTCAAGAAGCATTCTCGTTTATGGTTCTTATTATAAACATACCAGCTCCGTGTTTTACAAACAATACTTTACACCGAAATAAAACATCGTTTATGCAGAACACGCTTTGCAACTGCGAATACTGCTGCCTCCATGGCTGCTGCAGTAACAACAGCGGCAAATACAAGTATGGAATTAGATCTACCAGTTGATCCTAATGAACCGACATACTGTTTCTGCAATCAAGTGAGCTATGGAGAAATGGTTGCGTGCGATAATCCTGATGTATGCTACATTCACATAACTTTCCATTATATTTTTCGTGTTTTATCCACTCACATTCATGCACCCACAGTTTGTCTCCCTCAAATTTTTGTAGTTTTTGTTTCATCCCTTCAGCCATTATTCTAGCTCCGTCATTTGTACATGACAAGTTACTAGATTTACCCCCCTTTTACTAACGAAATTTAGTTCTCTGTTTGCAGTGCAAAATTGAATGGTTTCACTATGGGTGCGTTGGCCTTAAAGAGCAACCAAAGGGAAAATGGTACTGCTCGGATTGTGTTGGAAAGAAGAGGCGTAAGAAAGGTAAATAATGGGTTCTGTTCTTCTCATCTCAGTCGAGTATGGCTTCTGCGGTTCGACGCTGGATTTTTATGCGCTAAGTTTGCGCAGAGAGAAGATTTTACATTTTGAGTATCTTCAGGTAAACTAACATGACAATGTATGTGTAAAGAATATGTTGTAGAAGTTGATTCACCAAATGAACTCATGTAGTATTGTAAAGTATCTTTCAATACGGGATGGTGGTGTACTGGTGTTAGGTTAAATGTCCATCTTTAATGTTAGATTTGAGCCTAAGAGGTGAAACTGCATCCATGCATTTGACTTGGGTGCATGCCGATTCGGCCTAAATCAATCTTCAAAAGTTTGGCCCCTCAAATAATATAGTGTCCCTAATTTTTGTTTCTTTTAAAGAAGATTTTCCAAAAATAACCATGTGGATTATATATATAGAATATTATATCTAACCATCCAAAAAAGATACATTAACTCGTATATTTAATTTATCCAATTCGTTTCAACTAAATCGATGAAGGTGATGCAAATCAAACACTTCAACTTTTCAAACTACACATATTCTAAAAATCATTAACAATCTAACTAGTAATCATCCAAAAATTCAAATGTATGAAACCAACGAGTAAGTTCCGAAGACGAGATAAAGACCTTAATATAACTCAAAGCGTCGAAATAAAATTTTGATGGATTCTGTAGGATCAAATGATTGTTATTTTACCAAAAAGTATAGCTGTTGGTAACAGAAACCTATAGTTTGTCGTAGTGATGTAACACTTTAAATTGTAGAACATTTTAAGCGTCACACTTCGATGGCAGAGCAGGGATAATTATTACACTCTAACAGATTTTTTGGACAATGTTGTCAATGGATTTATATAAGATAATTGGTGTTGAGGTGTATTTTTTTTCTTCTTTCAAGTAGGTAGTTAATATTGAAAAAGGGATGAAAACGATACAACCACATACACATACCAAGTATGATTTTTTTCTTTTAAAAATCGCACTTAATATCGTTTTCAAAATTTTCTTATCAGGTACAATTCAATAATCATTTAGAAATAATTTATACAAGTTTGAATATTGTCCTAATTAAGCTTGACTCCATTCACGTGCATACATACGGGCATACCCAGAACCTAACAAAATTATTAATATTTTAAAATTACACAAATAATTAAATTCATCTTATTTTTTAAAATATGATATATAATTATTTTTTGTTGAAATTTAAGTCAAATTTGATCACATATCAAAATTTTCATTGTACTTAGAACTCAAAGAGTTTTTTTTCTTCTAATTATAACAAAAATATAAATAAAAATATTGTGTGCTTCATATTAATATCTTATCTAGTTAGTTCAAATTGTTTTTGTTAGCTCAATAAAACTTTAATATCAATTGCTTTTTACTTATTTAAATTTAATTAATTAAATATATATTCACTCACTTACATATTCATTTAATAAAATATAAAATTATAAGTTTATTGGCAAATTAATATTTCATATGATTTCAAAATAATTTTAATACCGAGATCCAAAAAGCAAAAATAGGAAAGGAAAAGACTTGCAAAAAACGGTGCCGTAGAAGATATGAACTGCTGGTATCTTAACATCCAAATTTCTGTGGCACACAACTCCTCGAACTCGCATAAACTCCGCTGTTACTCTGCTGCAAATGGCTATGGCAAGTGGAATTATCTACTCTTTTCCCTTCAATTTCTCCATTAATTCTTCATCTTCCACTGGTAAACTTCGCTTTTCAACCTTTTGTTCTATCTTTATTTGATGGGTTTCATTTATTAAAGAAAATCTTGAAATGTGTAGAAGGTACAAAGTCGAGGTCGGTGAAATTGAGAGATGACTGGAGGCAGAAGTCCAGGCCCATCCCTCCTGGTGGGACTTATCCTGCCAAGGATCATTGCAGGTTCTTTGTTGTATAGTTTGATTCTTCTTTATCCATTTTGCATGCTTCTTTTGTTTTGGAAAAGCTTTCCTGCAATATTTTTTCTTGAAATTTTGTTAGCTTAATTATGTTTTGTGCTCGCCCAAGGTGAGGCAAACATGAAATAGAAAATAACGAAAATGAAGAATAAAATGGACAACGGAATTTACGTGTAAAAACCTTAAAAATAATTAGGGTAAAAACCACGGGCAAGATGAAAAGATTCCACTATAATATTTTGTGGGATACAAGCTCTTGCTATCTTTCAAAGAGAACAAACTCTCAATAAGAAAAAACTATCTCACAAATACTATAGAATATACACTCAAATGTAGAGATATGAGAATAACACTCGATGATGGAATATTTTAGAATGAAGGAAATGAGCTCTATTTATAGGGTTGAAGATGTGGATTAAATGCACATCTCCCAACTGCCATCTCCCCAACTCCCACCTATCAACCACCCACATTAATTGTGAGGATAATCTGTCAACATTTCTCCCACTTGAAGATTTGATTGAAAATCATTCACATCTCCACAACCTTCAATCTTGCATTTCCCCGCTGCTTACGTTTTTGCTAGGCCACTTGAGGATCAGCACCACTCAAATTTATCAGCATTAATCGGTTTCGTCAGAAAATCAGCTATGTTCTCCTTCGTATGGATTTTCTGCATATCCACACTTCCGTCTTCTACTACTTCTCGCACAAAGTGAAACTGTACTCCAATGTGTTTCGTTATGGAATGAAAGACTGGATTCCTTGCAATGTGTAAGACACTCTGGCTGTCACAAAACAAAAGAAACTCTCTTGTTTGTGCCCAATCTCCTCCAGTAACCTTTGAATCCATATCATCTCCTTGCAAGCCTGAGTAGCTGCCATATATTCTGCCTCCGTTGTAGATAATGCCACAACTGTTTGCAGTTTTGAAACCCAGCTTACTGCTCCTCCTGCAAGTGTAAACACATAGCCAGTAGTAGATTTTCTTTTATCCGGATCTCCTGCATAATCTGAATCCACATAGCCACTGAGTGTAAAATCTGATCCTCCATAACATAATGCAGCATTTGAGGTACCCTTAATATATATAAGAATCCTCTTAACCATACTCCAATGCTCTTGTCCAGGATTCGCCATGTACCCGGCTGACTGCTCCCACTGCTTGTGCAATGTCTGGTCTTGTACAGATCATAGCGAACATTAAACTTCCCATAGCTGACGCATACGGTAATCGAGACATTTCCATCCTATCTGTTTCACTGCTAGGACACATCTCGGAGGATAAGTTGAAGTTAACTGGAAGAGGGGTTGAAATTGGCTTACAATCTTGCATGTTGAAGCGTTGCAAGATTTTCTTCAAATAATTTCTTTGGGAAAGCCAAATTTTTTTGTTCATTCTGTCTAGTTGAACTTCCCTAGAATCTTGTTTGTTGGTCTCAAGTCCTTCATATCAAATTCCTAGCCCCGTGCCTTCAATTCTTGGACTCGATCTTTGTTGGGGCCTGCTACCAACATGTCGTCCACGTACAACAGCAAAATGATGTAATCATCGTCCCCATATCTCTTGTAATATGCAAAAGGCTCTGCATTAAGTCTGTAGTACCCAAGGCTCATGATATAGGAATGAAATCTTCTGGCTGGAGCATATAGATTTCTTCTTCAAGATCTCCGTGAAGAAAAGACGTTTTCACATCTAGCTGTTCTAGATGTGGGTCAAACACCGCACATAACGCAAATACTGCTCTGATTGTTGTAAGTCGGACCACAGTAGTGAAAATATCTCATTAAAGTCGATACATTCCTTCTGAGCATATCCTTTCACCACCAATCTTGCACGATATCTTTTCACTTGGTTGTTACCATCACGTTTGATCTTATATACCCATCTATTACCGATGGCTTTCCGTCCTCGTGGCAGTGTAACAAGATCCCAAGTTTTATTCTTGTCCAAGGCCTCTAATTCTTCATGTATAGTGTGCATCCACAGGGATACATCCGAACTTCGAGTAGCCTCCTGGAAATTCGATGGCTCACCATCCTCTGTCAGTAAGCAGTATGCAATATTGCTTTCAGGATCATAATCTGAAAGCCAAACCGGTGGTCTCCTCTCGCGAGTAGACTGCCGAACTTTGAGAACCTCTGACTCTATCTGGTTCTTGTTGCTCGTGCTCTGGTAAGATCTCAGAAGAAATTTGATACTCGTCTGTTTTATTTTTCACCTGAATTGTAGTACACTCTGAATTCAGTGTGCCTTTGTCTCCTTTCATTTTATCTTCCTCGAAGATAACATCTCTGCTGATAATAAGTTTGTGGGCAGTGAGATCCCACAAACGATACCCCTTAACACCATCAGCGTAGCCCAGAAAGATACACTTTCTGGATTTAAAATCCAACTTCGATCTTTCTTGTTCGTTGTATAAAAACGTACACCGGACTTCAAATGTATGTAACCGAGAATAATCCGCTGGCTTTCCAGTTGATACCTCCATAGGAGTCTTCAGATCAATCGTCACTGATGGAGAGCGACTGATAATATAACTGGCGGTCTTGACTGCTTCTGCCTAAAATGACTTTGCTAGACCAGCAGTCTTCAGCATGACTATTGTTCTTCCAAGAAGGTTATGTTCATCCGCTCTGCCACTCCATTTTGCTGAGGTGTGTAAGCCGTTGTGAATTGTCTTTTGATGCCCTCTATTTGACAGAATGCATCAAATTCATCACTTGTATATTCTCCTCCATTGTCAGTCCTCAAACACTTGATCTTCTTTTCAGAGTCAAGTTCAACCCGCTCTTCGAATACCTTGAAGAATGAAAACACATCTGATTTCTTCTTGATTGGATACACCCAGCATCTTCTAGAGAAATCATCAATAAACGAGACAAAGTATCTCGCTCATCTGGTGCTTGCCAAACATCAGAATGAATCAGCTCCAATAATGCTCACAAAAGGGTAGAGACACTTGTGTAAGCCCCGACAGCAGCTTCCGTTCTGAGAGAACCTTCAACCCTCGTTCTGACATATGCCCGAGCTTCCTATGCCATAACACTGTTAATTCCCGAACTAGTCAATGCAACAACTAGTTGTGCCTCTTTGTGTGTTTCCCCAGAAGTACATACATATTCTTGTAAGTCTTTTCTGCCTTCAATACCACAAGCGCCCCTTTCATAACTTTCATGATCTCATTTTCGATATGGGTCTTGCACCCGATATCATCTAATTGTCCCAAAAACAAAATATTCTTTGTCAGACCCTTCACGTGTCTTTCCTCCTGTATGGTGTGAATAATACCATCGAACATTTTAATTTTGATGGTTTCCACCCCAGCGATTTCCAAGGCATGATCATTTCCCATGAATACAGATCCCCCTGAGATTGGTTCATACTGGTCAAACCATTCTCTCCGAGACGTCATGTGCCACGTCGCTCCTGAATCCATTATCCATGTGTCATAAAATATTTGTCTGCCTCCTGCAATCGTTGCTGCTGCTTCGCTCTCTGAGGTACTGACAACATTTCCTTGAGAATCTTTTTCAGTACTCTTCTTACTTGTACAATCTTTCTTGAAGTGCCCTTTACCGCCACATTTATAGCAGTAAAATTTCTTCTTCTTACTTCTGTATGTGGATCTACCATACTTGTGGCTCCCACTGGAGTCACGCTCCGTCGATCTTCCTCTCATCATCGGCAAAGACTCTGCATGCTTCGAACATGCCAACCTGTCTTCCTTGTTCTTGCGCCTAATTTCTTCTTCAACAACCGCGGCTGCAACATTATTGAAGACTAACATATCATTAGTGATATTGTTCGTCAGATTGATGATGAGTTGATCGTATGAATCCGGTAGACTTTGAAGTAGAAGCTCCGCACGTTCAACTTTCTCTAATTTATGCCCCAAAGTAGTGAGCTGGACAAATAGAGTATTCAAAGTATTGATATGGTTGGTCGCCGATGAGGATTCCGACATCCGAAGAGTATAAAGCCTTCTCTTTAAGAAAATCTTGTTGTGTAGTGATTTGACCTCGTATAGGTTTGTCAGAGTATCCCAAATATCTTTGGCATTTTTCTTTTCAGCAATACTTGACAAAACTTCATCTGCTAGAGCCAAATGCAGATTGGCAATAGCATTACCGTTCATCTCATTCCACTTTTCATCGTCCATGCCCTCCTTCGGCCTATCTCCAATAGCCGCCAAGCAACGATCTTTTCGTAGAACTGCTTGCATCTTTATTTTCCACAACATGAAATTATTTCCGTTGAATTTTTTCAATCTCGAACCGTGCCGCCATTTTGACAACAATAAAATTGCCTCAATAAAAAAAATATCTCAAAAATCTTTTCTGATGTGGAAGATCAGTCAAGGCTGCAACCACATAGGATACTTAGAATTTTTATGATTTTTACAACGATGCTCTGATACCACTTGTTCGCCCCAGGTTCGGCAACATGAGATAGAAATAGCGAAAATGAAGAATAAAATAGATGCCGGAATTTACGTGGAAAAACCTAAAACTAATTAGGTAAAATCCACGGGCAAGATGAAAAGATTCCACTATAATATTTTGTGGGTTACAACCTCTCGCTATCTTTCAAAGAGGACAACACTCTCAATATAAGAGAAAACTACCATAAAAATATTATAGAATACAAACTCAAATGTAGAGATGTGAGAAAAACACTCGATGTTGGGATATTTTAGAACGAAGGAAATGAGCTCTATTTATAGGGTTGAAGTCCCAACTGCCATCTCCCCAACTCCCACCCACCAACCACCCACATTAATTGTGGGTGGATAATCTGAACATTTTGTTCTATCATTTTCCTATCTTTCATCTTGTGGGGTGGACCAAGAATTTAGTTGTGTATTAGTCATGGTTCAGTGCAACTGTAACACCTTTGCAACGGACATACTGAAATCACGACTAAAATGAGAACGGAAGGCTAAGTCATTTTTCCAGTTTGTGGTGGCCCTAGGGTCGTTTCACAGAAACTATGGAGTAATGGTTAAAAGACAGGCTGCTACAGTGATTATATCTAATTAGAAATGTGTGAAATGACAACCATGGTTCACCGACACGGTCGTGGATGGCGTTGCAGAGGCTGCTTTCAGTTCCCCATTGACATTTCGCAGAATATTTGCGGTTATTGTCGCGGAATTTTTAAATTAAAATAAAAAGTATAAGATAATTTGTAAAATTTTTAATGTAAAAATAATTCTTTTTTTAAAAGTTCCCCAACTGCCGTTAAATCGCAATACCATTCCGCGACGGCTGCTATTCGTCGATATTCCATAAAAAACGGTGTTATAGTTACACATCCACTTTAGCCAGTAAATTTACCGCGGCGTCTGCCATTTCCGTTACAGAACGGCCCTTCTTGTTATGCTCTTCTTGTTGGCCTTCCCCTAATTTTTATGCTTTTTAGGCACGAAGAGTGCAAAATATACCAGATTTGTTCAGTTTCTTGTAAGCAGTTAAAGTTTGACTAATGTAAACTAATTATATTAATGGTTGGTTCTCCTCATTATTTGAGCAGCCACTGCGGATTATGTGATACATATTATATTGCTCATGTCAAAAGTGCTTGTGCATTCTTGGGAGACGGCATGTCTAAAATTGAGGTGAGCTGATTTCTTTTCCCATTTCTTCATATGTTTAATGAGCTTCATCTTTTTTCTCAATCTTGAATCCTTGACACACGTTAAAGCTTCTAACTTTTGTTTTAGTGAATAGTTCACTGTTCAATGAAATTTTTTTTTCACTTACCGGCAAAGTGGGTACAGTCTTTTCTCTTCTATGAGTCGCGATAATAACAAATATTCAAAAATCTCAGATCTCCTTATAGCTGATAGGATATTTACGTTGCTTTTTTGTTGATTATATACAAAACTCTCTAAATAGATTCGAAGGGATCTGCTGACCTTTCTCAATAATTATGCATGGTTTTCTCTGGAATATGTGAATATATATGGTATATATCATATGAAGTGGTGTTTTGGCATGTGGCTAAGCTTTCTTTTTACTGATTTAGGCTCTTGAACCTGTTGTCCATGGACGAGGAAGGAAAGCAGATTCGATGGATGAGACTTATATGGGAGTGCATGAGAATCTACTGTATGCTAGGAAAATCAATCCAGTAGAGGGTAATCTCCTCAAGTACATTTGGCATAATCTTCAGCGTCATTTCCTATATTCCTAACAATGTCCTTTCATCACTCTCTGACTCTTTTCGTATCTTCTAGAGGTTAAAATCCTTCACGTGTGTTAATATATTGAGTTTCTATTTAAATATTTCTGCTCTTTTATCCGATGCATAATTTACTTGCATTCATTTAGTTACTGTACTGTAAAGAAATAAATTTGGATTACAAAGAAAATCGAATTTAAGTTGAAGATCTTGTCATTGTTTTGTTTTAATATGTGAAGGAAAATCGTGTAGAATTAAATATGAGAGTTACTTTTTTTTGTTTGTGTAAAACCATATTATTTCTGATATTCTAATACATCTAAACTATGAATACAACCTACACATTTTTCTTGAATGATAATAAATATGTTGAAAACCAGTTTTGTTGATTTTACTTTTCTTTTTCAATTTCCTCAACAAATCTCGGACCGAATGAAGTTGTTCAAAAACATTTCAGGAGTTTAGTTTCCGTGGATTTTATGATCAAAATGGAATAATGATCAAAATGGAATGATGTTATGTCATAATTTCTTTTCCTTAGTGCATCAATCATTTTCGATTGATGAACTGAGGTGCATCATAATGCATGTAAATGTCATCATTTGGTTAATTCATGCATCTTTGATGAAGTTTACATCCCACATAAATTTTCTTTGGTAGGGGCTCAGTGGACTGGTATAGTGACCACAATTGCTATGGAGATGCTTAGAACTGGCATGGTAGAGGCTGTTGTCTGCGTGCAAAGGTATTGATCCTTTAAAATCATTCTAACAGTATCCTCGTAAAGATGATTATTATCATTAATGAGTGAGTTTTCTTGTATTTATTTTGGTGTCTTTTCAGTGATCCAGAAGATAGATTTACTCCTAGACCTATTTTGGCAAGGTTTGTTATATGTGGTACATGATTAGTTTTTGTTGAATTTTGATACATAATTATGGAACCAATATTGTAAATATATTCTTTCCTTATTTATTGCAGACAGTATAAGAAAGATTATTAGCAAGATTTGTACATATCATTTAGGGAATTGATTGTTTAGTAGCTTCCTTAATTAGCTGCTACAGAATCAGTATATATGTTTGTACAAAACTGATGAATGATATACAAGATTTATATCTCCCAATTCTTGTTTTATGGTGTCAGAGCCACCGATACTGGTGCGAAAAAACAGCCAACAATGATGGCCTCCTCGGAATCCCCTATTGTCGAAAGCCACGTCCAAGTAGCTGTATCTAAACCCACTCAAAATCTTTCACTCGACAGCCACCCTTTACAAATCACCCAACATAAACTAAATGGGTTAAATTTTTGACAATGGTTTCAGTCAGTAATTCTTGTCATTAAAGGAAGAGGAAAAAGTGGGTACTTAACAGGAAACGGAACATCCCCTTCGATAACAACGGTTGATTGTGCCAATTGGGAAGCAGAAAATTCGATCGTCATGGCTTGGCTCATAAATTCTATGGAACCAAATATTGGACAAACGTATTTATTCTACCAGACAGCTAAGGAGATTTCCAAGAAATTTATTTCGATCTTGAAAACACTTCTCAATGTTTTGAGATTCGGTCAAGAATTCGCAACACCAAACAGGGAGATTTCACTGTTACTGAATATTACAATTCTTTAATGGAATCGTGGCTGGAATCGATCTCTTTTATGAGATTGGATGGGGCATGTCCCACTGATGCGGAGAAATACAAAAAGATGCTTGAGAGAGAGCGTACTTTTGATTTTTTGCATGGGTTGAATTCGGATTTAGATGAAGTGCGTGGAAGGTTGCTCGGTGTGAAGCCTTTCCCTACCCTTCGTGAATCCTTCGCTGAAGTCAGACGAGAAGAAAGCAGGAAACGTGTGATGATGAATCCATACAAACAAGAGGCGATCTCTTTGGATACTCGAGGCTCGGCCCTGGTTGCAAATAAAAACCCTGGGTTTCAGTCACATGAACGAATTCGATGTGAATATTGTAACAAACCAAACCACAATCGTGATAACTGTTGGGATTTACATGGCAAACCTCCTGATTTGGAAGCAAGAAAGCAACAAAAGCCAACAAAATCATCCCATCTGGCAGAAGCAAATCCGAGCACGCCTGGGAGTTTTGAATTTTCAAGTGATGATATGGATGTCCTGCGCCAAATTCTCAATACAACTAAACTCTCAAAAGATCCCACCGCAGCTATGGCCAGGGCAGGTGCACTTCATCACGGTTTGCTATCAAATTCATACAAAAAATGTTGTTGGATTGTAGATACAGGGGCTTCGGATAATATGACTAGATCTTTGGACATTTTTTATACTTATCATGAGTGCAAAAACACAATTAATGTATGGGTAGCAGATGGTAAAGTATCACATGCTATAGGGAAGAGCACAGTTTGTTTGTTGAGTACAAAGCTTCAATCAGTATTATTTGTGCCTAAGTTGTCATATAACCTCCTGTCAGTAAGTAACCTAACAGAGGATTTGAAATTGTGACTTTCTCTGCTTCTCATTGTGAATTTCAGGACCGTTCTTCGGGGAAGATGATTGGAATTGATGAGAAAAGAGATGGGCTCTATTATCTTTCAGGAACAAAGGATCACCATTCTGTCGAGTCACCAAAAGCAATGTCCATGTCAGTAATCTCCAGTTCTGATGTAATGTTGTGGCACCAACGTTTAGGACATCCTAGTTTTTCCTATATGAAAATGTTGTATCCACATCTTTTCATCAATAAAGACCAATATTTCTTTCAATGTGAGCATTGTGTCCTAGCAAAACACTCGAGAGTTAGTTACCCTCTGCATACATACATACCCTCAAAACCATTTCAGCTAATACATAGTGATATTTGGGGTCCATGTCGAATATCAAACTTAACTAGAACTCAATGGTTTATCAATTTCGTCGATGACCACACGAGGATGTGTTGGGTCTATTTAATGAAGGATAAATCCGAAGCACTATAATGGTTAAACAATTTCACAAGTTTGCCTTGAATGTTTTCCAGTCTAATATCCTTTTCTTTCGTACAGATAATGGAAGGGAATACTTTTCGAGTGATTTTAACCAATATTTGGGGGAACATGGGATACATCATCAAAACTCGTGTTGACACACCAAAACAAAATGGTGTGGCAGAGGGAAAGAATCGTCATTTGTTGGAAGTAACTAGATCCGTTACGTTCACTAGCTCTGTCCTAAATTCTTATTGGGGGGAAGCCATTCTTACATCTACCTTCCTGATAAATTGTCTACCATCCAAAACACTAAATTTTCGAACTCCCTTAAGTGTTTTGACTGAATGTTTCCCAAGTATCATCATGTTTAACTCTTTGTCACCAAGAGTTTCAGGTGTAGTGTTTGTCCATAATAAGCACCCAAATCGCAGTAACTTGGATCCTAAGGCATTTAAATGTGTGTTTGTCAGGTAATCTCCAACCCAAAAAGGATACAGATGCTACTCACCAACAAACGATTTTTAACCTCTCGAGATGTAGCCTTCTTCGTAAATGAATTTTTCTATCATAACCGTAGTCTCCATGGGGAGAAAAGTGACCAAGAGAGTCACAATTGGGATCCTACTGCTTCCCTTCCTATATCACCATATGTATGCCATCAAATAAACCCATCACCAGAATACCTGACTCAAAACACTTCACCTGAGTCTGTTCCTAGTTCTTCTCAGGTTCAGAATCACGTTCTAGGGTAAGATTCCAGGGGAAGATTCCTGTGAAGAGCTAGCCTTGAAGAAGCCTCTTCAAACTTACTCTCGACGACAGAAAACTTCTCAGCATGACCAGTCATCTCACCGAGAATTGGTTCCTGATGTAAGCAATGAAATGAAACTTCTGATTGCTCTACGGAAAGGGGTAAGAACTTGCACTCAGCATCCTATCTCTAATTTCCTAACATGTACAAATCTGTCTCCTGGTTTTAAGAACTTTACTGCAAGGGTGGACAGTGCGGAAAATCCAAATAATATTGATGCTGCCTTAAAAACTCCACAGAGGGAAAAAACCGTGCATGAAGAAATGAAGCATTACATGATAATGGAACCTGTGATCTACCAGAAGGAAAGAAGGTGGTTGGAAGTAAATGGGTATTCACCGTGAAGTACATGGCTGGTGGAGAAATAGAAAGGTATAAAGCTCGTTTAGTTGCACAGGGGTTCACACAGACGTATGGAATTGAATATGAAGAAAGATTTGCTCGTGGCAAAACTCAATTCATTACGTGTTCTATTATCTCTGGCTGCAAACCTAGATTGGGAAATGCACCAACTCGATGTTAAGAATGCTTTTTTGAATCGAAACCTTGAAGAAGAAGTATACATGAGAATACCACCTAGCTCTCAATCAGAAATTGAAAGAGGTCAAGTTTGCAGATTGAAAAAATCTTTATATGGATTAAAACAATCCCTCGTGCATGGTTTACCAAGTTTAGCTCTACTCTCACTCGACTGGGTTTTACTCAAGGGAAGGCTGATCACACTATCTTCATTAAGGAAGGTAAAAGTGGAAAAAGGTCATTCTTATTGTTTATGTGGATGACATCATAATTATAGGGGATGATAATGACGAGATTCACCAACTCAAGGAGAAGTTGAAAAAGGAATTCGAAGTTAAAGACTTGAGATTCTTAAGATATTTCCTCTGTACGGAGATAACTAGGAGTAGAGAAGGTATTCATCTCTCAAAGAAAATACACTCTCGACTTACTAAGCGAAACTGGGAAGTTGGGGTGTAAACCTGTGGGAACCCCACTCGAAAAAAATTCGAAGAGCAGAATCAAGGGTGATGAGCCTTATACATACATAGGAAGATAACAACGTCTGGTTGGTAGATTGATTTATTTATCCCTTACTCGTCCAGACTTTGCCTATGCTGTAATTGTGGTTAGTCAATACATGCATTCGCCTACTCAAAGCCATCTAGAAGCTGTAAACCATATCCTAAGGTATCTCAAGAGCACCCCGGGAAGGGGACTTATGTTTTTGAAAATTGAAAATCGGAGCATGAAGGATATGTTGATGCAGACTGCGCTGGAAGTGAAGATTGTAAGTCAACTTCTGGATTTTGCACCAAGTTGTAGGGTAACTTGGTCACATGGAGAAGTAAGAAACAAACAGTTGTGGCCAGAAGTAGCTTCAAAAGCTGAATTTCGAGCCATTTCACAAGGGATATGTGAAATTATTTGGCCGGAAAGACTAATGCAAGATTTGAAGATCATAGCTTGTTTGCCTACCAACTTGTATGGTGATGGCATATCTGCCATTAGCATTGTTAATAATCCAGTTCAACATGATCGAATGAAACATGTAAGGATTGATCGGAGTTTTATCAAAAACGAAATAGAATAAGGAGGCATTAAGCTGTGCTATATTTCTACCCATGCACAAGAGGCAGACATCCTGACCAAGAGTCTACCCAAGCCAAATCATGAAAGTCTCCTTTGCAAGCTTGGAATGCGACATATCTATTCATAAGCTTGAGGGCGAGTGTTGAAGATTTGATACATAATTATGAAATTGTAAATATATTCTTTCCTTATTTATTGCAGACAGTATATGAAAGAATATTAGCAAGATTTGTACATATCATTAGGGATTTGATTGTTTAGTAGTTTCCTTAATTAGCTGCTAGAGAGTCAGTATATATGTTTGTACAAAACTGATGAATGATATACAAGATTTATATTTTCCAATTCTTGTTTTAGTTTTGATAGATTTAAACGACTGACATCCTTTTTGAACATAATCTTCTGATGAAATTAGGACTCCAGAGGAAGTTCTTGCTGCTAAAGGTGTTAAGCCAACATTGTCGCCTAATCTTAATACTTTGGCGTTAGTTGAGGTTCTTCCGAACACTTCTCTCTGCGTTGTTTGTATGTCAATTTATGTTATAAGCCTGAAGATTCTCTTTCATTAGAGGAATAATATTTTTATGAATGTTTTACCTTGTCTCAATATATTTTATGGGAAGCCTAGTTTTCTGACACGGACTAAGTAAACAATTTCTTTCTATCTCAGGCAGCAGGCGTGAGACGTCTTCTGTTTTGTGGTGTTGGCTGCCAGGTTCAAGGTAATATCATCTTACAATGTGTCATGTGCTTTTTTCAATTTAGTGCTTTATCTTGACTTGTACTATTTTAATGCAGAGTAATTTGTTAAAGTGCAGCACTGAGATCAGTAGAGCATCATTTGAATTTGGAAAAGCTTTATGTTCTCGGAACTAATTGTGGTAACTATATTTTTTTATTGTATTTTAGAACATTGGATTGTTCACTAAGTATACATTTTAGAACTATTTTCAAGTGTACATTTCTTTGCATTAACTTTATCACTAAGTCTTTTGGGGAACTACTATTCTTCTGTTTCATTTTTTTCTTATTTCTCAATCAACAGGCATACTGGTTTTGAAATTCTCTAAATTAATATTCTTTATACCTATTCGCTTTTCTCAACAGTTGATAATGGAACACGAGAAGGTTTAGATAAGTTTCTAAAGGCTGCTAGCAGTGAACCAGAAACAGTTCTTCACTACGAGTTTATGCAAGATTACAAGGTTTTTCTCTAATTTGTCTCTTCATGTGCATATTATTTCTTTCCTAATGAATCCATGTTCATATGTTAAGTGTGGAAATCCTCAGTGTGCTCAAAATCTAGGGTCGGCAATCAGATACCTTTTAGGCATACCTTTTCTTGTGTGTCTGAGGCAGATAAATATATTATTTATGTGAGTTTATGACCAGATGACGTGGAATTGAGTGGCCAATTCGACATATTTAATATGTTACAGGTTTTGTATCTGTACATTATCATTTATAATTACTAGGGCATACATGCAGTATCATCTCTCAAGCTTCTTTTGTGTGTGTCATTAATATTTAAACTTGCTACCTTTGTGTGACACATGGTTACATGATACTAAAACTGACACGAAGAACATATTGGTCTTTTATAGGTTCACTTGAAGCATTTAGATGGTCACATTGAGGAGGTAACTTAGTGTAGTAATTTCCCATTCCTTTCTGTACAGTCTGTTTTTTTATCAGATTCTATAATCTTACTAGAGCAGGTTCCCTATTTCTGTCTCCCGGCGAATGAGTTGACTGATGTAATTGCTCCTTCTTGCTATAGGTAATTTCTAATTTCGTGCTAACTTGTATCCAGTGGCTATCATTTATTAATAATTTTTTCAATAATGCAAACTCTTTGCTAGATGACTAATCAAAAAGGTCTGTAAATTTTAGTTTTAAAATAAGCAGGTAAAAAGTAGCAGTAATCTTGATATAGGTTGAGTAATGCATTCAGGAATTGGCTCTGTGATTTCCTCATTGTTTGAGCAATAAATGGAGATCACTGAAAGTAGGAACTAGAATTTGGACCATGGCTCCCGAAATATGTTATCCTTACTGTAGTGTAAATTTAGTGTCAAATGCCCTCGTCTTGCTTCAGAATTCTGTAAATCTTGCAAGTCATCTTTAAACGTTCTGTGAAGATATTTACATGTTTTCACATCCTATTGTCACCTATCTTCAATAAAATCTTGGTTTCACTTAGAGATTATTCCCTCTTAAAACTATATAATATTAGGATCACTTGTTAAAATCTTTCGGGACTTGTTAAGATGTTGGAATTCTGAACTTAATGGTTTAAATGATTAGCTTGTGTCTTCCTATATTAAACATGCACATGCCCACGTGTGATTCAAAAGTTTATCCATTGAAGTATCTCGTTAACCATGTTACTGTTGTTTCTTAAAATTGCTTCTTCAGCTAAAGATTTTTTCTTCTTTTATGTCCGTCCTTATATAATTACCTATCATTTTCTGTTTCAAATTTGTTAGTTGTTCTTTTCAAAAAAATAGGCACTAAACTAAAACCTACCCTTTTAGTTTCTTTTGTCCATTTGAGAATAAATAACACTGTATAATTCTTTCTTATTGCAGCTGTTTTGACTACACAAATGCTTTAGCGGTGAGTGTTTCCCTAGTTAATTAAATAATCTTGTGCTAATCTTGTTAACTGTTTCTAGCGTCGTTCAATTTACGAAGTTCATTTGCCCAAGTTTTTCATTTCATGCTATAAATATTTTATCTTTGTCTTCCTTTGCTTTACCTTGTTCTGCAGTTGAATTTTTTATGTCAGTAGATAATACACTCCTCAACTCATCCACTATTGTCGCTGCAACTCTAAACTTACATGATAAGTGCTTGTTTTAGCTTGGACCAGACAGTAACCTGCATAGTCCTGTACGATATCTATCAAAAGAAACAAAGACCTGATAGTCTTAAGTAATGATATTAAGGTTAAAGGATCGGTAAGTGCCCTCACTGGCCTATATGAAATCCTACTTATTGACAGTCGAAATATGTTGTTTGGATTGTTATACAGTTCCAAATATTTTAGTTGTACTATTATAAATAGATATAACTTCAGTAGAATGACATACTTTCAATAGTAAAGTTAAAGTAAAAACTAAGGTCACGGGTAGAATTCTCTGTTTGAGTGATCACTGGATTTGGGAATCGATTCTCGCTAACTATTTGAGTTCCATTATTCTAAGCTATGGCTTTTAGTATACCTGTAAATGTTCAATCCAAAAAATACAGTTCTTAATAACTCGATTTTGAACTATTCTAGGATTTGGTAGTTGGGTACATGGGCGTGCCAAAATTTTCAGGACTCAGCATGACACAACATCCACAATATGTTACCGTGAGGTGATCTTATGCAAATTTGTATTATTCCCATTAGTCTTGTTTCTTTATATTTCCTTTTTCATGGCAAGCAATCACTTCTATTTGCATTATTCTTCAGCATGACTTGTTTTTTAACCTCATCTGCCAATGGCAGGAATGAACGTGGAAGGGAGATGCTTAGCTTGGTGAAAGATCTCCTGGAAATCACTCCCACAGTGAGCCGAGTAAGCACATCTTTCGGCATGTAAAAATTAACAATTTTATAATTTGTATAGCAACTGTATATTGATTAGTTCATGGTCATTGTTCTAGGGTGACAGACGGCCATTCGTCACGGAAACTGTAAAGGCGGATGATAATGCTAAATTAGGTACGCAACGGCTTACTTCACATAGTGCTACGATTGAATCTATGGACTGTATATGATATGGATATGCTATAAAGATTAAATAACATTTTCTGCATAATAGAAGAATTATGGTTCCTATAGCTTACTGAATCTTAGCTATTCCGAGTAATATCGTAGTAACTTGTGTTCTTAGGGAAAGGTCCGGCGCAGCCTGCACCAAAGTTCGTGGGCGACTTAATTGCATTCATTTTGAATCTAGTAAGGATTGTTTGCACTAGCTATTAAGTTTTTGAAGCATAGAAGGCTCTATATTCTGACACGATTTCTCTTTCCAAGATTGGTCCAAAGGGTCTTGAATTTGCCCGGTATTCATTGGATTACCATACTATTCGCAACTACCTGCATGTAAATCGTGCGTGGGGAAAACAAAGGTATGGTTGCCATAATAACTTGGAACTTATTAGACAGTCAATTTTATTTTTTCTGATTGTTCGAACACATATGGTTGTAGAGCTGATAGGCACATGCCATCATATGCCAAGAAGCTTGTGGCTATGTATAACCGAAATGGTGAGATTGATAAGATGCTTTCCAATAAATGACAAGTTTTAGAGCCATTTTCGGGACATACCCTTCGTTTCTGCCTACGCCAAACTTGCAACTTGATATAAATTTCGGAATTTTGACAAGTTTGCAGTTGTTCTTGTGCTTAAGATGCTAAACCCTTATTTATGCATATAACATGCTTCCTTTTTTATGTGAAAATAATGTGGATGGATATGGGCTTTGAAATGAAGATAATTTTGAGGGAAAGAATGTGTTTTTCATATAAAGATTTGGAATGGTGTTACAAATGCTTGTTATTTGGTGCCCCTAAATCAATTCACATCACATCACGGAAAATTGCTTATTTCGAAGTGGGGCTAGGAACCGAACCGAACCGATTAAAATTGAAAAATTGAAAAATCGAAAAATCGAATCACACCTTTGTACTCGAATTTTTAGTCAGTGATGACATTGACCAACTATTAAATTAAACCAACTGAGAAAAAAGTTCTGGTTAAAAGTTTAGGTGAAAAAATAAAAATAAAAATCAATCTCACTTAAACATATTATTAAAAAAATTAACAAAAATATAGTAAAATATTTATAAATTAATACTCGATAAATTAATAACTTCTATAAAATAATATTTTTTTCGATCCTAACTTGGTCTCGTCATTATTAATTTAATACTCAATAAATTAATAACCTCTCATTAATATAAAATTTTATGGTCCAAAATTATAAAATAAGGGTATTAGAAATTTGTTTATTATATAAAAACTATAGTCGGTTTGATTGACTTTTATTGCTTCCTTCAATCAAATACTCCGTTTTCGCTTTTCCAATAGATATTTGTATGATACAAGTGACAAATCATTGTACTATTTTTTTAAGATAAAGTAATTCATTTGGAATATCAGCATTTTTTTATTAAAATTATAATATTGTATACACTGATTTTTTAAATGTTTTTAACATTTTGTGTATCTTAGCATTTAGTTAATAATAGTTAAATTATTGTTAAAAAAAATCATAATATTTATATATTTTTGAAATATCATAATAGTAAAAACAAAAAATTATCCAAGTAACAATCCACAAATGTTGGTTTCGATTACTATTTTAATAATTTATATGTTTTGTTTGGTTTGTGAGTTAGATATATTAACGCAAATTTGATTTGAAGGATTTTCGTCGATAGCCGAACCGAACCAAACGGCTATTTAAACACTTTGTACCATGTTTAGCTCTTTACTGTATGAATTAAGCCATTGTGCTACACAATCCTTGGGAGTAAAATAAAGTGATGAAAGCAGAAGCTAATACTTGATTTATGATTCTTCTACTATCATAATTAAATTCAAAACGCAATACAATACCAACGATAATATCTATTTGTTTAGATATAGAACAAACACCTACTTCTACAATATCATCTAATATCAAATACAAATTACACATATTTCAAGCTCTAATGCATCAGAGCAACCGCAGCTTCCTGCACTAAAGGCTGAGTTACTTGCACAAAATGCTCAGCTTCGCGCTCCACTTCCTCCCAACACTTTTGCACGTCACGTCCCTCGTTCATCTTCTTCACGAAAGCAACAAAACGCCTCCAGTTATCGGGTTGGAACAGATCCGGATTCATCCTCAAATAGGTAAAAGCGCACATTTCTTTCCCCTCGGAGTTCCATTCGACATTCAAGGCTGATGCTTGCAGTATCTGTTCGTGTGCATGTTCATCGTACCGTGGGAGGGCATTTTCTCCAGCAAGTGGTACATCAGCTCCGAGGGTTGCTAAAGCCACTTGCTTGACGAGTTTCTCAGGTGCACATAGGGCGTCCTGGGGTTGCTCGTGGTCTTTCATCTCTAGACATGTGAAGTTGAATATGGCACCATGGCGTGCTAGCATTTGAGCGATTGGTAAGTAGCCATCGTGAAAGCGGGTGTTGTAGTATCCAGCTGTGAGTTCAGGGGCGTGTGAACGTGAGCCATAGTGCCAGTGAATACCAGCAATCTTGACAGAGATTTTTACTTTTTGGTTTTCGAATACACTTGTGGTGGATTGCAGTATGCGTTCGCCATGGTCTAGAAGCATTTGGGAATACCAAGAAAGGAAAAACTCCCCGAATGGACTGTTCCAGCCGCCACCTTCTTTGCGGAAGAACACTGTGTCTTCTGGCCAGTTGTTGTAGTGGCCTGCATCTGTTGGGCCGGTTAGTCCCCATTCAGGCTTTCCCATTGCTTCAGCTGCTGCTTTTAAGCTACTGATCATGTACTGAAAAATGGCACGATACAGGAATGATTCGAAAAGCAAACGAATGACATGATGTTAAAAACAAATATCGAAGTTGGGAGCAAGATTGTACCTTGTCGTAGCATTGAAAAGCTCCAATCCCTGGAAATTTCCATGTCCCGTTTTGCTCTGGATACGATGGATAGCGAAGCTCGCCTGCTGGACCCATCCCAACTTGAATTTCCTATACAAAAGATACAACGTCATAACAAGGAAATCTTTAAAAAAACATTAAGAACAATTTAAAAATCTATGATATCCAAGTCCTACTTACCACGATGGTGTCTCCCAGATAATCCTCAAAGTTTTCCTTGAAAGCCCTCATAAAATCTGAATAACATTGGACAGGAGTTCTTCCCTTTAGTACAGGAAGACTATCGCAGCCGAGTGATAAGTATTCGTAGTTCCTTCTACCCCACTGGTCTGTATACGCAAGATCGGGATCATTGTCTACCTCCTCCACAACCCATTTCGGGAGGGGAATCCTGAAGAAATGAAAGTTCACAAGATATCAATAACTTCAGATGTCACCAGTTGAAATTCAAGACAGTGATAACATTATGAACACAGGAATCCCATTAAGAATTAGCTTTAATAGAAAATCGATACTCTGAATCTGAAACCAAGAAGAAGAACAATAGTAGATTATCTAAAGCTAGATCAAATAGTTACTATAGACACCTTGGTTCCATTTTCAACAGATTGAACAACGCAACAATACTTGCAAGACACACTCCAAATATTTGCACATAAAACGCCACTGAACCACCGAAACAATGTGAATCGCATAAACAAAACGTCGTGTAAAAGGTTGTTTGATTTGAGAATTGAGTTGAAACTTGAATTTAAAATGGCATATCACGTTTCAAATCCATCATAATTACACTTATATTTTATTAAAGAGATGGATTTGAAACACCAAGATAAAATTATCCAAACAATCAAATTAAATGGATTTGAATTCGAGATTTGAAATCCATGGCTTTTAATTCCATCAATCCAAATGCACCCTACCTAGTAGAAGATCGAGATTGGAGGGGAACAGCTTCGGTTTCAAAGTTCTAAATAGATGCCAGTTTCGAATAAAAAACACCTATAACATCTTTGCCCAATTATTCATAGTTACATACAAACTATATTGCTTAATGTTGGTCATCAAGATCATTCGCAATATCAACCAGCTATTCAGAAACCCAGATAGTAAAACCATCGTATATTTATGCTGAGTCCGATTATAGCCAGATTATCATTTATTTCTTGCTTACCCGAAATTTCCTAAGTTATTTATCTAAACATTTCATTGAACTATATCAGAAGCTAGAAACAAACAATTTCAACTTCTCCACCGGCCATTGAGAACTCAAATTCTCTCAAATCACACGATTTCAAAATGAATCAAAAATCCCAAAACCAGAACAACGACGACTACAAAACAATCAAATCAGTAGTTAAAAAACGGAAAGGGGTTCGAATCAACTTACGTGCAAGAATCGCCGACATTCCCCCCGCACTGATGGAACGACATCACCGCCTGAACTTTCAGCCCATGTTTCCTCGCCAACTCCATCAACTCAGAATACCCACCCCAATTATACTCCCCCGGACGCTCCCCCTCCACCAATCCCCACCACACATCCACCATTATCCCCTTCACGCCGGCGCTCTTCAGCGCCTGCAAACTCGCATTCATCGCTTTTTTCCTATTCACCGTGTGGTTCCAAGTCACGGTATCCAACGGCATCATTACAAACACCGGCACCCCTTTCTCCACCTCCTTATCCTGCAAACCCCCGCCGGATACATACTCTGTAATCTGCGCCGGAGGATTCACCAGAGCCTGCGCGGCGACGGAGAGATCCGATCGCCCGCCGCCTCTCATTGGGCTCAACGGCGGTGATGGAGATAAACGGTCTGCCTCAGCTCCCGCCTTCTGGGCCACCACTCGTATATTCCCCGGCGCTCTCCATACGGCCCCGGTAACCGTCGCAACAGCCGGAGCCTCGCCGGAAACTTCAGCCCCGAACTGGGCGCCGGAAATTGCCCCGATCTGGTGAGGTAAACTCATCGCCATAATACCCAAAACTTCGAAATTCGAAATATGAAACAATTTTCACGAATTAAATGTTTTTTATCCTCGGATTTTAGCTGAAAATATACACGGAGACAATGGAGAAAAGAGTGGTGTATATTTATAGAGATTCGAAGCGTGCAAAAGATAAGATTTTTAAAATTGTTAGACCGTCTTAGTTGTGCCAGGTGTCTTTGGGACACGTGGCGGATTTTAGCTTGGGTACGGAATCGACGGCTGGGATTCTCTGGGCGTCACGTGAAAGGGACGGTTGGATTTTTGATTACGAGTGAAGGTTACTTTGAGGACGTGTCTACGTTGGAGTTTGAGCTGTGTAAGGCTGGTTTGACGTCTTTTGTGGAATAAACGTCCACGAATTGGGATCGTCGGTTTTATTAATAAAATAATTATTTTATTTTATTTATTAAACTTGGGAACGAGACCAAAACCAGTCGGTGGTTATATATAGATCTCATACGTAATAATATAATATCAGTGTATCATCGAGTGTTTGATGTTTTATTAAAATTTATTGTTAGTGATAATAGTCAAACTCTAATATTTAAACCACGGTTTATCTGACATAGACTCAGAAAAAAAGAAGCATTGGTCAGTCATCTAACTGGATACGTCGATTTAGATTGTACTAGTGATCTTGAGAAACGTCGATCAACTACAGGTTATGTGCTCATGATGGCAGGAACCAGTGAGTTGGAGATCTATGATAAAGTCCATAGCTAATTAGTCTAATATAGAGACATAATATATGGCTATCACAGAACCAGCGTATGGGTCTTAATTTGATGAAAGACTTGGGTATCATGTAGAAGAAATACATAGATTTTCCATGACAATCGGATTGCCATATGTTTGGTAAAGAACCGAGTTCATTAGAAAAATACAGAGATTTTCTGCAACAGTCAGATGCTCATATGTCTGAATAAGGAACCAAGTTCATTATATTTACAACAACCATTTTCTTATGGAAATAGTAGAATAATGGAATATTCTACTCAGAAAATCGATACTGCAGATAGTCTTGCATAATTGTTAACAAAGGTGGTGACATGGTTCAAGTTACTATATTGCTTGGACTTGATCAATATTAATCGAGTATCTAGTATCCGGTGCCCGAGAGTGTACTAAGGAGACATCACATATTGATAGGAAAATCGTCAAGGTAGAGATTGTTGGACATGGCCGACTTTCAACAATATTTGGACGGTGGCTTGGCCGGTGAATGCATTGTACAATTGGTGGCTCTATTCCACTGTAGGAATGATGGCTGCAACATGTTTTAATTTTGCTCTATGATGCACGGACACTTCTAAAAATCACTCGGTGCATTATCGGACACTTCTCGAACAGCAACACTTCTCAGACACGTGTCGAACACGCCGCCCTACTTTCCTTATCCCTCAGTCCTCTCTCGCAAAAGCAATGGAAGGTGCCCTTTATTTTATTACAAAAATAAAACCGGACACCCGTGTCATACACTACCCTCAAAATTGGACAGTCGGACACGGCCCATGGGCGCTTCTGACACAGAAAAGATACTTTTGGGTGTTAATTGTACAATTTAAAAAAAAAAATTGGCCAAAATAAAATTTAGACGTGTTAGTTAAATTTTATGTCAATTGAAAACATTTGTTGTTAATATGAGCGATACTATGATGATTTCAGTGACATACAGTTATATATATTATTTTTGAAATTTGTAGGAATATTTTTGGTTATGTTTTTTACTTGGACGTGTTTGTTAAACTTTATATTAATTATAATAATTTGTATTTGGTGTTAGTATGAGTGATACTATGATGATTTCAGTGACATACAGTTATATATATTATTTTTGAAATTGGTAGGAATATTTTTGGTTATGTTTTTTACTTGGACGTGTGTTAGTTCCGAACCTTATCGATGAGATTTTAAAGATGACAAAACATATCAGACCGGATCGAGAGAAATCAGACTGACCAGATCGATCGCCCAAAACAGATCAAGCTGATATGATGACAAAGCATATCAGACCGGGTCGAGGGAAATCAGACTGACCAGATCGATAGCTCACAACAGAACAAGCTGATAAGGCATATCACATATCAGACCAGATCGATGGATATCAGACTGACTAGATCGAAGCTTCAGATCGATCTCAATCTTTATCAGATCAGAGCAGTCAAGGATGCATAAAGAATGGCTCTTCAGTCCGAATCATTAACGGCTATTTATTGTAGCATTTAATGTCGTAATTAATGCTACAAAGGACCAAAGACTGAAAATTGCCATAAAAGGTAAGAAGACAAAGAAGAGCTTACCTGACAGTCGTCGAAAGCATGAACCAGAACGGCAAGTATCCTGAAGAAGAAGACTGTAGCTTACTCAGAGATTAAGCAGGGTCAAGAGTTGAACATTAAAGGAAATAATGTCGTTGGTACATGCAACTATAAAATGATGCAACAGAAGAGCTCAAGACAGAGTCTGAAAAATTGAAAAACGCACAAGAAAGCAAAACAGCACAAGCTTACAAGCTCAGAAGCTCTCGAGCTGAAATTATTCTTAAGCACGATTACTTTGTAATATTTGATCATTTAGGATCACTGTGCGCATCTTGTGTATTCTGTACTGAAAAACAAAAGTGAGAAACAAATTGTAACTGTCAGACAGAAAGTGTCTGAACAGATTGAGTGACTAGGAGTTTCAGACTGGTAGTGAGGTAAATCCAGCCTGAATCGGGTTTGTACAACAGGATTGTATAAATCAAAGTCTTCTAGTATAAACCTTCCTTAATTGGAAGAAGGGGAGACGTAGAAGGATTACACCACCTTCGAACTTCCAGAAACATATTCTGTGTTATTATCTTTCTGCACTTGTTCTTTCATTCAAGCCATCGAGCCGCTCTTACAAATATAAACAGACCGTTCCGTACTTATACATTCAGTGGTCTGTTCTATAAAGGAGTTGATTAAGAAACAAATTTCTTTCACTAATCCGAAAGAAATCACAAGGGATTAAATTTTAGAAGGAGTGTTCATTCACCCCCCCCCCCCCCCCCCCCCCCAAACTCTAAACACTCCGGACCAATCCTAACAAGTGGTATCAGAGCAGGTCATCTTAATCAGCACAAAGACACTTGAGCTGATGGCATCATTCAACAAAATTCCTATGTTCTCAAAAGAAGTCTATGATGACTGGAGAATCAGAATGCAAGCTCATCTGGCAGCTCAGGATGACGATATGTGGTTCGTCATCACTGATGGACCAATGAAGATTCTGAAAATCAATACAACAGTCGCCATTACTGGTGGATAACCCCAAATGGTAGAGAAGGACAGATCCCTCTGGACGAATGAGGAAAGAAAGAAAGCAAATCTTGACAACGTTGCCAAAGACATCTTGTTCAAGACATTGGACAAGAACATGTTCAGCAAAATCAAAATGTGCTCTACTGCCAAAGAAATTTGGGAGAAGATAGCACAGCTATGTGAAGGCAACGACCAGACCAAAGAAAACAAGCTGACTGTTGCTCTTCAAAGATTTGAGAGCATAAAGATGAAGAGTGGAGAAACTCTAAACGAGTTTGATGAAAGAGTCGCTGGCATCATTAATGAACTGAATGGTCTGGGCAAGGAATACTCAAACAGAGAGATCGCTCTGAAAGTTATGAGAGCCCTGCTAAAAGAATGGGATGTAAAGACCATTGCTATGAGGGAGTCCAAAGATCTTAACAATGTTGAACTTCATGATCTGTTCGCAGATCTTAAAGCATATGAGTTTGAACTGATAAGCCGAGGTGAAGCAGAGCCATTATCTCTCAACCAAACAAAGCACTGGCAGCTATTCCAGACCAGATCGCCTCCACATCAGATCGATCTATCGAACAGATAAGTAATGATGCTATGTCATTATTTATCAAGAAATTTGGTAAATTCATGTTTAAAAATAAGAGGAACTTTAAATCCTCTCATCATTATAAGCCAAGAAAGGACGATGATGTTAATGATCAGGCTTGCTACAATTGTGGTAAGACCGGACATTTCATTGCAGATTGCACCAGACCGAAGAAAGAAGAACGGAAGGAGAAGCAGCGCGATGACAGGAAAAAGAAGCACTACAAAGATCGCAAAAATCATGGAAAGTCCCAAAAGGTTCTAGTAGCTGAAGAAGGAAACATCAAGTGGGCTCAGACTGACTCCGATTCAGACAGCTCCGAATATTCTTCCAGCGAAAGCGAAGAAGATATTCAATGTCTAATGGCAGACGAAGAGATGAGTCAGACAGACGAGGTATTTGATTTTGACTCAAATGAATTTAGACGTGAAGAGCTCATGTCCGCACTGCAAGACATGGCTAATGATTATAGGATCTTAGCTGAATCATTTGAGAAAAATAAAGCTAAATTCAATGATCAAATGGATGAGCACAACAAACCAAGCTGCTCTGAGCAGGGTGAGTGCAACAATCTCCAGATCGAGCTGAATAAGCTGAAAATCTCCTATGGTCAGCTCCATGAAGAAAATAAGAGAATTAGCACACAAAATGCTAAGCTTTCTCATATATTCAAAACATGGACAAAGTCCAAAACATATTTGGAAGAATTACAAGAGTTACAAAGAAACGTTGGTGATTTCACCGGCATAGGCTTTGACACCAAAGAATCCACCAAAGATGAATCTGAACTGTTGCTGGTAAAGAACAAAATCAAACAAATGACATTTGTTAAATCCAGCACAGTATATGAGACTGAAGCACCTACGATTCAAACGGGAGTCTCTTTCATGAATCAAGGTTTGAGAAAAGGAATTGGATATGTCAACCAAGCCAAAGAAAAGGCACCAGCAAGCTTTGCGTCTTTCAGACCAAATCTAAGGGTGCAAGATCGAAGGCAAGGAAGACAATACAATTACTATAATTCAAAACCAGTTCAACGAAGATATAGACTACCCCATGAGAATCAAAGGGTTCCATATCGCACACATTATCACACACAACATCGAAACAGACCAGCTCACAGCACACCACACACACACAAGCCATTAACGCTGATACAGGTCTGGGTTCCCAAAGGGCTAATCCGTTCTGGACCCAAATAGGATTGGGTACCAACGGTAAATATGTTTGATGACAGGTACCGAAGAAACTTGCATCAGACGGGTACTTGGACAGCGGGTGTTCTCGTCACATGACTGGAAACATCGAGCTGCTATCTGAAGTTACAGAATGTACTGGACCCAAGATCATTTTCGGGGATAACTCAAAGGGTAAGACCGTGGGCAAGGGTAAGATTGTCCATGGTAACATTATTATCAATGATGTGCTGTTAGTTGAAAATCTGTGCTATAATCTGATTAGTATAAGTCAACTTTGTGATAATGGTTATGCTGTAGAATTTCACAAACACACTTGCACTGTTAAATCATCAGACGGTATAACCATGCTTGTAGGAATCAGGAATGGAAATACATATAAGATTAACTGGAATCATGCTCAACCTGATAATCCTACTTGCTTCATCGCTAACAATGATAATAAACACTGGCTATGGCATAAACGCTTGAATCATATCAATTTTAAGACTATTTCTAGCCTGTGTAAACATAATTTAGTTATCGGTCTGCCCAAGATCGATTTTGCTAAGGATAAGATCTGTGAAGCTTGCCAAATGGGCAAACAGACCAGATCATCCTTCAGAAACAAGAATGCAAAATCCTCCTCTCGTTGTTTAGAACTATTGCATATGGACTTGTTTGGTCCCATACCAATAACAAGTTTAGGGGGAATGCGGTATACTCTCGTTGTTATTGATGATTACTCACGCTTTACATGGACTATATTTTTTAGCAGTACAGATCAGACCGGTCCGAAGTTGATCAAGCTGCTGAAACGCACTCAGAACGAGAAATCATCCAGCATAGACAGGATTCGAAGTGACAAAGGCACTGAGTTTTCAAATCAGAATCTTGAATCCTTTCTAGAAGATCATGGAATCAAGCATGAGTTTTCAGCCGCTCGAACTCCTCAACAGAATGGAGTTGCAGAATGAAGAAACAGAACGCTCAAAGAAGCAGCAAGAACAATGCTTGCTGATTCTGGAATTTCACAAAATTTCTGGGCAGAAGCTGTGAATACTGCATGCTACACTCAAAATCGGTCTATGATTAACAAGAAGCTGAATCTCACTCCATATGAAATATGGACTGGTAACAGACCGTCTATTTCTCACCTTCATGTATTTGGCTGTAAATGCTTCGTTCACAACAATGGTAAGAATCATCTTACAGCATTTGAAGCCAGGTCAGATACTGGAATATTCTTAGGATAATCATCAACTAGCAAAGCTTATCGAGTTTTTAATAATCGAACCTTAACTGTAGAAGAATCAGTTCATGTAATTTTTGATGAATCTTTGTGTGTTGAGGGTAACAAAGAATCAATTCAAAATCAGATGGAAAACATCCATCTCGAAGCTAACAGTGATGATGAGATTGTAGCTAACAGGTCAAGAGACAATCCACGAGAACCTGAAGTACCAGCCAGATCGGATCAAGGCAACGAAGCTTCTCCAGATCGAGCCGATCCGGATGATCCAAACTCTCATATCAAAGCAGATGCTGATCATACCTCTACTACTACTACTCATCCGGCTGGACCAGACAATCCAGAGTCAAGCTATCGATGGACTAAGAGGCATCCACCTAATCTAGTGATTGGAAGTCCCTCTGCACCGATTAGAACCAGAGGACAGATGATGGATGAGTTCACTCATGCTGCCTTCATCTCAACTCTGGAACCTAAGAAGATCGATGAAGCTCTGACTGATTTCAACTGGATTAAGGCCATGCAAGAAGAACTTAATCAATTCGAACAAAATCAAGTTTGGAATCTAACCCCAGACCAAGCTATCTTCCTGTTATTGGAACCAGATGGGATTTCAGAAACAAGCTGGACGCAGATGGAACTGTGGTTAGAAACAAGGCCAGACTGGTGGCACAAGGATTCCGACAAGAAGAAGGAATTGACTTCGATGAATCTTTTGCACCAGTCGCCAGACTTGAAGCAATCAGAATCTTTCTTGCATATGCTGCCTTTAAAGACTTCAAGGTATATCAGATGAACGTCAAAAGCGCCTTTCTTAATGGTAAGCTTCAGGAGGAAGTTTACATCGAGCAACCTCCTGGATTTCAGAACCACTCATTCCCTAATCATGTATACATACTGAATAAAGCAGTATATGGTCTGAAACAAGCACCAAGGGCCTGGTATGACACTCTATCTCAATTTCTACTGAACCACGATTTTCAGATCGGCTCAGTAGATAAAACTCTCTTTAAATTTATTAAGGGGGAACATACCCTGTTAGTTCAGATTTATGTTGATGATATAATCTTTGGGTCAACTAACCCCAAATTATGCGAGAAATTTTCCAAGTTGATGCAGGGACAGTTTGAGATGAGCATGATGGGAGAACTCTCATTTTTTTTGGGTCTCCAAGTCAAATAGCTCAGCAATGGAATTTTCATCAACCAAACCAAGTATACCAAAGAGATGCTTAAGAGATTCGGAATGGAAACATGCTCAACTGCATCCACTCCAATGAGTCCTACAATCAAGTTAGACAAAGACGAAGGGGGAACGACAGTCGAAGTGACTATGTATAGAGGACTAATCGGATCGCTCTTATATCTTACAGCGAGCCGGCCTGATATTATGTTCTCAGTCTGTATGTGCGCCAGATTTCAGTCAGAACCAAAGCAATCACATTTTATTGCTGCTAAGTGATCGCTTTTATTTTAAACAGTTATTTTCAGTGTAGCGATTTATGTACCGCAAGTGCACGGTGTCAAGTTTTAATATAATGGTTTAAGAGTAAGGAGTGTCGTACCCACAGGGACTAGTAGCAATTACCACGTTCGATTAGAATTACTATATTTAACCTACGATTATGGAATGATTATTAAACTAAATTGACTTAAGCACAAAAATCAACCTAAACAGCAGTGATGAATAATTGAAGAGAATTTATAAACGAATTATCAAGACGTCGGTTCACCCATGTAATCCCCCAAAGTTGTCTATTAATTAAGATTCAATGTTCTATGTTCTAGGGTGACGAGTTTTCCTATTTCATTTGTTATACCTTGGTCCGGTTATAACAAGTCTAGCATTGACCTACAATAAATCACTCCCGTGTCTTTATTGAATGATTAATACCGAAAAACGCTTTGTGAAAACTACTAGCCTTCGATTTTGGTAAATCTATTGCTATCATACGTGTGCTAGATTTTACTTGGTCCGTCTCAACCTAAAACCCACGGCCTAATTTACTACGTCGTATCGTAATCTCCTATGGTCAATTCAATTACGATTACCAATATCATGCAAAAGGTAGCTAATCTTTTACAAGCATTAACAACATAAATTATGCGCAAAGATCATAGAAATTAAATCGAAACCGTTAATTAACTCAAGGGTTCAAACATGGGATTCCCTATGTCTTGACAAAGAATTTAGCCAACAACCATAATCAAATTATAATGCATAAACATGTCTTTAAACAAATTCAACATCAAAATCTGATATAAAAATTAATAAGTTCAGAAATACTAAGATAACGAGGATGTCGCTCCGTGCGTCGCTCCGTTCTTTCGTTCCTTGTGTTGCTCTTGCTCTTCAATGAATTGTGGTGGTGCTTTGGATGGAGGAGAGGCTGCTAGGTTTGTGTAAAAGTGGGCAAAAGTCCTCTAAAAATCGTTCCTTAGTCTCATATATAGGGTTAACATGTGTGGGAAGGAGTCCCCTTTGAACCAAACATGGAAAGTCTTAATTTTTCCAAAAACTCTTATGCCGCGATCGATCTTTGCTCCCTCGCGATCGATCTTCATTCTCCACTGGACGTGTTAGCCAAAATAAACCAATCCGCGATCGATCTTTGCTCCCTCGCGATTGATCGCGAGTCCTTACTGTATAGTGGCGATCGATCGCGAGTTCTTGCCGATCGATCGCCAATGTCTTCTGTTCAGCATCATTTTCTAAAGCTCGGTGATAGGGTTGAATATTACGCGTTTTTATGCTTTGATATGTATATGTTTTCGTGTTGATTCTTGAGTTATTTTACGTTTTTTGGTATATATTTCTATATTTCAGGAATCAATGTTGAAATTCATAAAAGGGGAAGAAATCAAGCTAAAATGATGAAAAAATGAATAAAGTTGAAGAAAAGAGGAAGAAACCAGAATCCAAGACACATGTTGCTCCTTTCTCCTCAAATTACTATATGTTCGAGCCATGTTTTGGAAATGTGGTCCATATAAAAGTTGTAGAACTTTCTCTTATCTTCGCGTGGACAGCTGATTCATCAAATTCGGAGTTCGTATGAGAAAGTTACGGCCAAAATACGAAACTTGCCAGAAGCTGAAAAAGGCGAAGAAACTTACTGTAATTTCCGATCGATCGAGCAGAATTTCCGATCGATCGAGACGGGCAGAAAAAGCCACGAAAATCTTACTGGAAGGCTCGATCGATCGGCTCTTCTTTCGGATCGATCGGGACGAGCAATTTTCATTAAAATACCTTCCTTGTAGAGTTTGGATGCAAGAGGAAAGTCCATAATTCTTTCCCCTATATATTATACACCATAATTTCAACCCAAATCATACTTTTAACCTAGGAAATAGCCTCCATCTCAGCCCCCTTTTCCTTCACCATCTCATCTCACATCTCTTTCCTTCAATTCCACAATCACCACAGCCTCCACCTTCTTCTCCCCTCACGTCCATCTTTCTTCACACCTCATCCACCACAACCTCCATCCTTCTACCATTCAACCTTCATCCATCATCACTCATCAACCCTTCACCCTATGATTTGGAACGAGCCAACAAGATAATCGAAGAGCACGATCGAGAAAGAAGCGAGGAAGGATCGAGAATCAACGAAAGAGTCGACTTGGGAGTTTGCTTTTACTTTTCTATTATTTGTTTTGAATTATTATTGGATTTATTGTGTTTTGAATGATTGAGAAATATTCTAAACATTGTTTTCCTTTAATATTCTTGATTGATTGAATTCATATATCATCTATGAGCATGTGTTATTGTTTTTAATGCTTTTGAAGGATTGATCATCTTTGAATGATATTTTATTATAATTGAGATCGAGAGATGAAATTATAATATGATAGAATAATTCATGCCGTGTGTTAAAGATTGAGATCGAGAGATAAAATCACACACGAGTGATAGCTTTGGGTTGTTTAATCTAAAGTTAGTGGTTTTCATAAAGCGCATTCAATATTAAATTGTTAATTACGTGAACGAGAGTTACTAGTTGCAATTTGATGTTAGACTTAATATAGCTCGAGAGAGTATATTGAATAAATCCGGAAAACCCGTCACCGTAGAGATGTGTGGAGAAAAGAATTGTAAGAGTTGGGTTAGGTGAATAATTGTCTTGTTACTTTCTTGTGGATTTTTCTCGTGATCGTTGACTATTTTGGTTGGATTATAGTAGCTTAATTTAGTTTAGTTTAATTATTGATTAATTTTCGTAGGTTAAATATAGTTAAAAGTTTCTTATTTGGTACTTACTTGTTAGTCCCTGTGGGTTCGACAATCCGTATCTTCCTATCTATACTAGAACTTGACACCGTGCACTTGCGGTCTAAAATCGCTAGATTGGAATTAATTGTTTAAAATAAAAGCGATCAAGTTTTTGGCGCCGTTGCCGGGGACTAACTTTAGTAATATCATACGAGAAGCTTTGACTGTAATTTAACCATTTTTTTTCTTTTTTGTATATATTTAATTGTTTTATTTGTTTTTATTGCGAGGTACTTGTGATGCTTCATCAACAAGTCTTCACAAAATTTGCCCAACAATATTCGGAGCCGTTTTATGCAGTGTGGGGGAGATTCAATGAATTGGCAGACACATTCCGGTATCACAATTTTTCGAACTATACTCTTTTGCAATATTTCTTCAAAGGTTTGGATGCACAGACACGAGGATGGATATTCAGTGGAGCACTGGTAACTGGGAGTCCCCTGGTTGATAGAGATGAGGACAGTGTGTTGCACCTGTTCAATGATATGGCGGACTTCGATTACCACTGGCATTGTGATCCTTCACTACAAGGTTGGAGTCACCAATACCCACCGGAGCCTCACTACCCTAATGATATGCACCAACCATTTGAGCATCATAGAGTGAAGAGAGATAGTTCTGCAGAAGTAATGGCTCAATCGGAGGATATGTTACTTAGATTCATGGCGTCAACTGATTCTATACGTCACCTAGAGCAGCAATTAGCAATCCTTGTGAAAACCATCTCAATGAGCTGCCAAGAGGAGGAGACGGGATCTTCAAATCAGGCCTGGTTACATGATGATGATCACTCAACTAATCAAGTTTGGGGGAGTGATCCTACTCATGTGGAAAATTCAAGGAAAGTTGAGCCACTTGAAGTGATTGAGCCTACAGTGGAAAAGTCAACATCTGATATCATATGGGAAGACGAGCCAAGAGTGATGTTGGAGGAGGAGATTTTTGAGAACTTTGATATGCACCCATCGATGGCGACACGTTCTATGCCATATGTGGATCCTTTCTTTCCATCGATGCCAACTTCACCATACTACATCCTCCAAGATATGAAGCCGAGTCAAGAATCATTCTCCCGTACCTACCAATTCAAGAATGTTGTTGGAGCGACGAGCTTACACTGTTACAATCATGCCAATCTTGAGGGCATATTGAATGAAGACCCATTTGTTGTATCCTATGATACTTACTATGGGCGGCAGCCGCTCTTTGATGGTTGCTTCTGATGGTCAAGCCGACGACTAGAAATCAGCGCTTCTTGGGAGGCAACCCAAGCGTATCCTTTTGCTATTTAGTTTTGTTTTGTTTTTTTTTTTTTTTTTTTTAGTTTTTTTTTTTAGTTTGTTTCTCTCGAGTCGAATATTTTACCATTTGCATTCTTCTCTTGCTAGGTACTTGGTTGGAGCGATGAACCCCTACAACAGTGGAGCTTTCAAAAGCAAATCTTCCTCAACCCTCATGCAAGCGTCTTGATCAGGGGAGTTCACTGTTTCCCTTTTGATTCTTTTTAACATTGAGGGCAATGTTTGATTTAAGTTTGGGGGAGTAGTAGCTTGCATGTTTTACTTGTTTTAACCACATGTTGTGTGCTTAAATGACACTTGAATCGTCCGATTATTATGAGCTAAATTTTTTTTTTTTATGAGTTCAAATAGTGACTATTCAATGAGGATTTTGATCTCACTATGCATATGAACTTGATTTGTGATTGGACTTGTACATGAATATCCTAATTTGAGTTAGCATGTCAAGAATGAGGAATACTTTGAGCACAATGAGTCATGATCTTGTGGATTGCATGTTGAATAGTGATAATTGTTGTGAACTTGATGATTTGTCTTGAGCATCTTAGAGTTATCCTAGAACTTATTTGATGATGACACTTTGAGGCGAAATTTTATAGTTACAAACTTGACTTGGAAATGATCTAGGCGATCTTTGAAACGTTTGAGCCTTTCAAGCTTACCATGATTCATATCAATCCCTAGTGTCCCATTTGAGCTTTATTGAAAAAAGAATGGTATATGCATTGCATATAATTAGACCCCATTCGACATTCTTGGCATACTCATTATACTTACCCTTGAGCCTAAATGAAAAAAGTTATCCTTACCCTAAGGGAGTATAATGAATATCATTCGATGCACTTGAATTGTTATATCTTGATGAGCTTATTGAAAAAATGATGAATGAGAAAAGAAAAAGATAGATAAAAAGCCTTGAGAAAAAGATTGACTAAATAAGACCCAAAGTGGCCAAGGCTATAAAAGAAAAAGAAGAAAAGCTCGATGTGTGCGAAAAATTTGAACTGTAAATGATTATACTCTCTTCTTTGCGCTTATCCTATCTTTTCTTTGAAGCCAACACCAAAGGCCTTACATTACAAGCTTAAAAAGTCCTTTTGATCCAAGTCTGGGGAGTAACTATCATTAGTGGAGAAGTTGTTTGAAAATAGGCTTATAGGGTGCTTGATAATAATCTCGAGTTTGAGTTGATTAACATGATTTGATCTTTAATATGTGCATGAAACTTGAGACTGACTATATCACACACACACGTTCCGATTTTGAGATATGTTGCTTGAATTAGGAGAAAACATGTCTTGTCAACTTTTGTATATGTGCATGAGATTTCTGAGAATAAAATAAGTCATGAAATAATTGTTTCAAGTATCAAGAATGAACTCTACCTTGTGATTTTAATGCTTAATCGAGGACGATTAAGTGATAAGTTTGGGGGAGTTGATAGGGTTGAATATTACGCGTTTTTATGCTTTGATATGTATATGTTTTCGTGTTGATTCTTGAGTTATTTTTTCTATATTTCAGGAATCAATGTTGAAATTCATAAAAGGGGAAGAAATCAAGCTAAAATGATGAAAAAAATGAATAAAGTTGAAGAAAAGAGGAAGAAACCAGAATCCAAGACACGTGTTGCTCATTTCTCCTCAAATTACTATATGTTCGAGCCATGTTTTGGAAATGTGGTCCATATAAAAGTTGTAGAACTTTCTCTTATCTTCGCGTGGACAGCTGATTCATCAAATTCGGAGTTCGTATGAGAAAGTTACGGCCAAAATACGAAACTCGCCAGAAGCTGAAAAAGGCGAAGAAACTTACTGTGATTTCCGATCGATCGAGCAGAATTTCCGATCGATCGAGACGGGCAGAAAAAGCCACGAAAATCTTACTGGAAGGCTCGATCGATCGGCTCTTCTTTCGGATCGATCGGGACGAGCAATTTTCATTAAAATACCTTCCTTGTAGAGTTTGGATGCAAGAGGAAAGTCCATAATTCTTTCCCCTATATATTATACACCATAATTTCAACCCAAATCATACTTTTAACCTAGGAAATAGCCTCCATCTCAGCCCCCTTTTCCTTCACCATCTCATCTCACATCTCTTTCCTTCAATTCCACAATCACCACAGCCTCCACCTTCTTCTCCCCTCACGTCCATCTTTCTTCACACCTCATCCACCACAACCTCCATCCTTCTACCATTCAACCTTCATCCATCATCACTCATCAACCCTTCACCCTATGATTTGGAACGAGCCAACAAGATAATCGAAGAGCACGATCGAGAAAGAAGCGAGGAAGGATCGAGAATCAACGAAAGAGTCGACTTGGGAGTTTGCTTTTACTTTTCTATTATTTGTTTTGAATTATTATTGGATTTATTGTGTTTTGAATGATTGAGAAATATTCTAAACATTGTTTTCCTTTAATATTCTTGATTGATTGAATTCATATATCATCTATGAGCATGTGTTATTGTTTTTAATGCTTTTGAAGGATTGATCACCTTTGAATGATATTTTATTATAATTGAGATCGAGAGATGAAATTATAATATGATAGAATAATTCATGCCGTGTGTTAAAGATTGAGATCGAGAGATAAAATCACACACGAGTGATAGCTTTGGGTTGTTTAATCTAAAGTTAGTGGTTTTCATAAAGCGCATTCAATATTAAATTGTTAATTACGTGAACGAGAGTTACTAGTTGCAATTTGATGTTAGACTTAATATAGCTCGAGAGAGTATATTGAATAAATCCGGAAAACCCGTCACCGTAGAGATGTGTGGAGAAAAGAATTGTAAGAGTTGGGTTAGGTGAATAATTGTCTTGTTACTTTCTTGTGGATTTTTCTCGTGATCGTTGACTATTTTGGTTGGATTATAGTAGCTTAATTTAGTTTAGTTTAATTATTGATTAATTTTCGTAGGTTAAATATAGTTAAAAGTTTCTTATTTGGTACTTACTTGTTAGTCCCTGTGGGTTCGACAATCCGTATCTTCCTATCTATACTAAAACTTGACACCGTGCACTTGCGGTCTAAAATCGCTAGATTGGAATTAATTGTTTAAAATAAAAGCGATCACTCGGCGATCGATCGCGATGTCATTGCCGATCGATCGCGAGCTGTACAAAATTCAAACTTCGATATTTCAGGCCATTTTCTCACGTCTTCGCTCGGTTTGGTCCTTCTTCAACATTATTAGCTTATTTCCTCCACTTTTATCCCATTGGACCTAGATTCCTGAAATACACAAAAATATACCAAAAAGCGTAAAATCATCCAGGAATCAATACGAAAATCAATACAAAAACATAGCAAAATAAGTGTAAAATTCACACTTATCACTAAGCGTATTCTGAAATACTTGAAAGGATCTCAGAACGTTGGTATTTGGTACTCCAAAGATTCTAACTTCAGCTTGATCGGATATTCAGATGCAGACTACGCTGGCTGTAAGATTGATCGTAAAAGCACCAGTGGAACGTGTCAATTTCTAGGTGAAAGATTGATCTCTTGGTTCAGTAAGAAGCAAACATCAATTGCCACATCTACAGCTGAAACAGAATATCTTGCCGCTGGAAGCTGTTACTACCACTCTAGCATCATTAGTGCGTGAAGCTTCAGCCTCAACCCATTTTGAAACGTAGTCCACAACGACAAGTATGTAATAATTAGAACATGAAACTGGAAATGGTCCCATAAAATCTATGCCCCAAACATCAAATAAATCGCATTCAAGCATATTGTTTAACGGCATTTCATGTCTCCTAGAAATGTTGCCCGTTCTTTGGCATTTATCACAAGTGGATACATACCTGTATGCATCTTTAAACAAGGTAGGCCAGTAAAAACCCGATTCAAGTACCTTGGCAGCAGTTTTTGTTGGACCCATGTGGCCTCCTACCTCTCGGTCATGACAGTGGCTCATAATAGATGCCATCTCCTCCTCCGGTACACATCTCCTGATCATGTTGTCTGCACAAACTTTAAACAACAATGGATCCTCCCACATGTAGTGTTTAACATCAGATGAGAATTTCTTCTTCTGATAGAAGGTCATTTGTGGGAGGATACCACTAACCAGATAATTTGCAAAATCGGCATACCATGGTAGTGCAAGAACTTGGAACAGCTGTTCATCAGGAAATTTTTCATTGATTTCTTCCAGTTCATTATCATGTTTTTCCACCATATTATCAATCCTAGATAAATGGTCCGCTACGACATTCTCAACACCCCTCTTATCTTTAATTTCTAAATCAAATTCTTGCAATAGGAGAATCCATCGGATTAAACGTGGTTTAGCATCTTTTTTAGCAAGAAGATATTTAAGTGCCGAGTGATCAGTGTACACAATTACTTTGGATAGACAGAGATAAGAGTGAAATTTATCAAATGCAAATACTACTGCTAGTAGTTCTTTCTCAGTGGTGGCATAGTTTTGTTGTGCCTCGTTTAAAGTTCTCCTAGCATAGTAAATAGTATGAAATACCTTATTCCGTCTTTGTCCCAATACTGCTCCGACAGCTGTGTCACTAGCATCACACATCAACTCAAATGGCGTATCCCAATCCGGTGCTACCAACACAGGTGTTGTTATTAACTTCTCCTTTAATGTCTCGAATGCCTGCATACAATCAGGATTAAAATCAAAAGGTGCATCTTTAGTCAGTAAATGGGAGAGTGGTTTTGAAATTTTTGAAAAATCTTTAATAAATCTCCTATAGAAGCCTGCATGGCCTAGGAAGCTTCGAACCCCCTTCACTGATACTGGTGGAGGTAGTTCCTGTATCACCTGGATCTTTGCTCGGTCCACCTCCATACCCTTGTGGGATATTTTGTGTCCCAAGACTATTCCCTCTTGTACCATGAAGTGGCATTTCTCCCAATTTAGTATCAAATTCGTCTCTTCACACCTTGTCAGTACTAAGTCAAGATTATTTAAGCAAGCATCAAAAGAATCCCCAAAGACAGAAAAGTCATCCATAAAGACCTCTAAGAATTTTTCAACCATATCATGAAAAATAGACATCATACATCTTTGAAACGTTGCAGGCGCATTACACAATCCAAATGGCATTCTCATAAAAGCAAATGTACCATAAGGACAAGTGAAGGTAGTCTTCTCTTGGTCCTCAGGTGCAATAGCTATTTGATTATACCCAGAATAGCCATCTAGAAAACAATAGAAATCATACCCTGCTAGACGCTCTATCATTTGGTCAATGAATGGAAGGGGAAAATGGTCTTTACGGGTGGCGTCATTTAACTTTCTATAATCAATGCAGACGCGCCAACCTGTGACTGTTCTAGTAGGGATCAATTCATTTTTCTCATTTTTAACGACAGTCATACCTCCTTTCTTGGGTACACATTGCATAGGACTAACCCATGCACTATCAGAAATGGGGTAGATAATACCTGCATCCAGCAGTTTGATGACCTCATTCTTCACCACTTCTTGCATCTTTGGGTTTAACCTGCGTTGTGGTTGAACCACGGGTTTGTAAGCATCCTCCATTAAGATCTTATGCATACATGTTGATGGGCTTATCCCTCTTATGTCCGCTACTTTCCACCCGAATGCTTTCTTATGCTCCCTCAAAATCCTAAGTAGTTTGTCTTCGTTTATACCTGTCAAAGATGAAGAGACAATTACAGGTAATGACTCACTACAATCTAAATAAACATACTTGAGATGAGGAGGGAGGGTTTTGAGTTCAAGAGTTGGTGGTTCTTCAATGGAGGGCTTTTGTGGCTTCATGTCCCTTTCACCCAACTCGCCTAGGTTGTTCCGCACACGCCTATTATGGGGAATATTGGCGTTCAAATAAACGACAGTCTCTTTCAACTCGACGGTCTCGCCCAGCTTTTCAATGTCCTCTACCAAGCATGCTTCCAATTCATCCTTGTGTGTTCCCTTAAACACATTAGCAGATAACACATCAATAATATCAACACTAAAACACATATGCTCATCATGTGGGTGTTTTAAAGCTTTAAAAACGTTGAAAGTGACTTGATCCTCCCCTACACGGAGGATCAACTTCCCTTGTTGGACATCTATAAGTGCCTTTCCAGTAGCAAGGAATGGTCTTCCTAAGATCAGTGGCGTGTCAGCATCTTCTTCCATATCCAACACAAGGAAGTCTGCCGGGAAGATGAATTTATCGACCTTCACTAGGACATCCTCTATGATTCCTCGTGGGTATGTCACAGACCTATCTGCCAATTGCAAAGAAACCGTGGTCGGTTTTGGTTCACCAAGTCCCAACTTCCTGAAAATTGACAAAGGCATAAGATTAATACTGGCACCTAAATCACATAAAGATTTTGTAAATGAAATAGACCCAATTGTGCAAGGTATAGAAAAACTCCCTGGATCTTTCAACTTAGGAGGCAGTTTGTTTTGGACAACGGCAGAACACTCCTCAGTTAATTTAATCGTCTCATGCTCACCCAATTTCCTCTTATTCGACAGAATATCTTTCAAAAACTTAGCGTAGCTAGGCATTTGAAGTAAAGCATCAGCAAATGGAATATTTATTTGTAATTTCTTAAAGATTTCTAAGAACTTAGCAAAACTAGCATCTACCTTTGCCCTTTTCAATGCAGCAGGAAATGGGGGAGGGATTTGTACCTTCTTGGGTGGTGCGATAGGTGCAGTAGTAGGAGTAGACTCACCATTTTCACGTGTCTGAATGTCATTCTCACCTTTCAACTCAACTACGTGCTCATCGTCCCGATCTTCAGTTTGTGATCCAATTTCTTTTCCACTCCTCAATGAGATCGCCTTGGCTTGCTCTCGGGGGTTCTTTTCCGTATCACTTGGTAAGCTTCCTGGTGCTCTTCCCGCTAACATATTTGCCATTTGCCCCATTTGAGTTTCCAAGTTCTTAATTGATGCATCTTGATTTTGCATCCTATTCTCCGTCATCGTCATGAACTTAGTTAGCAACTCTTCCATACTTGGCTTTGGTGGATAACCCGGTGGAGGTTGTGGATTCAAGACATTCTTTTGGTTGGACAAAGAGAAGTTCGGATGATTCCTCCACGGTTGGTTATAGTTGTTGGAGTATGAATTACCCTGTGGTGGTCTATTTCCTACAAAATTGGCTTGTTCATTAGATAGCATAAAAGGGTTACCTGCCTGACATTCCGTGCTTGGATGGTTGCCTCCACATAAATCGCACGTGATCACCTGAGCTTGCATGGCTGTCATGCTCAAACTGTCCATCTTCTTGTTCAAAGCCTCCAATTGAGCTTGTATTGATGTTACTTCGTCCACTTGATGCATCCCAATTGGTATTTTGGGCACATTCCTTTCGGACTGCCACTGGTAACTGTTGGATGCCATCTCTTCCAAGAGTGTGTAAGCTTCCTCAGGTGACTTTCTCATAATGGTACCTGCTGCATCAATCATAGATCTATTAGCAGAAAATAAACCATTGTAAAATGTTTGTACCTGAAGCCAAATAGGAAGGCCATGATGTGGGCATCTTCGAAGTAGATCCTTGAAGCGCTCCCAAGCTTCATACAGTGTCTCCGGATCATGTTGCATGAATGTTGTGATATCATTGCGCATCTTAGCTGTCTTGGAAGGAGGAAAGTATTTTGATAGGAATGCTTGAGCCATCCCCTCCCAAGTAGTGATCGATCCTGCAGGCAATGAATTTAACCAACTCTTAGCTTTATCATTTAAGGAAAAGGGAAAGAGTCGTAACCTGATGGCGTCGTCGCTGACGCCATTGTGCTTGAATGTGTCGCATATCTCCAAAAAGTTGGAGATATGAGCATTAGGATCATCAGTATGCGATCCTCCGAATTGCACAGAATGTTGAATCATCTGAATTATGGCAGGCTTGATCTCGAAGTTATTAGCCTGAATCCTTGGTCTAGTGATGCTAGACATGGTGCCTTGAAAAGATGGTTGTGCATAGTCCATCATGGACCTTGTAATTGGCACTTCATCATTGTGTTGTTCACCATTCCCTCGATTATTCTCAGCCATCTCTCTAGTTTCTTTCCGAAGTCTTCTGCAAGTTCGCTCAATCTCTAAGTCAAGTGGCTCTAATATAGGTCTGTCACTTCGTAGCATGCACTACAAAGACAACTCCCTGCAAAATTTAACACAACGAAAGAACAACAGTGGTGAAATCGTATTAACCGTAGTAAAAGTAAAAATAAAAAATTATTATGGCTAAATTATAGTCAACTAATCTCCTATGATATTACTTAAACTAGTCCCCGACAACGGCGCCAAAAACTTGATCGCTTTTATTTTAAACAGTTATTTTCAGTGTAGCGATTTATGTACCGCAAGTGCACTGTGTCAAGTTTTAATATAATGGTTTAAGAGTAAGGAGTGTCGTACCCACAGGGACTAGTAGCAATTACCACGTTCGATTAGAATTACTATATTTAACCTACGATTATGGAATGATTATTAAACTAAATTGACTTAAGCACAAAAATCAACCTAAACAGCAGTGATGAATAATTGAAGAGAATTTATAAACGAATTATCAAGACGTCGGTTCACCCATGTAATCCCCCAAAAGTTGTCTATTAATTAAGATTCAATGTTCTATGTTCTAGGGTGACGAGTTTTCCTATTTCATTTGTTATACCTTGGTCCGGTTATAACAAGTCTAGCATTGACCTACAATAAATCACTCCCGTGTCTTTATTGAATGATTAATACCGAAAAACGCTTTGTGAAAACTACTAGCCTTCGATTTTGGTAAATCTATTGCTATCACACGTGTGCTAGATTTTACTTGGTCCGTCTCAACCTAAAACCCACGGCCTAATTTACTACGTCGTATCGTAATCTCCTATGGTCAATTCAATTACGATTACCAATATCATGCAAAAGGTAGCTAATCTTTTACAAGCATTAACAACATAAATTATGCGCAAAGATCATAGAAATTAAATCGAAACCGTTAATTAACTCAAGGGTTCAAACATGGGATCCCCTATGTCTTGACAAAGAATTTAGCCAACAACCATAATCAAATTATAATGCATAAACATGTCTTTAAACAAATTCAACATCAAAATCTGATATAAAAATTAATAAGTTCAGAAATACTAAGATAACGAGGATGTCGCTCCGTGCGTCGCTCCGTTCTTTCGTTCCTTGTGTTGCTCTTGCTCTTCAATGAATTGTGGTGGTGCTTTGGATGGAGGAGAGGCTGCTAGGTTTGTGTAAAAGTGGGCAAAAGTCCTCTAAAAATCGTTCCTTAGTCTCATATATAGGGTTAACATGTGTGGGAAGGAGTCCCCTTTGAACCAAACATGGAAAGTCTTAATTTTTCCAAAAACTCTTATGCCGCGATCGATCTTTGCTCCCTCGCGATCGATCTTCATTCTCCACTGGACGTGTTAGCCAAAATAAACCAATCCGCGATCGATCTTTGCTCCCTCGCGATCGATCGCGAGTCCTTACTGTATAGTGGCGATCGATCGCGAGTTCTTGCCGATCGATCGCCAATGTCTTCTGTTCAGCATCATTTTCTAAAGCTCGGCGATCGATCGCGATGTCATTGCCGATCGATCGCGAGCTGTACAAAATTCAAACTTCGATATTTCAGTCCATTTTCTCACGTCTTCGCTCGGTTTGGTCCTTCTTCAACATTATTAGCTTATTTCCTCCACTTTTATCCCATTGGACCTAGATTCCTGAAATACACAAAATATACCAAAAAGCTAAAATCATCCAGGAATCAATACGAAAATCAATACAAAAACATAGCAAAATAAGTGTAAAATTCACACTTATCACTAAGCGTATTCTGAAATACTTGAAAGGATCTCAGAACGTTGGTCTTTGGTACTCCAAAGATTCTAACTTCAGCTTGATCGGATATTCAGATGCAGACTACGCTGGCTGTAAGATTGATCGTAAAAGCACCAGTGGAACGTGTCAATTTCTATGTGAAAGATTGATCTCTTGGTTCAGTAAGAAGCAAACATCAATTGCCACATCTACAGCTGAAGCAGAATATCTTGCCGCTGGAAGCTGTTGCGCTCAAATGCTCTGGATTCAACACCGGCTCAAAGACTATGGCATCCAAGCTGTTGACTCTCCGATATTTTGCGACAACACAAGTGCAATCGCTATAACATATAATCCAGTTCTGCACTCTCGAACAAAGCATATTGATATAAGACATCATTTTATTCGAGATCATGTTGGCAAAAAGGAGATTCGGATCGAGCACATCTCAACAGAGCAGCAAGCAGCAGACATCTTCACCAACCGCTCCCTGAGGATAAGTTTAATTATTTCCGTCAAATTCTTGGTTTAATTGACTTATCTTGATAGTTTAGATGTTTTCGTCTTTTCGCGTTTAAAGATTTTTGTTGGCACAGATCGATAATACAATATTCAGAAAGACACAGACCGGTCCGAACTTTCAGACCGATCCATGTCAATCTGATGTTATCCTATGATCTGTCTGGACAATAAATCTTTTATTTTGTTTTTATTTAAAACAAAAACAGCCCGGACTGATTGCATTTTAACCGCCTTATCTTTCTTTTATCCTGACCGTTTATTTTGAATTATTTATTCATCAGTCTTCGAGATAAAGACACGTGTCTTCTCTCTCTTATTTAGCGGGCTGAACATTTCATTTTCATTCACTTTTTACCATTTACCGCCTGTCTGCGTTCTCTCTCATATTCTCTCAAAACTCTTCGTATATTGTTTTTCATTTTACTCCAATGGCTACCATAACTCACAACTCTCTCTCCGTTGAGTTCAATGATATTTACAGGGCTGAAGATGCAGAGATGGTCTCCATTTTCCGAGCTTTGGAATCATCTGGATTGAGAAACTTTTTGGAGTGTGGCACAGTGGTTTACGAGTCGGAGATTCATGAACTGTTTGCCAATGCTGTATCCCAGAAGTCATTCATCTCCACGTCTGTCAAGGGCAAACAGTTGAAATCTCGCCGACGACGCTGGCCAAGACCTTTGGTCTACCCAACTCCGGACTGACTGAGTTTGGACAGATTCCTCAAGCCTCTCTCACAGCTCTTCAGGGGGAGATTTCTATTTTTGGCCATCGCCTGCAGCCCTCATTCAAAAAGAAGGAAATGCTCTCTCATTTCCAGGTACTGTGCGAAATTGTGGGCAAGCCATTATTAGGCAAAGCTGGAAGTTTTGACGCCGTCACTACCGAGAAGTTCAGGGCCATGGCTGCTATTATTTCCGGACAGAAGTTGAACTGGTCCGTGATTCTTTTTGGAGTTCTGATGGAAACAGTGATCGCCTCCAAACAGGCCGTCTGCTTCGCTGTTCCTCTCATCAAGCTACTGAAAACTTTGGACATTGAGCTGGGGAAGCAGTCTGCTCTGAGTCCCTTCAAGATTCTCAACTCCAAAGGGCTAGCACTGCTGAAATCCAAAAGTGCTCCACCTACCCCTACAGATCTGGTGGCAGTCAAGATTGAGAAGGGAGAAGAATAGGCTGCTGCTCGCAAACCACGAGTCAAGCAAAAGTTAACCATCCAGACCGACTCTGAAGAAACTCAGTCTGCTCCCTCGCCACCAGCCAAGCCTTTTCCCAAGAAGCCAAGAACTCAGATTACCAAGCCCAACAAAACCTTACCTCTCAAAGCCTTACCCATATTGCCTCCAACAAAAGCCACCCCTGCACCCCAACCTACAACCCAAATTTCAACCACTTCAACCACTGCACCAAATGTAACCATCCGAGTCCCCTCTACCATTCCAATGGTCAAAGGGATTGTTATCACTGAGTTGGGCGACTATACCCAATCAGGGATCAAGTCCCCTCCCTCCACCGGCAAGGGCAAAACCATTCTCTCCGAACCACTCTCCTCTAAGCCCAAATCTGCAGCACAGACAGCAATTGACATTGCTATGGAGGACGTTGAAGAAAAAGTGAAGGAGCTCATTGTGGTTTTTGATGAGTACGTCGAATGCAGAACGATCAACCACATTGAGCAGTTCTTCGGCAAACTCAGACGCCTTCAGAAAATGGAAGAAGAAGTTCTGAAGGGGACAGAGACCGATGATGTTCGGATTGCTGTGCAGCGCAAAGAGCTCTTTAAGGCCAATCAAAGATTCAAACTGGCGTCTCTGCTCTTAACTACTAAGAAAGCGAACTTCGATCCAAATGTTCCAACTGCCAGAGATGATGGGGCTGTTATTGCTCAATTAGAGATGGATATTCATGCTCTACATTTAGCTGTCCGCTTTCAACGACAGAAAATCAGCATATCCACTCCAGTAACCAGCCCGGATCATCCCTCTGCAAGCAAAACTCTGGCAGAACCTTTCATTGAGGTTATTCCCTCTGGAGCAGCAGATCAGACAGCAGATCGCGCAGCAGATCAGACTGCAGACCTAGTAGCAGATCAGACAGCGGAGCAGCCATTGCCTAATGCTCCGTCTGCTACAGAAGATGAACCATTGAATGTCTTGTTGGACTCTCCAACAACATCTATTCCTTTGGGATCGTCAGACTCCCACGTTCAAATCAGTCCAACCGCAGAACTTGCAACAGTTGGCGCACCAGAGTTCGTTGATCCGGATCTGGTGGTATCCACAGTTGTTGCAGCTCTACAAATTGTGGAGCCCTCCAGACCCAGCACTCCTCCCGTCCAATCAGATGAAGATATGGCTTTCATACAAGCATTCTCTTCGGATCTGGTCACCTTGATCCGGTCCGAAAGTCACCAAGCTGCTGTATCTTCAATTGTACCGATTGCTGAAGAAGATGATCATGCATTGTCATCATCAGATCACTCTCCAAGCCGACAATTTGATGCACCTCCATTTCTGGCAAGGACCCTTCAGCACTTATCTGACAACTGCATGTCACTCTCTCAACGTGTTCTAGAAGTTCATCAAGGTCAGAGGCTTACAGCTTTGGACTTTGATTCATTCAAAGAGAAGATGACAGCCAGTATTGGCAGCCTTCAGCGAGGACTGAACGATTTGTTCTCTCAGCAAGCCACTTATAAGAACAGCCTGAGAAAAGAGCAGATCGAGCTGGCCACTGAAGTCAGAGCATCCGTTGCCAACTCCCTTCGCGCTCAAGATACTCGTCTTGACGCTATCAGCGCTCAGCTAGCACAAGTTGTAGATTTTCTCCAAGATATTGCTGCTGACAAAAAGGGGGAAAAGAAAAAAGACTTCAAGCCGCATCAGTCTCAGTCTTCAAGAAAATAGATTGTTTATATATTCAGACTGTCTGTATGCAAGACTGTTGATCAATAAAGAAAATCTTTCTTTGTTAAGTCCTTGTTCATTTATTTTGAACTAAACTAAAAGGCTTAATAATAAAAGGAAATCGATCCAACTTAATAATGTTCATTTATTTTGAACAAGAAGAAGTAATCGATCCAAAAGTATACGCTTCAGAGTTCTTATCAGACTGGTTAAAAAGACTTGGAAGCTAGGTTTTGTCATCATCAAAAAGGGGGAATTTGTTAGTTCCGAACCTTATCGATGAGATTTTAAAGATGACAAAACATATCAGACCGGATCGAGAGAAATCAGACTGACCAGAACGATCGCCCAAAACAGATCAAGCTGATATGATGACAAAGCATATCAGACCGGATCGAGGGAAATCAGACTGACCAGATCGATAGCTCACAACAGAACAAGCTGATAAGGCATATCACATATCAGACCAGATCGATGGATATCAGACTGACTAGATCGAAGCTTCAGATCGATCTCAATCTTTATCAGATCAGAGCAGTCAAGGATGCATAAAGAATGGCTCTTCAGTCCGAATCACTAACGGCTATTTATTGTAGCATTTAATGTCGTAATTAATGCTACAAAGGACCAAAGACTGAAAATTGCCATAAAAGGTAAGAAGACAAAGAAGAGCTTACCTGACAGTCGTCGAAAGCATGAACCAGAACGGCAAGTATCCTGAAGAAGAAGACTGCAGCTTACTCAGAGATTAAGCAGAGTCAAGAGTTGCACATTAAAGGAAATAATGTCGTTGGTACATGCAACTATAAAAAGGATGCAACAGAAGAGCTCAAGACAGAGTCTGAAAAATTGAAAAACGCACAAGAAAGCAAAACAGCACAAGCTTACAAGCTCAGAAGCTCTCGAGCTGAAATTATTCTTAAGCACGATTACTTTGTAATATTTGATCATTTAGGATCACTGTGCGCATCTTGTGTATTCTGTACTGAAAAACAAAAGTGAGAAACAAATTGTAACTGTCAGACAGAAAGTGTCTGAACAGATTGAGTGACTAGGAGTTTCAGACTGGTAGTGAGGTAAATCCAGCCTGAATCGGGTTTGTACAACAGGATTGTATAAATCAAAGTCTTCTAGTATAAACCTTCCTTAATTGGAAGAAGGGGAGACGCAGAAGGGTTACACCACCTTCGAACTTCCAGAAACATATTCTGTGTTCTTATCTTTCTGCACTTGTTCTTTCATTCAAGCCATCGAGCCGCTCTTACAAATATAAACAGACCGTTCCGCACTTATACATTCAGTGGTCTGTTCTATAAAGGAGTTGATTAAGAAACAGATTTCTTTCACTAATCCGAAAGAAATCACAAGGGATTAAATTTTAGAAGGAGTGTTCATTCACCCCCCCTCTAAACACTCCGGACCGATCCTAATAATGTGTTTGTTAACTTTATATTAATTATAGTAATTTGTATTTGGTATTAGTATGAGTGATACTATGCTGATTTCAGTGACATTCATTTATTTATATGTGCATTATAGATTCTGGTAAAAAATGGAAGATAGCAAAAGCATCTTGGTAACCTCTACCGTGAGGTTTTGCACCTATATAAACCCATTAATTCTTCGTCAGAAAACTATCCTCATCCGAAGAATATCTCAACCAAACTTAAGTGTAGGAGTTTCTGAATTGTATTTTTGAGATATGAAGTGATCCGAGAATATATCTGTAATTCTCGTGAATATATCATAAAATTTGTGTTTGCTCCCGTGGACGTAGGCGATTGCCGAACCACGTAAATTTTGGTATTTCTTGAGTGTGTATGATGTTTACACTTTATTTTCGAATGTTCTGACATAACAGGGAGAAGCTCTTTCAATATCTTATTTCTCCGTCTATAAAATTCGAACTCGGGATTTTACTTAAAATTAGTTATTTTAAATTTATGTAAGGTTAATTTAGAAAATATAAGCGAAGAGTAATTTATAAAAGTTTTCATTCTAAAAATATTTTTTTGTTCGTTCTATCAGATGCTCTATTTACCATATTCATTAAGGATGATCGCCTGCGGTTTGAGCAGTTTTCATAAATTCAAACCGACTTAACATATATGGTTTGAATTAGATGATTCTATAATATAATAAATACTAGCGGATGACGCACACGCGTTGCGTGTGTAACGTAATAAATAAATAATTTGTATTGGATATGTGTAATACTTTGCGCATCATATCACAATTTTTTAAAACTGATGAAAGGATTCCTTTTTTTTTTTTTTTAAACTGAAGCAGTTTTGGAACATGGAGGGAGAAATGTGATGCTTTTTTGTTTTACCTTTTTGCCCCTTAATAATAAAAAACCAAGTAATTTGTTTGGGCATATAAGTAATTTGACATTGGTTTATTTATGACGGACCAAAGTAGTTATTATAAGGGTTTACATTTTATAATATAGTATAGATGAGCGGGAAGAATTCGGGTACGACAAGGACAATAGATATGGAATAATACAATTTATTCGTGCAATATTTAGTGGATGAAGCTATTTTCTAGTCACTTTTTATTTGTTTATATAAAGATCGAGTTAATGAGATCACCTTCAAAGCAATGGAAGTTAAAATCGTAAACATGTTTTTCAAGAGATTAGAAGTCATAAAAATTGGCAGATGAAAGTTAAGAAGAAGTAATGAGTAATGAAAAAAATGAGAAATAAACTGAAAAAATAGGTTTTTTTAAGATTAAACACTTACCACTTTGCTAAAAGTTATATTTTATAGCATAAGCATAATTTTATTTTCTAATATAGTGGCAATGGAAAGCCTCGGACTAAGCGACATGCGGATTGAGGGGTTGCACCAATAGGTACCAACCAGTCAGGCTTGTTATGTCATAGACGATGCAAACCACCCGTCCACAAGCGCACGAAGAATTGTTGGCATACCATTCCAAACATTCTCCCCTCCGATTTGCTTCTTGGACAGCTCGAACTCATGACCTTGCTCTGAATCTGATATCAATTGGTAGGATCAAGTGCATACCGTTTTGTAAAAGATTATAGCTCATAGACACAGCTTTATTTTCTTATACAATGGATGCGCAAAGCCACTTACTAAGTGACATACATAAGGGGATGTACCACGTGGGTGTCAATGAGTCAAATTTATGTCCATATAATGTGCAGATCACCTCGTCTACAAACACACGGAAGAATTGTTGATACATCATTCTTAACAGTAGAGGCAAATATAAAACAATCATTATCTCGTTATTAATAAAAAAAATTCTTAAAATATATGATGCAGTTTGGTAAAATTATCAGCAATAATATTAATGAAATTTAAGCTGTTTTATTTTTTAAAGTAGTTCAAATATTTATTTTTCGATGTATATATCTAAAATCTATCGCCATAGAATAAATTAACTAAGTTATTCATGATACGCTAGAAAGTAAAAAGCAAACCGACCAAAAATAATTCAAAAACAAATGTGATCTTCCTATTTGGCTATTTCAATAAACGGGTATAACATACCAAACAACATATCATTCATATCTCATCAATATCTTTTTATTTCATGCACATTACTCAGCCTTCACTTATCTCATCCATGACATAATCGGTGTGTTAATTGAATATTTAGTGGGGGCATCTCATGCGTAGGGGTGAGCATTCGGTCTACTCGGTTACCGATTGAACTGAATAGACCAAAACCGAAATAACCGAATTATTTTGGGAAAAATCAAACCGATCGATTATCATGCTAAAATCGATTTAACCGAAACCGAATAAAAATCGGTTAATTCGGTTTGTAACCGAATTAACCGATTTTTGATAATAAAAAAAGAAAAAAATTCGAAAAAACCTAAAGCACCATTATACAAAACTTTGCTAATCTTTTTAGCATACTTCATAGGAAGATTATATTTTAAAATCAAATCTTTTGACCGATTCCATGATTCCATCGTCAATAATTAGTTTTACAAATTATGTGTAGGACAATTTGCAGTTTGGAGTTTTAGATAAAGAGGCAATTAGACCCATTTGAAAATTAAAAGAGGAAATTATACATATGTACCACTTTTCAAAACATGTTTCAATTAAATTTAGTAAAATATTTTCTTTTCAACTAAATACATCTTCTGAGAATATTCTTTCAACTAAGTCCATTTTTATGAAACTCTAATCTAATTAGTCATTTACTATTCCTAAAATACCCGTGTTCTAAAAACCAATTTATAACAGTTGAATTATCTCTTCCACGTCGTGAAAGTTGGTGATGGTCGCATGTTCCAGGAAATCAGCAATGGTGGTTAGGCGAGGAGTATGGAGCGGTGACGATGTTGTGGTGAGGGCGGCGGCGATTCCTTTTCGTTTTGCCAAATGTCATTCTTCTCCAACACAGAAAACCGACGTTTTGTTTCAATTTTGTTTGTTGTTTTTATGGTATTTTTGAATTTTAATTACATTGAACTTTTATTTCAATTTTGGTGCACATTATGTGTTTGCTAAAGGTCTCTTTAAATAAACAAATTTTTTTTTTAGCAACTTTGGAGAAGATAAACAACATATCACATAATTCCAATGGTTTTGATTTTTTTTTTCCACTTTCATTTGTTTATGTACAACATACCAAGTAAAAAATAGACTCTAAAATTCCATTTTCATTTGTTTATATACTGTTTTCATTTCTAAACTTTCAGACATCATGCCACTACATTAGTGGAATGATCTATAATAACATAAAAGATGCATATATCAAATTCCTGACAATATATCAGTGAGGTATCACTATCTTATATTCCCAAATCAAAGTTGAAGAACTAACAATCTTAAACAAGCAAAGCAACACATAGCGGTGCATGTAAATTACATGCACCAACTAGTCTATCGGTGCATCTTACATGCACCGCTAGTCTACCGGTGCATATAAATTACATGCACTGGTAGACTCAACATTTGCATTGGTTCTCAAATTACATAATAAATAATTATCATACAGTAAGTGTTCAATACGATAACAAATAACACTTAAAATTAAGACACATATGTGTAATATATTATCATTTGAAAAAGGATATACTTTTGTTATGAGATTATTTATAATTTATCATATATTATATACTCATCCATAATAAAAATTAAATTTCTAAAATAATATATTGTCTCTTTAATTTGTTATAAGATCAATTGTAAAAAGTATATAATGAAAAATTAATTCACATTTTTATGATTTGATCATTGTTAAATAAAAAAATATAGTATATTAGTGTACCACTAAGTCTTTTGGTGCATGTAAATTGCATGCACCACTGAGTCTATCGATGCATGTAAATTACATGCACCGATAGACTCATGAGCTGTCGGTACATTTAAATTACATGCACCAATGGTTTCAATATCTTTACATTCTCAAAATTTTCATTCAAATAATTGATCGAACATCTGAAATACATTATAGTTTTGAGTTTTACATTAAAAATCTACAAACAATCATTACAATAAAATTTAAATTCATAATAAATATAAAATTTCCATCCAAACAATTAACAGAACATATCAAATACATTATAGTTTTATGTTTCACATTAAAAATCTATAAACAGTCATTACAAAAAAAATGAATTCATAAGAAATATAAAAAAAAAAATCAACACAATCGGTAAATAGATGATAAACAGAAGAAGGAGATGATTTTGTCTTCTTGCACAACCTTTTTGTTTTCGTTTCTTTGTGACCAGTACGCGCAGCTCCGACGCCATAGAAGGAGCGACAACTTCCGATGACTGGCGTTGGTGGTTGTGACAGGTGGCTGGTGTGAGGGTTAGAGATTAGGGTTTTGAGGTTGAAGAAGGTGATCCAAGGAAGACAGAAGATTGTTTGGTCATTTTGATCAAAATTGGACATAGTTGAAAGATTTGTTTTTTGGATGACTGGGCCGAAAAATCTTTTACCAAATGGTATATGCCCGAAATTTTCCCAAATTAAAATGTATGGCCCAATGGCCAAAAGCCCAAAACCTAATTATTTTAAACCTATTCAAAAAAATAAATATTATTTAAAATTAAATCGGTTTAACCGATTTTTAAAATTGATAACCTAAATCGAACTGAGTAAACGATCTTTTTTAAAAAAAAGCCGAATTTCCGATTTGACCGAACCAAAAATAATTTGGTTCTGTCAATTATTTCGTTTTATAATCGATTTTTTGATCACCCATACTCACGCGAGTCTAATTTGACTAAGATGGCTGAAATTTAGTGATGGAAAATATTGAAATTCACGTATATGTTTACAACTGTCATAGTAACCAAAAAAAACATGTTTATATATATATATATATATATATATATATATATATATATATATATATATATAATATTTTGAAAGATTTTCACACAAAGTTTGTTAAATGGGACCAACAAACTTTTAAAAACTATAATAAATAATAAATAAATAAAAGGGGAAGAAATTTCTAGAAATTTGACTTGATTATAATTCTAAAAATTGACCCCACTAGTTTGATTAAGTGAATTAGTTTACTTCATGACACAAATTTCAATTTCATATATAATAATATATTAGCTATAATTTTTTTTATGATACATCCGAAGTTTTTTGAAGAGATTATTTTATAAAATTGAAATCGTTTAATTTTGAAAATAAGCAATTGATTCCAACCCACAGAGTTGATCAACATGTGAAAGTTGAATTTGTGCATTGATAGTTGTTTAAAGTCCAAATTTTGGCCACAAAAATAGATGGTTGTGGTTAGAGCCATAACAAATTGGGCGCCAAGCCAAGTGGTGTATTGACACCTATAATCACGAGGTGGAGCGATGTATCATTGCCGTGTCTAAAAATTAACTCTGCTGTGATGCCATGTAATTATGCACCTAGAGCCCGGGGTTGAGCTCCTTTGTTTAGTCTAGTTAATAAAAGTTCATATCCACTTTGTAACTCGATTTCGAGTCCCAAAATGTGCAAAAAATATTTAACCCATCACACCCTATAAAAAACGAGTAAGCAAAATTATATTAAATAAATATTAGGGTTGTTGAAATCCAAAATATAAATATTTACAACACAATTATACAATCTTCTCCAAAAGAAATTGCCAATTGTATTGAGTTACCAATTCTCAACTCAATCTCAAACATACTATTGATTCACGAACAGAACAAGGCTGACGTGCAAGGTGAGAAGCACAGCATTATGCAAAGAATTTCCATACTTTCTCAGCGTTCAGAAATAGAAAATTATTGGGATTTTAGGGCTTAAGGTGTTTTTAATAGCCAGTAATGTAAACGAGCAAGTGTTTTTCACCCTTTTCCATTTTTATACCATGAATAACTTAGTTAAATTCTTCTCTAGCGATATATGTTATATATATACACATCGAAAATTTACTATCTAAACCATTTTTTTTAAAAGAAAAACAGCTTAGTGCTGATAATTTACTATACTGCACCATGTTGTTTAAGAAAATTATTTTTACCAACAATGATATAATGATTGTTTTATATATACCTCTACTGTTGGGAATGTTGTACACAACAATTCTTCTGTACATTCGTAGACGGGATGACCTGCACCGTTTATGGCATAACAAGCCTGACTCATTGATACCTACGTGGTACAACCCCTCATGCCCGTATATCGCTTAGTACGGGTTTTGCTGCCAATGTATAAGGGCATAAAGTTGCGTCTCTGCTATCAGCTATAACTTTTGGCAAGGTAGTAAGCACTTGATTATAACAATTGATATCAGAGCGAGGTGCACCCCTCATGTCTGCATAACGCTTAGTACGTGGCTTTGTGTTGCCATTGTATTAAGAATCAATAAAGTTACGTTTCTTCTATCATCTATAACTTTTTGCAAAGTGGTGAACGCTTAGTCTTAATAACTACTAAACAAAACCTATTTTTTGAGATAATTTCTAATTTTTTCATTACGCATCACTTCTTCTCAACTCTCATCTGCCAAATTTTATAACTGTAAATGTAGCACAAGCCAATGAGCCAATGGTTGGCCCGTTGGACCCGTTGGACTCTAGCCCAAATAAGTGACCCAAACTCCTATAAATATATGTTCATCTCTAGGGTTAAATGAATTCCACTCTATACACACTCTCATAGAAAAGCCGACATCATACTAGCATTGGTGCTGTGCTTGAAGATCTGGTCAGGTTGATTGGACTCGAGGGTCACTGCCATCATATTCACGTCGGTGAACAATAATTCTTTTTTCGTGCATTATATTTTGATATTTGCATGTTGATATATGAATCAGGCATGATCGTCCATCCCCAGGTCAGATCTGTTTACTATTTGTTTTTCTGCTGCGTTTGGATCTGACGAAGGTGGATGGAAACCCAACAGTGGTATCAGAGCCAGGTTGCACTTTGGTTCATATATTTGATAATTAATTTTATTGGATTGTTTCCAGTCAATACTAATCGTGTTTGAGATTTCGTAAAAATTTAAATTTGAAAAAACATAGAAAAAAGTTAAACGATCCATGGCTGGAAAAGCTGGATCTCGAAGAATTGTTCTTCGCTTGTTTCTGTTGGAACCGAAAGGGGGGTGAATGAGGTTCCTTGGCTACTTTAGCGATTTAAAGTGATTTTGCAAAAGTCGAGTTTGTGCTGCGGAAGACTTGATGGCAATCGAATAATGAACAATAAGAAATAATAAAGTAAATGTGTAATGTAAATAAAGCAATAAAGAACACAAGTATTTATTATAGAAGTTCAGCGATGAATCGCCTACGTCTCCTCTCCCCGGTTAGAAAACGTCCATCCGAGGTTCCACTAGAACACTTTGATCTTGGCCTTGAGGGCTCCAAGTTAGCCACAAACAAACTCTTCCCGAGTCACACACTCTTCACGAGTCTTCTTGGTCTTAAGGGCTCCAAGGATAGCCACAAACAAACTCTTCCCGAGTCACACACTCTCCACGAGTCTTTTTAGCCTTAAGGGCTCCAAGGATAGCCACAAACATGCACCAACTTCACTTGTTGATGACTTATACAATTTTGACCATCTTAAGCTCGTTTCTGGGAAACGTGGTGAACATCAAAGTTGTAGAATATCCTCTTAGCTACGCGTGGACACCAAAATCATTGAATTTCATTAATGTATGAAGAAGTTAGGCCCAACATGCTACAACCTTTCCAACCTTGCTACAATCTGCATTTGCTATGACTTCCATGCCATTTTGCTCCATGATGCAATCCGAATTGGACTGAGATGTTTGAATATGAAATCTAGAATTTTGAGTTGGCTTTTCAACCTCTTTAAATTCACGCCATTCGGATCATCGAGCCAAGAGATATTATCAAAACACTGTGCTCCAATTGGCTTCTATACGAATTTGCCCACCAACAAACCATTGGCTTGTGGGTCTTCATCCCATCATAAGATATTGTTCTAACAGCATTCCACACATGTTGAACACTTAGTTTGGTTGTACATAAATGTCATTCATTCTCATCCAAGCTCAATATCTTCCTTGATATCACCGCTTGTCCTATGAACTCGCAAATGTCATTGTGTAACTTGAGTTATCTTCCATTGATCTTCCCAACCAATTTATCAATGTAACCTTGTACACTAAGTAGACACATTAGTACAACAAATTCAAGTTTTGTTGATCATCAAAACCCATAAATAATTTGGAGATTAATTAAGCATTAAACTCAACAATGAGTTTAAGGCTCAACAATCTCCCCTTTTTGATGATCAGAAAACTTGGTAAACTTGTAAATAAAATATGCATGAAATAAGAATAAATAAGGCTCCCCGTCAACAAATGCATAGCACATACAAATTTAACCAAGAAAAGCATATTCAAGAACTCTCCCTCAAAACATGCATGTATTAAACTTCAAGTTTACCACAAAATTCTCCCACTTTTTGTGATAATCAAAAAGCACAATATTGAAATAAACAAATCAAGAGATCATAGCACAAGTTCCTCGTCAAGAATTTAATAGCCATAACAAGTATAAGATTAAATCATTAAGACAAAGACAAATATGCGTTTAAGGCAATTAACAATATGTCAATGTATTCTGAAATGTGCAAAGTGCACATATGTTCCATAAAAGAATCATGCATTCATGCTCAATGCATCATCATAAACAATTGACAAGTTAATAAGGCGCATGTGATGAGAGCAAAATCATAGAAACAATAAAGATATATGAGATTCTTAAGCCATAATCCTATGCTCCAAGATTGAGCATATGAACAATTGAAATATCCTTAATTACCTTGAATTAAATTGCACATTGCATATTCAAAGTGAACTCAAGGCACATAATAGCTTTAACATCATGCAATGAATTTTAAGTTGGTTAATGCATACCAACATAAAGTAGGCAAATTTTAAGCATGCAACATATGAAGCATCATGTAAAGCTTATGCCAAAATCTCAAACAATTTATAACATGGTATCACAAGACTAAGCCTACAAATTAGCATGCTCAAGAAGAAGTTATCAACTCATCAATGTATAGAGATATCAACTAAATTAAAGCACATATGATGAGATCAAGATCATTTAAGTTATAGGAGAGTGATGATAGGCAAAGTTCAAAACCAACTCCTATAACCACAACTATATAACAATTGCATATCAACTCACATATTATAACACATGCATTAAACAAATTTAAACATGCAATCACATAATCATATGAATTTAGTATGTAAGTAAGAGAGCATCATCATGTGAAGTCAACATGTAATAAACATTTAAGCATTAACTTGGACAATCTATATTGAGCATATAATCAAGTTATACCATGTTTAACCATCCAATAATTACACAATTTACTAAAATCAAGCATATAGATACATAATTATGGTTATACAAGTTCTTACTCATTTAAGAATCATACAAATATGCATATGCTAAGGGAACATGAAATGCACTACAAATGAATATTGAGCCCCACAATTTATTGGTCACAATTAATTTGTGCCAATGGAATTTTGTAATTGCTTTATTAAATGCACAAGGAAAATATAATTAGCTCCCCCTAAATATGATATCATAATCAATGTACTCAAAACTCAATTACTTCTCCAAGATCACCTTCAAAGTAATTGAATTTCACCACATAATCATGATATACAATTCAAGGAACATTAACCAAGCAAAAGAGCTAATTATGCTACTATGATGCTTAAAATAAATTTACCTTGGATGACAAGAGTAAGTTATTGTCATCGGTCCTATACCTCGCGCTTCCTCTATTGTGGTGCATTTGATAGTTTCCTCCCTTGAGGTGTTAGTGCCTTCATCCTCGACCCCTTTGGTGTTCCTACGAAACAAGTTTATAATTGGAGGATCTTTGGTACCCATTTTATTTTTGGGTCCTTGCGGGTTAGCTTTCATCGATTACTTTGGAATCCGTTTCCACCTCTTATTTGGTTGATATTGATTTTTAACAAATCTACATTTGTTTCTTATATGTCCAAACTTACAACAATAAGTGCAAGTAGTGGAATTATGCTTAGCTTTAGCCAACAAGCTTGAAAATATTTTTGATTTGCTTGAAAAGCCTAGTCCGGCTCTATCGAAGCTCTATCGAAGCTATATTGTTGAAAGCCAAGCAATTCTTCTAACTTTAAACTACTATCATTAAACTTGGCAAAGGATGTCGTTAGATCATGTGCTTGATTTTTTAAAATGATATTTTCTTCTTCCTTAGCCAAGTCTAGTTTGAGCAATTTGTTGCTCTTCTTACTTCTACCAAGACAATCAATAAGTTCATTATATGAATCAAGTAATTATCATAAGAAAGTACCTCATCATCATCATCTTCTTCATTGCCAGAAGCCATTAGACAAAGATTAGCTACATCTTCATCATCGGAGTCACTATCACTCCATGTAGCCATTAGAGCCTTCTTCTTCCCCTTGTCCACATTCTTCTTCCTAGGACATTCATTAGCATAATGGCCTTTATATTGACAATTGAAACATGTTACCTCTTGTTTGGGATCATAGTCGGTGGCACCGGAGGTCTTTGACTTGTTGTATTTATTATAGAACTTCTTGAACCTTCTTGTGAACAATGCCATTTCCTCATCATCTTCATCATCAGATTGAGCTTTCTTTCTGACAAAGACAATCCCCTTTCTTATCGATTTATCTTCCTCCTTCTTTATTTCCTTCCGGGTTGACACTTCAAGCTCATGAGTCACCAAGGTGCCATGGAATTCATCAAGATCATATGATGCACTATCTCCTTTGTTGGATTCAATGATTGCCGTCCTCTTGGCATCCCATTCCTTTGGCAAGGCTCTTAGTGCTCTTCTCCATATTTGCTTGGAAGGATATTTTTCACCAAGTTGGGCAAGCTCATTGATGATTTGAGTGATCCTTCTAAACATTGAATCAACATTTTCTCCGGACTCCATCTCAAATGTTTCGTACTTGAGTTGCAAGAGATCGATCTTTGTCTCATTCACTTGGTTTGTGCCTTCATGACAAATTTGTAGTTTGTCCCAAATTTCCTTTGCGGTTGAGCACATCGAGATGCGGTTGTATTCCTTCATATCTAAAGCACAATGCAAAATATTAATTGCTTTAGCATTTGAGATATTAAGATCATATCCACCTTTGTAAAATCGTCCATTTCTTTGGGAACATTCTTTCCCTCAACTTCCTTTAAAGGAATGTGTGGACCTTTCACAATTATCTTCCATAGGTCACAATCCACGGATTGAATATATAGAGAAATTCTTTTCTTTCAATATCCGTAGTTATCTCCCGTGAAGAGCGACGGTCGATTGGTCGATTGACCTTGAGCAAACTCACTTGCTAGATTAGCCATACAAATTTTGGTTTAAAACAAAAACCAAGTGGCTCTGAAACCACTTGTTGGAGCCGAAGAGGGGGGTGAATGAGGTTCCTTGGCTACTTTAGCGATTTAAAGTGGTTTTGCAAAAGTCGAGTTTGCGCTGCGGAAGACTTGATGTCAATCGAATAATGAACAATAAGAAATAATAAAGTAAATGCGTGATGTAAATAAAGAAATAAAGAATACAAGTTTTTGTTATAAAATTTCGGCGATGAATCGCCTACGTCTCCTCTTCCCGGTTAGAAAACGTCCAACCGAGGTTCCACTAGAATACTTTGATATTGGCCTTAAGGGCTCCAAGTTAGCCACAAACAAACTCTTCCCGAGTCACACACTCTTCACAAGTCTTCTTGGCCTTAAGGGCTCCAAGGATAGCCACAAACATTCACCAACTTCACTTGTTGATGACTTATACAATTTCCAACTTACATCGGTGTTGGAGGACCTTACAACGATTCAAATAACACCTTCACGGTGTAAGCAAATGAAGAACAAAAGTTCTCACACAAGAAATGAATTACAAACTCTCAATACAACACAAATATATGAAGTTTGCAATGCTAGATTGAATTTAATTGAACAAAGCTTTCTTGTATTGTATTCTCTTGTTTCTTGTCTTCAACTTGAGCTCAATCATCCATATTTATAGTGTAGGAGGATCCCAAAGGTCATATTAGCCATTTAAGCCTTTAGCAACAATTTTGGACTAAAATTACGTGCCATCGCCAAGTCCATCGCCTCGGGCGATCTCCATCACCACATTCTAACGGTCAAATATGGCCCAGATCGCCTCAGACGATCTCCCCATCGCCTGAGGCGATCATCATTAAATAAAAATGCCGTAGGTAAGCTTCTGGATCACCTGGGGCGACCATGCCATTGCTTGGGGTGATCTAGATCACTAGGCCTGCAGCGTGCCCTCGCCTGGGTCGATGGTGCGCGGCGTTGGCACGCGTGGCTCGGATCGCCTGAAACTATCTCCCAGATTTTAACAACTTCAAACTTTGCACGTTTTGAACATCTTAAGCTCGTTTCTGGGAAACGTGGTGAACATAAAAGTTGTAGCATATCCTCTTAGCTATGCTTGAATACCAAAATCATCGAATTTCATTAAGATATGAAGAAGTTATGCCTAAAATGCTACAACCGCTCCAACCTTGCTAAAATCTGCACTTGCTATGACTTCCATGCGATTTTGCTCCATGATGCAATCCGAATTGGACTGAGATGTTTGAATATGAAATCTAGAATTTTGAGTTGGCTTTTCAACCTCTTTTGATTCACGCCATTCGGATCATCGAGCCAAGAGATGTTATCAAAACACTGCACTGTGCTCCAATTGGCTTTTATACGAATTTGCCCACCAACAGAGCATTGGTTCGTGGGTCTTCATCCCATCATAAGATATTGTTCCAACATCATTCCACACATGTTGAGCACTTAGTTTGGTTGTACATAGATGTCATTCCTTCTCATCCAATCTCATTATCTTCCTTGATAAAATTCACCGCTTGTCTTATGAATTCGCAAATTTCATCGTGTAACTTGAGTCCTCTTCCATTGGTCTTACCAACCAATTTATCAATCTAACCCTGTACACTAGATACATTAGTACAACAAATGCAAGTTTTGTTGATCATCAAAACCCATAAATAATTTGGAGATTAATTAAGCATTAAACTCAACAATGCGTTTAAGGCTTAACATTTTTCAATATTCGATTGTAACCTCAGCGGAGCTCCGACAGCGTGCAATAGGCCTTGCGTGGGGGCACACGTGTCTCTGCCACCATGTGCAGACCAGCGGCGCACATGGATAATCGCGGCCAGGGCGAGGCGACGTTACAAAGTGGCTTGTTCCTACTGCAATCGCTCCTATTGCATATGTGTTGCAGCGGCGGCGGCGCGACGTTGGTTGCGAAATTGCGATTGCACCGGTTGTAAACTTGTTGCAATTGGCGAAGGGAAGTGGCTATGTGCGCACGAGAATCTCGAACCCAGATGCGCAAAGGATCGCGACAAGGCTGTGAACAACGATGGATCGGGATCGCCCTGTAGGCTGAGGGCGCAAAGAAATCACCAATCTTATTACTGCTGCAATCGTCCGGTTGCAAGTGTTGCAGCAGCGGCAACGGCAAGTCCTCGACGCTGGCGGCTAGGGTTCTTATTTGGGATGAAGATGAACAGTAAAATCGAATTTATTTTTAAAACAAAAACTTGTCTAATTTCGAATTAGGCTTGAAATATTTTGAAATTTAATTTTAATTTTGGATAAAATTGGTTTGGAGTCCATAAATTATTTTTGGTTATTTTAAATGTTTTGTCCGGATATTAATTTTTGAAATAAAAAATCATTATACTTAATTAATTAAAAAAATATGATTTTCAATTTTTTAAAGGTAAAATAGAGATTTTACAATTAGGTAAAAATTATTAATTGGAAATTGAATGAAAATGTTTCATTTAATTTGTTAATTTTATTTTTGGTTAATATTATGATTTGAAGGTAAAATAGTGATTTTGCCGAGTACCTGAAAATTTAATTAAATGTAAATTGGATGAAAATGTTTCATTTAATTTGTGAATTGTATTTTCAATTAATATGATGATTAAAGGTAAAATATAGATTTATCAATTAATTGAAATTTAATTAATTAGAAATTAAATAAAATTATTTTATTTAATTTGTTAATTTTATTTTCAATTAATGACACGATTAGTAGGAAAATGATTGAATAAATTAATCATTATGATCTAATTACATGTGATGTGATTAATGCAATTACATATGATGTAATTGTTTAGTTTAATGTTTAATTACATTAATTGTTTAGTTTAATGTTTAATTACATATGATGTTATTACATTGTGGATGATTACGGGCCTTGACCAACGTGTTTAGGTGAATGTTTAGGTTTTTATTATTTCATTATAATTGTGATATTTGGTTATCGGGCCTGCGAGCTTGCTCCATCTATTTTCTGATGTATCCCACCCCAGATTTATATCCATATTCTCTTCTTTGCATGCTTTAAATGTAAAATTATTAGAATTAGTTGGAGATGGAGACTGAAGACGGAGCACCAAGAATCAAGACATGTATAATGGAAGCAAAAATTTAATAGAATTGCATTGCATATCTGCATCACCTTAGACAGACTTGTGATCCACATATGACTCACGTGGATCAATTAGGATACATGCTGTAATCGTCCATATTTAAGTTTATTATGCATGTGATGTATAATAAATGTTTGTTTGTATGTTTTATTAGTACATATGATGATGCATGAATAGAACATAGTTGCATGAATCCGGCAAACAAACAAACAAGCATTTGATGAGATTTAATAATAAATTAAATCCCCTTTTGAATATGATTCAAAATTTTAATATCAAACTGATAAGGGGAGCTCAAAAGAGTTCGTTGCTTCCTGTCTTCCATCAACAGTTAAGCCATGAAACGCTAGTTGTGTCATATTGTCTTACTCACCCATGTGCAGGGCATCTGGCATGGGAAAGCTGTGTGTTTAACTGCCACTTAATTAAGAGTGTGGTTATGTTACCCTTTTAGATTACTCACCCACGTGGGGTCTTTTGGGCGTGACATTTCCATCTGTGGAATGGGTTAGCTTGACGTGAGAAAGCATATTATCCTGCCCACGTAAGGTTATGCCAATCGTGAGATAAATATCTTGGGGGTTGCATATTGTTAGTTCCGGACTTTATCGATGAGATTTTAAAGATGACAAAACATATCAGACCGGATCGAGAGAAATCAGATTGACCAGATCGATCGCTCAAAACAGATCAAGCTGTAAGGCATATCGCATATCAGACCGGATCGATAGAAATCAGACTGACTAGATTGAAGCTTCAGATCGATCTCAATCTTTATCAGATCAGAGCAGTCAAGGATGAATAAAGATTGACTCTTCAGTCCGAATCATTAACGGCTATTTATTGAAGCATTTAATATCACAATTAATGCTGAAAAAGACCATAGACTGAAGATCACCATAAAAGGTAAGAAGACAAAGAAGAGCTTACCTGACAGTCGCCGAAAGCATGAACCAGAACGGCAAGTACCCTAAAGAAGAAGACTGTAGCTTACTCAGAGTTTAAGCAGAGTCAAGAGTTGCACATTAAGAGAAATAATGTCGTTGGTACATGCAACTATAAAAGGATGCAACAGAAGATCTCAAGGAGAGAGTCTGATCAATCGAAAACGCACAAGAAAGCACAACATCACAAGCTTACAAGCTCAGAAGCTCTCGAGCTGAAATTCTTCTTAAGCACGAGTACATTGTAATATTTGATCATTTAGGATCACTGTGTGCATAGACTAAAGTCTATTTTGTGTATTCTGTATTGAAATATAGAAGTGAGAAACTATTGTAACTGTCAGACAGAGTGTGTCTGAACAGATCGAGTGACTAGGAGTTTCAGTCTGGTAGTAAGGTAAATCCAGCTGAATCGGGTTTGTACAACAGGATTGTATAAATCAAAGTCTTCTAGTGGAATCCTTCCTTAATTGGAAGAAGGGGAGACGTAGAAGGATTACACCACCTTCGAACTTCCAGAAACATATTCTGTGTTTTATCATTCTGTACTCATTCTGTTGTTCAAGCCATCGAGCCGTTCTTACTCATTTGAGAACAGACCGTTCCGCACTAAAATATTCAGTGGTCTGTTCTGCAAAAGAGTTGATTAAGAAACAGATTTCTTTCACTACTCCGAACGAAATCACAAGGGATTAATTTTAACAGGAGTGTTCATTCACCCCCCTCTAAACACTCCGGACCGATCCTAACAAGTGGTATCAGAGCAGGTCGTCTTAATCAGCACAAAGACACTTGAGCTGATGGCATCATTCAACAAAATTCCTATGTTCTCAAAAGAAGACTATGATGATTGGAGAATCAGAATGCAAGCTCATCTGGCAGCACAGGATGACGATATGTGGTTCGTCATCACTGATGGACCAATGAAGATTCTGAAAGTCAATACAACAGTCGCCATTACTGGTGGTGAACCACAAATGGTCGAGAAGGACAGATCCCTCTGGACGAATGAGGAAAGAAAGAAAGCAAACCTCGACAACGTTGCCAAAGACATCTTGTTCAAGACATTGGACAAGAATATGTTCAGTAAAATCAAAATGTGCTCTACTGCCAAAGAAATTTGGGAGAAGATAGAACAGCTATGTGAATGGAACGACCAGACCAAAGAAAACAAGCTGACTGTTGCTCTTCAAAGATTTGAGAGCATAAAAATGAAGATTGGAGAAACTCTAAATGAGTTTGATGAAAGAGTCACTGGTATCATCAATGAACTAAATGGTCTGGGCAAGGAATACTCAAACAGAGAGATCGCTCTGAAAGTTATGAGAGCCCTGCCAAAAGAATGGGATGTTAAGACCATTGCAATGAGGGAGTCCAAAGATCTGAACAAGGTTGAACTTCATGATCTGTTCGCAGATCTTAAAGCATATGAGTTCGAACTAATCAGCAGAGGTGAAGCAGAGCCATTCATCTCTCAACCAAACAAAGCACTGGCAGCCATTCCACACCAGACCGCCCCCACAACAGATCGATCTATCGAACAGATAAGTAATGATGCTATGTCATTATTTATCAAGAAATTTGGTAAATTCGTGTCTAAAAATAAGAGAAACTTTAAACCCTCTCATCATTATAAATCAAGAAAGGACGATGCTGTTAATGATCAGGCTTGCTACAATTGTGGTAAGACCGGACATTTTATTGCAGATTGCACCAGACCGAAGAAAGAAGAACGTAAAGAGAAGCATCGTGATGACAGAAAAAAGAAGCACTACAAAGACCGCAAAAATCATGGAAAGTCCCAAAAGGTCCTAGTAGCTGAAGAAGGAAAAGCAAGTGGGCTCAGACTGATTCAGATTCAGAAAGCTCCGAATACTCTTCCAGCGAAAGCGAAGAAGATATTCAATGTCTAATGGTAGACGAAGATATGAGTCAAAAAGACGAGGTATTCGATCTTGACTCAAATGAATTTACACGTGAAGAGCTCATGTCCGCACTGCAAGACATTGCTAATGATTATAGACTCTTAGCTGAATCATTTGAGAAAAGTAAAGCTAAAGCCAATGATCAAATGGATGAGCACAACAAACCAAGCTACTCTGAGCAGGGTGAGTGCAATAATCTAAAGATCGAGCTGAATAAGCTGAAAATCTCCTATGATTAGCTCCATGAAGAAAATAAGAGAATTAGCACACAAAATGCTAAGCTTTCTCATATCTTCAAAACATGGACAAAATCCAGAACATCTTTGGAAGAATTGCAAGAGGTACAAAGAAATGTCGGTGATGTTACAGGCATAGGCTTTGATATCAAAACTGCACCAAAGATGAATCTGAACTGTTACTGGTAAAGAACAAAATCAAACAAATGACATTTGTTAAATCCAGCACAGTATATGAGACTGAAGCACCTATAATTCAAACGGGAGTCTCTTTCGAGAATCAAGGTTTGTGAAAAGGGATTGGATATGTCAACCAAGCCAAAGAAAAGGCACCAGCAAGCTTTGCGTCTTTCAGACCAAATCTAAAAGTGCAAGATCTAAGGCAAGGAAGACAATACAATTACTATAATTCAAAACCAGTTCAACGAAGATATAGACTACCCTATGAGAATAAAAGGTTTCCATATCGCACATATTATCACACACAACATCGAAACAGATCAGCTCACAGCACACCAGACACACACAAGCCATTAAAGCTGATACATGTGTGGGTTCCCAAAGGGCTAATCCGTTCTGGACCCAAGTAGGATTGGGTACCAACAATAATCTTGTTTGATGACAGGTACCGAAGAAACTTGCATCAGACTGGTACTTGGACAGTGGGTGTTCTCGTCACATGACTGGAAACATCGAGCTGATGTCTGAAGTCACAGAATGTGCTGGACCCAAGATCATCTTCGGAGATAACTCAAAGGGTAAGACCGTGGGCAAGGGTAAGATTGTCCATGGTAACATTATTATCAATGATGTGTTGTTAGTTGAAAATCTATGCTATAATCTGATTAGTATAAGTCAACTTTGTGATAATGGTTATACTGTAGAATTTCACAAACAAACTTGCACTGTTAAATCGTCAGATGGTATGACCATGCTTGTAGGAATCAGAAATGGAAATACATATAAGATTAACTGGAATCATGCTCAACCTGATAATCCTACTTGCTTCATCGCTAATAATGATAATAAACACTGGCTATGGCATAAACGCTTGAATCATATCAATTTTAAGACTATTTCTAGCCTGTGTAAACATGATTTAGTTATCGGTCTGCCCAAGATCGACTTTGCTAAGGATAAGATCTGTGAAGCTTGCCAAATGGGCAAACAGATCAGATCATCCTTCAAAAACAAGAATGCCAAATCCTCCTCCCGTTGTTTAGAACTATTGCATATGGACTTGGTTGGTCCTATACCAATAACAAGTTTAGGGGGAATGCGGTATACTCTTGTTGTTATTGATGATTACTCACGTTTTACATGGACTATATTTTTGAGCAGTAAAGATCAGACCGGTCCGAAATTGATCAAGCTGCTGAAACGTACTCAGAATGAGAATCATCCAGCATAGACAGGATTCGAAGTGACAAAGGCACTGAGTTTTCAAATCAGAATCTTGAATCCTTTCTAGAGGATCATGGAATTAAGCATGAGTTTTCAGCAGCTCGAACTCCTCAACAGAATGGAGTTGCAGAATGAAGAAACAGAACGCTTAAAGAAGCAGCAAGAACAATGCTTGCTGATTCTGGAATTTCGCAAAAGTTTTGGGCAGAAGCTGTAAATACTGCATGCTACACTCAAAATCGGTCTATGATTAACAAGAAATTGAATCTCACTCCATATGAAATATGGACTTGTAACAGACCATCTATCTCTCACCTTCATGTATTTGGCTGCAAATGCTTCGTTCACAACAATGGTAAGAATCATCTTACAGCATTTGAAGCTAAGTCACATAATGGAATATTCTTAGGATACTCATCAACTAGCAAAGCTTATCGAGTTTTCAACAATCGCACCTTAACTGTAGAAGAATCAGTTCATGTAGTTTTTGATGAATCTTTATGTGTTGAGGGTAACAAAGAATCAATTCAAAATCAGATGGAAAATATCCATCTCGAAGCTAACAGTGATGATGAGATTGTAGCTAACAGGTCAAGAGACAATCCACCAGAACCTGACGTACCAGACAGACAGGATCAAGGAAATGAAGCTCCTTCAGATCGAGCCGATCCGGATGATTCAAACTCTCATATCAAAGAAGATGCTGATCATGTCGCTACTACTCATCCGGCAGGACCAAAAAATCCAGAGTCAAGCTATCGATGGACTAAGAGGCATCCACCTAATCTAGTGATTGGAAGTCCCTCTGCACCGATTAGAACCAGAGGACAGATGATGGATGAATTCACTCATGCTGCCTTCATCTCAACTCTGGAACCTAAGAAGATCGATGAAGCTTTGACTGACTTCAACTGGATTAAGGCCATGCAAGAAGAACTTAATCAATTCGAACAAAATCAAGTTTGGAGTCTAACCCCCAGACCAAGCGATCTGCCTGTTATTGGAACCAGATGGGTTTTCAGAAACAAGCTGGACGCAGATGAAACTGTGGTTAGAAACAAGGCCAGACTGGTGGCACAAGGATTCCGACAAGAAGAAGGAATTGACTTTGATGAATCCTTTGCACCAGTCGCCAGACTTGAAGCCATCCGAATCTTTCTTGCATATGCTGCCTTTAAAGACTTCAAGGTATATCAAATGGACGTCAAGAGTGCCTTTCTTAATGGTAAGCTTCAGGAGGAAGTCTACATTGAGCAACCTCCTGGATTTCAGAACCACTCATTTCCGAATCATGTATATCTACTGAATAAAGAAGTATATGGTCTGAAACAAGCTCCAAGAGCCTGGTATGACACTCTATCTCAATTTCTGCTGAACCATGATTTTCAGATCGGCTCAGTAGATAAAACTCTCTTTAAATTTATTAAGGGGGAACATACCCTGTTAGTTCAGATTTATGTTGATGATATAATTTTTGGGTCAACTAACCCCAAATTATGCGAGAAATTCTCTGAGTTAATGCAGGGACAGTTTGAGATGAGCATGATGGGAGAACTTTCATTCTTTTTGGGTCTTCAAGTCAAACAACTCAGCAATGGTATTTTCATCAACCAAACCAAGTATACCAAAGAGCTTCTTAAGAGATTCGGAATGGAAACATGCTCAACTGCATCAACTCCAATGAGTCCTACAATCAAGTTAGACAAAGACGAAGGGGGAACGATAGTCGAAGTAACTATGTATAGAGGACTGATCGGATCGCTCTTATATCTTACAGCGAGCCGGCCTGATATTATGTTCTCAGTCTGTATGTGCGCCAGATTTCAGTCAGAACCAAAGCAATCACATTTTATTGCTTCTAAGCGTATTCTGAAATACTTAAAAGGATCTCAGAACGTTGGTCTTTGGTACTCCAAAGATTCAAACTTCAGCTTTATCGGATATTCAGACGCAGACTATGCTGTCTGTGAAATTGATCGTAAAAGCACCACTGGAACATGTCAATTTCTAGGTGAAAGATTGATCTCTTGGTTCAGTAAGAAGCAAACATCTATTGCCACATCTACAGCTGAAGCAGAATATCTTGCCGCTGGAAGCTGTTGCGCTCAAATGCTCTGGATTCAACACCAGCTCAAAGACTATGGCATTCAAGCTGTTGAATCTCCGATATTTTGTGACAACACAAGTGCAATCGCTATAACGTATAATCCAGTTTTGCACTCTCGAACCAAGCATATTGATATACGACATCATTTTATTCGAGACCATGTTGGCAAAAAGGAGATTCGGATCGAGCATATTTCAACAGATCAGCAGGCAGCAGATATCTTCACCAAACCACTTCCCGAGGCTAAGTTTAATTATTTCCGTCAAATTCTTGGTTTAATAGACTTAACTTGACGATTTAATAGTTTTATTCTTTTTCTTTTAAAGATTGTATGCTGACCGGTCCGAACTTTCAGACCGATCTATGTCAAATCTGATGTTATCCCATGATCTGTCTGGTCAACAAATCTTTAAATAAAATAATTGTTTAAATCAGCCCGGACTGATCGCAAATTTTAACCGCATTATCCTTCTTTTATCCTGACCATTTATTTTGAATTATTTTACTATCAGTTATCGAGATAAAGACACGTGTCTTCTCTCTCTTATTTAGCGGGCTGAACATTTCACTTTCATTCATTTTTTTTACCAATTACCGTCGTCTGCTCTCTAACTCTCTATTTCTTTTCAATCTCTTCGTATTTTCATTACACTTAAATGGCTACTATCACTCACAACTCTCTCTCTGTTGAGTTCGATGATATTTACAGGGCTGAAGATACAGAGATGGTCTCTATTTTCCGAGCTTTGGAATCGTCTGGATTAAGGAATTTTTTGGAGTGTGGCACGGTGGTTTACGAATCAGAGATTCGCGAACTGTTCGCCAATGCTGTCTCCCAGAAGACATCTATCTCCACCTCCGTCAAGGGCAAAACATTTGAAATCTCTCCTTCGACGCTGGCAAAGACCTTTGGTCTTTCCAACTCCGGACTTACTGAGTTTGGCCAGATTCCTCAAGCTTCTCTCACAGCTCTTCAGGGGAAGGTATTTATATTTGGCCACCGCCTGCAGCCTTCATTCAAGAAGAAGGAAATGCTCTTTCATTTCCAGGTGCTATGCGAGATCGTTGGCAAGCCATCCGGAAGCTTTGACGCCGTCACTACCGAGAAATTCAGGGCCATGGCTGCTATTGTTTCTGGACAGAAGATGAACTGGTCCGTAATTCTATTTGGAGTCCTGTTGGAAACAGTGATTGCTTCCAAACAGGCCGTGTGCTTTGCTGTTCCTCTCAGCAAGCTACTGGAGACTTTGGCCATCGAGCTAGGGAAGCAGTCTGATCTAAGTCCCTTCAAAATTCTCAACTCCAAAGGGCTAGCACTACTGAAGTCCAAGAGTGCTCCACCCACTCCTACCGATCCGGTGACAGTCAAGATTGAGAAGGGAGAAGATCAGGCTGTTGCTCGAAAAACTCGGGTCAAGCGCAAATTAACCATTCAGACTGACTCCGAGGAAACTCAGTCTGCTCCTTCACCACCAGCCAAGCCCCTTCCCAAAAAGCCAAGAACCCAAATTACCAAGCCAATCAAAACCTTACCTCTCAAAGCCCTACCCATATTGCCTCCAACAAAAGCCACCCCTGCACCCCAACCTACAACCCAACTTTCAACCGCTTCAACCACTGCACCCAAAGTAACCATCCGAGTTCCCTCTGCCATCCCCGTGGTCAAAGGGATTGTCATCACTGAGTTGGGAGACTACACCCAATCAGGGATCAAATCTCCATCTTCCACAGGCAAGGGCAAAGCCATTCTCTCTGAACCCCTCTCCTCCAAACCCAAATCTACCGCGCAAACAGCCATCGACATCGCTATGGAGGATGTTGATGAGAAGGTGAAGGCGCTAGTTGTAGTCTTTGATGAATATGTCGAGTACAGAACAATCAACCATATTGAGATGTTCTTCGGCAAACTGCAACGCCTACAGAAAATGGAAGAAGAAGTCCTTAAGGGGACAGAGACAGATGATGTTCGAATTACTGTACAGCGCAAAGATCTATTTACGGCCAACCAGAGATTCAGACTGGCGAATCTGCTTTTGGATGCTAAGAAAGCAAACTTCGATCCGAACACTCCAACTGCCAAAGATGATGGTGCTGTTATTGCTCAATTGGAAATGGATATCCATGCTCTTCACCTAGCTGTCCGATTCCAACGACAGAAGCTCAGTATATCCACTCCAATACCCAGCCCGGACCATCCATCTGCTAGCAAGACTCTGGCAGAATCTTTCGTAGAGGTTGTTCCCTCTGGAGCACCAGACCAGACAGCAGAACGCATAGCGGATCAGACAGCGGAGCAGCCAATGACTAATGCTCCGTCTGCTACAGAAGATGAACCCTTGAATGTTTTGTTGGACTCTCCAACAACGTCTATTCCTCTGGGATCATCAGTCTCCCATGTTCAACTCAGTCCAACCGCAGCACTTACAATAGTTGGCGCACCAGACTTCGTCGATCCGGATCTAGTGGTGTCAACCGTTGTTGCAGCTCTCCAGATTGAGGAGCCCTCCAGACCCAGCACTCCTCCAGTCCTATCTGATGAAGATTTGACATTCTTAGAAGATTTTTCTTCGGCCTTGGTCACCCTGATCCAGTCCGAAACACGCAATGCTGCCTTATCTTCAATTATACCTATTGCTGAAGAAGATGATCACACCCTGTCGTCATCTGATCACTCTCCCAGCCGTCTATCTGATGCACCTCCATCCCTGGCAAGGATCCTTCAGCACCTCTCCGACAACTGTCTGTCTCTCTCTCAGCGTGTTATAGAGGTTCTTCAAGGCCAGAGGGTTGCATCCTTGGACTTTGATTCATTTAAAGAGAAGATGACAGCCAGTATTAGCAGCCTTCAACGAGGAATGAATGATCTGTTCTCTCAGCAAGCTTCTTATAAAAATAGCCTGAGAAAGGAGCAGATCGAGCTGGCCACTGAAGTCAGAGCATCCATCGCCAATTCCCTTCGCGCTCAAGACACTCGTCTTGACGCTATCAGCGCTCAGCTAGCACAAATTGTTGATTTTCTCCAAGAGATTGTTGCTGACAAAAAGGGGGAAAAGAGAAAAGACTCAAGCCGCATCAGTCTCAGTCTTCAAGAAAATAGAATAATCAGACTGTCTGTATATAGGATTTTTGGTGATCAATAAAAATCCTTCTTTGTTAAGTCCTTGTTCATTTATTTTGAACTAAAAAATAAAAGGCTTAATCGATCTGAAATTCAACTTAATAATGTTCAAGAAGAAGTAATCAATCCAAAAGTATACGCTTCAGAGCTCTTAAAAGACTGGATAAAAAGATTTAGAAGCTAGGTTTTGTCATCATCAAAAAGGGGGAATTTGTTAGTTCCGGACTTTATCGATGAGATTTTAAAGATGAGAAAACATATCAGACCGGATCGAGAGAAATTAGACTGACCAGATCGATCGCTCAAAACAGATCAAGCTGTAAGGAATATCGCATATCAGACCGGATCGATAGAAATCAGACTGACTAGATTGAAGCTTCAGATCGATCTCAATCTTTATCAGATCAGAGCAGTCAAGGATGAATAAAGATTGGCTCTTCACTCCGAATCATTAGTGGCTATTTATTGAAGCATTTAATATCGCAATTAATGCTGAAAAAGACCATAGACTGAAGATTACCATAAAAGGTAAGAAGACAAAGAAGAGCTTACCTGACAGTCGCCAAAAGCATGAACCAGAATGGCAAGTACCCTAAAGAAGAAGACTGTAGCTTACTCAGAGTTTAAGTAGAGTCAAGAGTTGCACATTAAGGGAAATAATGTCGTTCGTAATGCAACTATAGAAGGATGCAACAGAAGATCTCAAGGAGAGAGTCTGATCAATCGAAAAACGCACAAGAAAGCACAACAGCACAAGCTTACAAGCTCAGAAGCTCTCGAGCTGAAATTCTTCTTAAGCACGAGTACATTGTAATATTTGATCATTTAGGATCACTGTGTGCATAGACTAAAGTCTATTTTGTGTATTCTGTATTGAAATATAGAAGTGAGAAACTATTGTAACTATCAGACAGAGTGTGTCTGAACAGATCGAGTGACTAGGAGTTTCAGTCTGGTAGTAAGGTAAATCCAGCTGAATCAGGTTTGTACAACAGGATTGTATAAACAAAGTCTTCTAGTGGAATCCTTCCTTAATTGGAAGAAGGGGAGACGTAGAAGGATTACACCACCTTCGAACTTCCAGAAACATATTCTGTGTTTTATCATTCTGTACTCATTCTGTTGTTCAAGCCATCGAGCCGTTCTTACTAATTTGAGAATAGACCGTTCCGCACTAAAATATTCAGTGGTCTGTTCTGCAAAAGAGTTGATTAAGAAACAGATTTCTTTCACTAATCCGAACAAAATCACGAGGGATTAATTTTTAACAGGAGTGTTCATTCACCCCCCCTCTAAACACCCCGGACCGATCCTAACACATATGATACAATTGTGATCTACCTTTAGTATCATGAAGTCGGTGGGCCAACGTCCGGGGCTATCATGAGCTAGTTGGACTCCAAACCCACTAAGAAAATATGATTTTCCGTTCATTTGTCATGAGGGTGATGAATTCAAAAAATTTAGTGGGAGCATTCAGTAATTAAAGTCCATAGTTTTTGACTTAATTAATAATCAAACGGTTTGCTTATATTTTCTGTTTATTCTCAATATTGTAAATGTCGTGAATCCGATTACATCAAGTTTCGATACAAACAAATTAGCCAGACCAAAATGTTCTGATTGACTATTAAATTTAAAAACAGTGTTCGATTCTGAGAAGTTGCTTTATATCATTGATGGAAAACCTCTTGTTGAAGTGTTTTCTAATATGTCTAATGAAGAAATCACCACATTTGTGAAGTGGTGGGACGATGATTTCGAGACTAGGTGCTATATGATATCATCAATGTCAAATGAGTTTCAACATGGATATGAGAAATTTGCTCACACTGCTGATATTTTCCAACACACTGCTGATATTTCCAACACCAGGCTCACAGAGGTATTTTCATATCACCTGCAAGATGGGGCTTCGGTCTATGAGCATGGTGTAAGAAAACTATCTCTTGTTGAGAAATTGGAAAATCTGAATGTGACAATAGCTCATTAACTGCTTGTAGATGTGATCTTATAGTAAAAATGTTGGAAACTATGAGTCCTTGATTCAAAGGAGAAACATGTTCTTCTTGTTGAATCTTCTACAATTGGTGAGAAGGATTCAAGGATAAAGTAGAGGAAGGGAAATGGTTCCCGAACTCAAAAGACGAAAATAGATATAGTAGCAACTAAAAAGGAGAATCAACTATGTTTTCACTGCTGGTCACTGTCGCAAAATTGCAAGAAATACCTAGACTAGAAGCGTTCTACAAAGGGTATGTTTTATATTAAAATTAATGTTTCTATTGGTTCTACTTCTTTGCTATATGATGCTAGTTGTGCTCACATATTTGCAAAGAATTGCATATGATGAGAAGAAGTAGAGAGCCTAGGAAGGTGACACCTACCTGAGGCTAAGCATTGTAGCAAGAGTTGTTGCAAAGGCTGTTTGAAACATTTATTTAATATAAAATCTTGAACTGGTTAGGAACTGGTTTGAGCAATTGTTTATTTGTTCTGGAGTTAATCATAAACATTGTTCCTATTTTGATAGAGAATGATATTCTTTTAAATTTACGAATATGATTTGCAGCATTTTTTAAAAATGCATGTTTTATTGAATCTGGTGAACTTATGAATGATTAGTATGATTATGTTCAAAGAATATAAAAGGAATGATAACTTAAATCCAACATATCTTAAGCATGTGCTGAATGTCTATTGAATTTGGTTCATATGGCGTATGTGGAGCACTATATGTTAGTGCAAGAGGATGTTTAGTTATCTTAAAGAGAATGTGATTCTCCCTGAGTAACTCTCTAAAGTTACATATGTGTTGAACATAATTCATACCAATACAGTGACCAAAAAATTATCCAAATATAGATTTGAGATTGTTCTGCCTATGTGAAGCAGCCAGTGGGAGATGAGATGTATAGTTGATCCATCTTGTGTTACTTGTGGAAATTTATATTGTCAGTTGGAGACAAAGTGTTTGTTTCGCAAGTGCAGTCTTTCTAGAGAAAATGTTTCTATTGGAAATGAATGACAAGATAATATAACTTGAGAGTTCAAGAATCGGAAACAGAGAAATTAATAAGTCAATCACAACCTTTAAAGTACACATACCAATGAGATCTTAAAGCGTTTCAGGAACTCTTAATAGATTGAATAATCCTAGACAATAGTCAAAATGATTTTGACCATGAATGTGATTCTAGGTCTTACAAGGAGACGATGTTGGACATTGATTTGGGACATTGGCAGGATGCCATAAAATCTAAAATTGACTCCATGTACTATGATAAGGCATAGACCTTAGTAGATCATCTTGAGGGAATTGTTCCCATTGGCTGCGAATGGATCTACAAGCGAAAGCTTGGAGTATATGGGAAGGTAGCGACCTTCAAACCTTAACTGATGGAAAGAGGTTATTCTCATAGGCAAAGAGTTGTCAGTGAGGAACTTTTCATCAGTTGTGATGCTATAGTCTTTTTGAATTTTATTAGTTATATCTGCATATTATGAATATGAGATATGACAGATGGACGTGAATATAACATTTCTCAATGGTGACACTGAGGTAGAAATGTAGCAGCCAAAAGGTGTTCATAACTTATGGGCGTGAGCAAAATGTTTGCAAACTCCAGAGGTCCATTTATAGGGCTAAGAAGGAGTTACGAAGCAAGAATATCCGGTTGATAACATTATCAAAATGTTTGGTTTGGTTAGAAATCTAGAAGTGACATGTGTGTGCAAAAAGGTTAGTGGGAGCACGGTTACATTTGTGATGCTTTAAGTCGATTATATAATGCTCATTGTGAATGGTGTTTGATTAATCAATTACATGATTATCTACTAATTTCTCCATGAAAGATTTGGGAGAAGCGTCATACGTGCTTGGCGTAAGGATCTATAGAGATAGATCTAAAGGATGCTTTAGATCTCTCGATCTACGTACATAAACATTGTGCTAAAAGGGTAGCATAGAATAGTCGAAAAAGCAGTTACTTCCCAATAAGTCATAGTATTCATCTCTCGAGTCAATGTGTCTTAAGATTGATGAGGAGAGAGAAAATATGACATTGGTACCTTATATTTCGACTTTTAATAACATAATGTATGCTATGTTATGTACTTGGCCTTATGTATGTTCTTAGAGTAATGAGCAGACATCAGATAGATCCCGGTGAAGATCACTGGAAAACTGTGAAAATAACCCTCAAGTACTTATGAAGAACTTAGGATATGTTCATGGTTTTTGGATCTGTAAGTTGAGAAATAAAAGTTGAAGGCTAAGTTAATGCTGGTTTTTCAGTCGGATGTAGATGATATCAAATCGATGTTCGAATTTTTATTTAAGCTTAATGATGATGTTGTCTCTTGGAAACGTTCCAAGCAAGACACCACATCGGATTCCACCACTGAAGCTGAATACATTGTAGCATACGATGCAGCAAAGTTGGATATGCAATTTCATCCAATAGTTGAGTATAATTTCTAGTACGGTTGACACAATCCCTATGTACTGTGACAACAGTTGAGCTGTTATGAATAGCCAAGATTTCATCAGTATCCAAACATATATTGAGAAAATACTATCTAATGAGAGAGATGGTAGATACAACATTATTATCGAGAGAATTGCTTCAACAGAAAAATATAGTGAATCCACAGACAAAGCCTTTACAACGATTGTTGTCTGTCAGACATCTTGGGAAGATGGTATTGAGACACATGAGTAGTTGGCTTTGGGAAAGTGAAAGATATTGTTGTCATGTGATTAAGTAAAATCAATAGTTGATTGATTGTACTTGTAATCTTATTATGACAATTTATTGAAAAATAACTAAATATCAAATATAATATCGTCTTGGTCATATCATGACCTTAATCTAAAAGAAATTACTTCATAGATGTCGGCAAAATGTCATGATTGGTGCATTAATGCATATGCTATGATATGAATATGTTTTCGTGTTGATTCTTGGATTATTTTACGGTTTATAGTATATATTTTTATATTTCAGGAATCAATGTTGAAATTCATAAAAGTAGAGGAAATGAGCCAAAAATGATGAAAAATGACCAAACCGAGCGAACGCGTCAAAGCCGGGAAAGGAAGAGAAAATTAAAAAGAAAATAAAAAAAATATAAAAAGCATCTCGATCGATCGACACTCAAGTCTCGATCTATCGAGGCTGGCAGAACTCTGGCGATCGATCGAGCAGTCAGTCACGATCGATCGGCCGGAGGAGTTTTCTGAAAAATAACTTCCTTATAGAGTTTGTGTCCAACAAGGAAGTCCTTGATTCCCTTCCTCTATATATGTGGATGAAAATTTCAACCATAATCAGACTTGAAAACCTAGGAATAGCCTCCACACCTCCATATTCCATATCACCATCCTCCACCATCACATCTTCATCCTAGGAATTGGAACAAGCCAACAAGAGAATCGAGGAGCACGATCGAGAAAGAAGCGAGGAAGGATCGAGAATCAATGAAGGAGTCGACTTGGGAGTTTGCTTTTACTGTTCTATTATTTGTTTTGATTTATTATTGGATTTTATGTGTTTTGGATGATTGAGAAATATCTTAAACATTGTTTTCCTTTAATATTATTGATTCATTGAATTCATACATCTTCTATGAGCATGTGTTATTGTTTTTAATGCTTTTGAAGGATTGATCACCTTGAATGATATTTTATTATAATTGAGATCGAGAGATGAAATTATAATACGATATAATAATTCATACCGTGTGTTAAAGATTGAGATCGAGAGATAAAATCACATACGAGTGATAGCTTTGGGTTGTTTAATTTAAAGTTAGTGGTTTTCATAAAGCACATTCAACATTAAATTGTTAATTACGTGAACGAGAGTTACTAGTTGCAATTCGATGTTAGACTTAATATAGCTCGAGAGAGTATATTGAATAAATTCGAAAAACTCGTCACCTTAGAGATGTATGAAGAAAAGAATTGTAAGAGTTGGGTTAGGTGAATAATTGTCTTGATAATTCTTTCTTGTGGATTTTTCTCGTGATCGTTGATTGTTTTGGTTGCATTATATTAGTTTAATTATTGATTAATTATCGTAGGTTAAATATAGTTAAAATAAATCTTATTTGGTAATTGCTTGTTAGTCCCTGTGGGTTCGACAATCCGTATCTTCCTATCTATACTAAAACTTGACACCGTGCACTTGCGGTCTAAAATCGCTAGATTGGAATTAATTGTTTAAAATAAAAGCGATCAAGTTTTTGGCGCCGTTGCCGGGGACTAACTTTAGTAATATCATACTAGGTTCTTCGACTGTAATTTAATCATTGTTTTTGTTTTGTTTTCTAAATTATCGAAAAACAAAAGAGACTTAAATTATATTTTGGTTTTGCTTTGTTTGTCTTGTGAGGTACTTGGAGATGCTACATCAACAAGCCTTCACAAGATTTGCCCAACAACGTTCCGAGCCATTTTACGCTGTTTGGGAGAGATTCAATGAATTGGCCAACACATTCCGGTATCACATCTTTTCGAACTATACTCTCTTGCAATATTTCTTCAACGGGTTGGATGCACAGACACGAGAATGGGTATTGAGCGGGCACTGGTGACTGGGAGTCCCCTGATTGATAGAGATGAGAACAGTGTGGTGCACCTGTTCAATGATATGGCGGACTTCGATCATCACTGGCATTGTGATCCTTCACTACAAGGTTGGAGTCACCAATACCCGCCGGAGCTTCACTACCCTATTGATACGCCACAACCATTTGAACATCACGAAGAGAGGAGAGATAGTTCTGCTGATGTCATGACTCAGTTAGAGGATACCTTAATAAGATTCTTGGCATCAACCGAGAACAGTTTGGAGTGCCAAACCAACTCTATGTGTCACCTGGAGCAGCAATGGTAGTCCTCATGGAAACAATTTCAACTAGCTGCCAAGAGCAAGAGATGAGGGCTACAAATCAAGAGGCGACGAATCGAGTTTGGTTATATGATGACGATCACTCAACCAACCAAGTTTGTGGGAGTGATCCTACTAGTGTGTAAGAGCCGAGGGAACTTGAGCCTCTTCAAGAGATTGAGACTACTTCAGAGATGTCATCCGAGGAGTTCCCATGTGAAGATGAGTCGAGTGTGATGTTGGATAAGAAAGAGACGTTCGAAGATTCTGATTTGAGCCCATCGATGGAGACATGTTCTATGCCATATGTGGATCCATATTTTCTATCGATGCCAATTTCACTACACTACATCCTCCATATGAATCCAAGTCGAGAATCATTCTCCCATGCTTACCAATTCAAGAATGTTGTTGGAGCGATGAGCTTACACTGTTACAATTTTGCCAGTCTTGAGGGCATACTGAATGAAGACCCATTAGTGGTATCATACGATACTTACTATGGGCGGCAGCCGCTCTTTGATGGTTGCTGCTGATGGTCAAGCCGAAGACTAGAAATCAGCGCTTCTTGGGAGGCAACCCAAGCGTATCCTTTTGCTATTTAGTTTTGTTATTTGATTTTCAGTTTTTGTTTTTAGTTTTGTTTATCTCTCGAGTCGAATATGTTACCATTGCATTCTTCTTTTGCTAGGTACTCAGTTGGAGCAATGAACACCTACAACAGTGGAATTTCAAAAGACAATCTTCCTCAACCATCATGCAAGCGTATTGATCAGGGAAGTTTACTTTTTCCCTTTTGATTCATTTGAACATTGAGGGCAATGTTTGATTTAAGTTTGGGGGAGTGGCTTGCATGTTTACTTGTTTTATCCACATGTTGTGTGCTTAATTGACAATCGTCCGATTATTATGAGCTAATTTTTTTTTTTATGAGTTCAAACTTGAGAAAAGAATGAATTATAGTAGTGACTATTTAATGAGGATTTTGATCTCACTATGCATATGAACTTGATTTTTATTGGACTTGTACATGAATATCCTAATTTGAGTTAGCATGTCAAGAATGAAGAATATTTTGAGCACATTGAGTCATGATCTTGTGGATTGCATGTTGAATAGTGATAATTGTTGTGAACTTAATGATTTGTCTTGAGCATCTTAGAGTTATCCTGGAACTTATTTGATGACGACACTTTGAGGCGAAATTTTATGGTTACAAACTTGACTTGGAAATGATCTAGGCGATCTTTGACACGTTTGAGCCTTTCAAGATTACCTAGTCTATATCAATCCCTAGTGTCCCTTTTTGAGCTTTATGGGAAAAGAATGGTTTATGCATTGCATCTAATTAGGCCCCCATTCGACATTCTTCGCAAACTTATTATACCCACCTTTATGAGCCTAAATTGAAAGAATTATCTTTACCTAAAGGGAGTATAATGGTTCTCATTAGATGCACATAATTTGCTATATTTTGATGAGCTAATTGTTGAAAAAAATTGATGAATGAGAAAAGAAAAAGATAGATAAAGCCTTGGAAAAAAAAGTGACTACATAAAGACCCCAAAGTGGCCAAGGCTATAAAAGAAAAAAGAAGAGAAGCTCAACTTGTGCTAAAAAATTTTTGAATTGTCCATGATTATACTCTCTTCTTTGTGTTACACTATCTTTTCTTTGAAGCCAACACCAAAGGCCTTACATTACAAGCTTAAAAAGTCCTTTTGATCCAAGTCTAGGGAGTAACTATCATTAGTGGAGAAGTTGTTTGAAAATAGGCCTATGTGATGCTTGATGATAATCTCGACTTTGAGTTGATTAACATGATTTGATCTTGAATATGTGTATGAAACTTGAGATTGACTATAGCACACACACACGTTCCGATTTTGAGATGTGTTGCTTGAATTAGGAGAAAACATATCTTGTCAACTTTTGTATATGTGCATGAGATTTCTGAGAATAAGCAAGTCATGAAATAATTGTTTCAAATATCAAGAATGAACTCTACCTTATGATTTTAATGCTTAATCGAGGACGATTAAGTGATAAGTTTGGGGGAGTTGATAGGGTTGAATATTACGTGTTTTTATGCTATGATATGAATATGTTTTCGTGTTGATTCTTGGATTATTTACGGTTTATGGTATATATTTCTATGTTTCAGGATTCAATGTTGAAATTCATAAAAGTAGAGTAAATGAGCCAAAAATGATGAAAAAGGACCAAACCGCGCGAACGCGTCAAAGCCGGGAAAGGAAGAGAAAATTAAAAAGAAAATTAAAAAGAAAATAAAAAAATAAAAAGCATCTCGATCGATGGAGACTCAAGTCTCGATCGATTGAGACTCAAGTCTCGATCGATCGAGGATGGCAGAACTCTGGCGATCGAGCAGTCAGTCGCGATCGATCGGCCGGAGGAGTTTTCTGAAAAATAACTTCCTTATAGAGTTTGTGTCCAACAAGGAAGTCCTTGATTCCCTTCCTCATATATGTGGACGAAAATTTCAACCATAATCAGACTTGATAACCTAGGAATAGCCTCCACCCACCATCCTTCACCATCACCTCTTCATCCTAGGAATTGGAACAAGCCAACAAGAGAATCGAGGAGCACGATCGAGAAAGAAGCGAGGAAGGATCGAGAATCAACGAAGGATTCGACTTGGGAGTTTGCTTTTACTGTTCTATTATTTGTTTTGATTTATTATTGGATTTTATGTGTTTTGGATGATTGAGAAATATCTTAAACATTGTTTTCCTTTAATATTATTGATTCATTGAATTCATACATCTTCTATGAGCATGTGTTATTGTTTTTAATGCTTTTGAAGGATTGATCACCTTTGAATGATATTTTATTATAATTGAGATCGAGAGATGAAACTATAATACGATATAATAATTCATGCCGTGTGTTAAAGATTGAGATCGAGAGATAAAATCACATACGAGTGATAGCTTTGGGTTGTTTAACTTAAAGTTAGTGGTTTTCATAAAGCGCATTCAACATTAAATTGTTAATTACGTGAACGAGAGTTACTAGTTGCAATTTGATGTTAAACTTAATATAGCTCGAGAGAGTATATTGAATAAATTCGGAAAACCCGTCACCTTAGAGATGTATGAAGAAAAGAATTGTTAGAGTTGGGTTAGGTGAATAATTGTCTTGATAATTCTTTCTTGTGGATTTTTCTCGTGATCGTTGATTGTTTTGGTTGGATTAGATTAGTTTAATTATTGATTAATTATCGTAGGTTAAATATAGTTAAAATAAATCTTATTTGATAATTGTTTGTTAGTCCCTGTGGGTTCGACGATCCGTATCTTCCTATCTATACTAAAACTTGACACCGTGCACTTGCGGTCTAAAATCGCTAGATTGGAATTAATTGTTTAAAATAAAAGCGATCAAGAGTGTTGTTTTATTTGAAAGATAGCAAGATGGTGTAACTTGCAAACTATTATAGTGAATCCTTCATCTTGTCTGTGGTTTTTACCCTAATAAGATTTAGGGGTTTTTCACATAAATTGTGATGTTCATTTTATTCTTCATTTTTCCTTATTTCAATCTAGTGATGCTGCTGGTAGCGCTTATCGTGTACGCCCAAATTAACCATTCTCAGTTAACAACAAATTAATGTAGCAGTGTAAGTAGCGATCGATCCCACATGGAAGGACTAATCTTTGTACTAACAAGTGTCAAAATAGGGGGGATATGAGAGTAGTAATTATCTAAAATCATGTAGGATGTAAGATTGAAATAAAATAGTAATAAATCAATTAAAGATAGATCTCGGTTTCGGTCGACGCTACCATTGGAATTAGATTATCCATTCAACGATTTTCTCACATATGTACTTTTTATGCATGAATATTCACCATTGAAGATTTAACTCCTATCCCACCTTAAGTTTAGTTAAATCTAAAACAACATCCAAATTTAACCCTTATATAACAACAACAGTTAAGATTTAAACTAATGATAGCATATGAACAAGTAGGATTGGTGAAGCTAAACAACATAAACAACAACAATTATGTTTAATCTAGTCAAAAGTCTTCCCTAAGAATTTAATAACCTCAACAGCAGAGAATTATCAATCCTAGTTGTTTCTCAAATTGAATTAATCAAATAATTACGGATTTGATATCAAACTTAGCAGTAGGTTGTATAAAAAATTATTAGGTAGTTAATCTAACAACCAACAATACAATCATGGCAAGAACACAAGAAAAACTTATGCTATTCAATAAAAATCACCAATTCAAAACAACAATCTCTTGAATAAATTAAACTCCAATGATTTTGTCTTCCTCAACCGAGAGGATGAGTTTAGCTACTCATAATCAATGCAAAAATAACAAAATAATGTATGAAAAACATAAGCAAAAACTAATACAAACTAGAAGAATTACCGCGCGTCGAGGTTGCAATCCCGCCTTTGTATCGCGCCTTCAATCCGTCTTCATAACTTCAAAGTAAAATATTGTTCTAAGTCTAAACTAAGAATAATAGTCTGAACTATGGTCTAGGAGGCTGATAATTTCGAGATATAGCAAGTATGTATGGTAGGTTAGGTTAAAATCCTCCCAAAGATGGTAAAACTCTTAATTTCCTTATTTTTCCGGACTCTGCAGTGATCGATCGCTTCTCCCTAGCGATCGATCGCGAGCTTTAATTTTTTCAAGGAAATTATTCGGGTGATCAATCGCCTCTTTCTTGCGATCGATAGCTTGGCTCCAGTGTATTTTGGCGATCGATCTCTCCAATTGTTGCGATCGACCGGTAGCTCGTGATTTTTGTTGCTCAACTTTCTGTCCAAAGGCGACCGATCCCCTCTTCCATGCGATCGATCGATTCTCCAAAATTATATTTTTGGCATTTTTCTTGATCTACCTTGAGTCCTTATCATGTTCAGAACTTCCCTTGATCTTTATACGCCTTTTTTAGCTCGATTTCTTCGATTTCACCTACAATTACACGAACATACGATTAATTAGCATATATATCGAATTATCCACCAAAACCTACCAAATCATAGACAATTAAGCACAATACATGTGTCTATTTTTACTCACATCAAATTCCCCCATACTTACTCTTTGCTCGACCTCGAGTAAATCAGACTAAACAAATATGTTTTTGGTTGGCTCATCGTATCATAACAAATTGACTTGTCCTCACTTTTATGCCTCAACAATTATAAACATGCATAGTAATGAAAGCGATGAAAAAATTAACAGTGGAACAAATTCAATCCCTAAACATTTCGTACCCAACAAAGCAGTAAACGTGCGTGTGTGGTCATAAATCATTGTCATGTACACGCTATAGATCCAACAGATGCAAATCCCACAATAGCTTAAGTCATACACAAATACAAGTATAAGCTCACTTGCAAACTCTTCTCCACTATCTTAGCCACTTGCAAACATGAATCAAATAGGTCTTTAGCTTGGCTTAGGTATTGGCTTATGAAATAAAGGGTAGAGATGCATCAAACAAGAGAGTATGATGATATGCACAATATAAACTTCTCTCATTGCATGACTTTAACCTTGTTCATTTTTTTTCAAGGTTTAATTAACTTTTTTCTTCTTGTGCCTTGGCTCCCATAGGAGTCATATTTTTTGCAATTTTCTCAAGGCATCCCTTTTCTTTCATGCATTTCATTCTTTTGACAATAAAGCTCACAAGACATTTGAATCATTGAAAACATAAGTGCATGTGAATGAAATACATCATACTCTCTTCAAAGGTGTGGATTAAAATCACATTTAGGCTTATTAGGGAAGGATAATAGGCTAGCCAAAGAATGTAGAATGGGGGTCGTTTACATGCTTAACATACAACCATTCTTTTGCATTAAACCTCAAAAAGGGTACTAGTGATTGATTTTCTTACGTGGTAGGCTTGAAAGGCTCAAACGCATCAAAGATCGCCTAAATCACATTCATGTTCGCAAATAATCTAGACATACGCCTCAAAGAGCATGTAGTTAAGTTCTAGCATGTATTAGAGACTTGTTAAGACTATAACAAAATTCACACAATCTTCACTAAGATATGCACACTTCACAAGTCATGACAATATTGTGCTAAAAAATATTCAACTACTATGTTGAAGCATAATTTGCATTAGCGTTCAAAGTGTTCCAAGGTTAACAATTCACCTATGTTCAAAAACATGCATGCTATTAATTAGATTTCATCATGTGCTAGCGATTCTAAGCATGCATTAGTTACTAACTATGAGCTCAAAATTTTTCAAATTTTTCGATTTTTTTTTTGTATTACGAAAGCAATAACACACCTCCAATCCCCCCCCCCCCCCCCCCCCCCCCCCATACTTAAATCTTACATTGTCCCCAATGTAAGGCAAAAATACAAGAAAAGAGAAAATTCTAACTAATAAAGCAATAAAAATAAAAAGGAAAAGGGAAACTAATTCCCCTTGGGTTGCCTCCCAAGCAGCGCCTCTGTCTAACGTCGGTGGCCCGACGCTAGTTCTCTATCAAGGTTGGTTGTGGGGTGTCGCTCCATTCTTCTTCTTCCACCTCATTATCTTCTTAAGTTCTTTAAACTTTGGTTTGTTTGCCTTGCTCTTCTTCGAGAGATCATCAATAGTCTTTGTTCCTCCTCCTTCATTTCCTTGTTGTGGTCGCTCCGGATGGTGTTTCTCTTCAACAGTATGATCCTGCAAGTGATAGAAAGAGGGTCAGCAGTATCATGAGTCGATAAGGCATCAATTGTATGCGAATTATGCACAAGATTTGAGTCCATACCTTCTTTGTCATCAAGGCTATCAGCAGCCTTTCCCATTTTCCACAAATCATCATTATCAAAATCAGAATCACATTCATCATTGATGTCAATAGCATAACTAGATTGTCCATGTGTCTTAATGGTTTCATAGATGTTGAATTTTGCAACCTCACCATTAAACTCCATTGTTAGCATGCCGCTATTTATTTCGATCACAGATTTTGAGGTTTTCAAGAATGGTCTCCCTAAAAGAATAGGGCTAGATGAGTCACCATTTTTCATGTCTAAGACATAGAAATCGGTGGGGAAAACCAACTTCTCTACATGCACAAGTACATCCTCTACTATCCCCCTAGGAATAACTATGGATCTATCAGCTAATTGAATCACAGTATTATTTCATTTCAAAGGTCCTGGTTTTAGTTGAGTGTAGATTGAGTAAGGCCTGACATTAATGGAAGATCCTAAATCGAGCATTGCCTTCTCAATCCTGGTATTTCTAATCACACAAGGGATAGAAAACATACCAGGGTCCTTACACTTTGTGGGAATGCTTCTTTGGATGATCGCGGAAACATTCTCACCTAACTCAATCTTGGGGCACGCTTTGCGTTCCTTGCTCTTATCCACTTTCCATACCTCCTTCAAAAATCTAGCATATTGAGGCACTTTGTTCATGGCCTCATGTAGTGGAGTGTTTGCCTCACATCATCGGAAATTCTCGTATAGCCCTTTGATGCACTCGTCCTTCCTATTCTCCTTAAAAGCAATGGGGAATGGGGGTTCAGTTATATTCAGAAAATTGAGGGAACTTACCTCGTGGTTCTTCCTCTTGCATAAGCTCTTCAACGTCCTTCTCGGTGTCCTTCATCTCTTCTTTCTTGGGTGGTGTCAGTACCACCTTCTCCTCAGCTTCATCTTCGCTTATCTTCAAAGTGGCGCTCACATTTTCCCTTGGGTTAACAACTGGCTATGAAGGTAGTCCATTGGACATGCTCGCTTCAAGCTTGTTGAGCAAAGTTGCCAGTTGTCACATTTGCGTTGTCAGGCTTTGAATGCTCGCTCTCGTTTCCTGTTGAAATTGCAGGCTATTTTCAGCAATAACTTTAACAGTATTCTCTAACCTGTCATAAGGGGCTTGCACGGGCGGTGGTGGAGGTCTCTGATATGGCTGTCTATAGGGTGGAGGTTGGTTCATTTGTTGATTCCCATATCCCTGGTGCGGATGGTCCCTCCAATCTTGATTGTAGTTGCTGGTTGGATGGTCATAACTCCTTTGTGGTGGCCCTGGGAATCCTCCTGCTGCATTCACGTGCTCAGTGGATGTCTCTTGTAGTGAGGGACATGCGTCAGTGGGATGGTTCACGGCCAGACAGATTCCACATGGCTTCATCTTCCCACATTGCCACCTGCAAGATTACTGACAAGAAACGTTAAGTCAATCAATTGTTGTTCTAGATTGGATACATTTACCTCTTTTCTTGGCGGTTGTCCATGGCGAACATGTACAAATTGTTGGGAGTTGGCCGCCATGTTTGCTATCAAGTTCTTTGCCTCCTCCGCAGTCTTGTCGATAAAAGCTCCTCCACTTGCCGCATCAACCAAGTTCATGTCACTGGATAATAAACCCTCATAAAAGTATTGAATGAGTAAACGTTCACTTATCTGATGTTGTGGGCAGCTTGCACACAACTTCTTAAGACGTTCCCAGTACTAATGCAACGATTCCTCGTGGTACTGCTTCACAACGTAGATTTCCTTCCTTATGTCAGTTGCCCTTGAAGCTAGAAAGTACTTCTCAAGGAAGACTTTGCAAATCCGTCCACGTGGTGATAAATCCGGAGGTAAGTAGAATAGTCAATCCTTAACAGCATCCTTTAGAGAGAATGGAAAGGGTCTTAGTTTGATTTGCTCCTCCGTTACGCCAGCCGACTTCATAGTAGTGCATACCACGTGGAATTCCATCAAGTGCTTGTGCGGGTTTTCACCTGCAAGACCATGAAACGAGGGTAAGAGATGTATTAAACTAGATTTTAATTCAAAATTGATATTAGTAGTGAGAGTAGGAAAAGTAATGCAGAGGGGCTGCTGATCCAATGTAGGATTCACCAGCTGTCTCAAACTCTGGTTTTCCGCCATATTAATCTCTTCTTCTTCTTCTTCTTCTTGTCTCCTACGAGTTTCTCTCTTAACGTCGATGTAGGGTTCGTTCAATCTCAGAATTATGAGTTTCTCTCTTATGTCGATGTAGGGTTCGTTCAATCTCAGAATCGTATTGATATTTGTCCTCCTCCGAATGATACCCTGCGTGCATGAACAAACAAAGAGTAATATATGAAGACAAATAGCAATATCTAGTAGTCAAAAATTAGCACAAAAATAACAATGCCTTCCCCGGCAATGGCGCCAAAATTTGGTATCGCTTATCGTGTACGCCCAAATTAACCATTATTAGTTAACAACAAATTAATGTAGCAGTGTAAGTAGGGATCGATCCCACAGGGAAGAACTAATCTTTGTACTAACTAGTGTCAAAATAGGGGGGATTTGAGAAGTAAATTATCTAAAATTATGTAGGATGCAAGATTGAAATAAAATAGTAATAAATTAATTAAAGAGAGATCTCGGTTTTGGTCGACGCTACCATTGGAATTCGATTATTCATTCATCGATTTTCTCACATATGTAATTTTTATACATGAATATTCATCATTGAAGATTGAACACCTATCCCACCTTAAGTTTAGTTAAATCGAAAACATCATCCAAATTTAACCCTTATCGATTAATCAACCCTAACAACAACAGTTAAGATTTAAACTAATGACAGCATATGAACAAGTAGGATTGGTGAAGCTAAACAACATAAACAATAGCAGTTATGTTTAATCTAGTCAAAAGTCTTCCCTAGGAATTTAATAACCTCAACAGCAGAGAATTATCAATCCTAGTTGCTTCTCAAATTCAAATAATCAACAATTACAGATTTGATATCAAACGTAGCAGTAGATTTTATGAAAAATTATTAGGTACCTAATCTAACAACCAACAATATAATCATGGCAAGAACACAAGAAAAACTTATGATATTCAATAAAAATCACCAATTCAAAACAACAATCTCTTGAATAAATTAAACTCCAATGGTTTTGTCTTCCTCAACCGAAAGGATGAGTTTAGCTACTCATAATCAAATCAAAAATAACAAAATAACGTATGAAAAACATAAGTAAAAACTAAGACAAACTAGAAGAATCGCCACGCGTCGAGGTTGCAATCACGCCTTTGTGTCGAGCCTTCAATCCGTCTTCAAAACTTCAAAGTAAAATATTGTTCTAAGTCTAAACTATGAATAATAGTCTGAATTATGGTCTAGGAGGCTGATAGTTTTGAGATATAGCAAGTATGTATGGTATGCTAGGTTAAAATCCTCCCAAAGATGGTAAAACTCTATATGTCCTTATTTTTCCAGACACTGCAGCGGTCGATCGCTTCTCCCTAGCGATCGATCGTGAGCTTATTTTTTTTGGTGAAATTCTTCGGGCGATCGATTGCCTCTTTCTTGCGATCGATTGCTTGGCTCCAGTGTATTTTGGCGATCGATCTCTCCAATTGTTGCGATCGATCGCTAGCTCGTAATTTTTGTTGTTCAACTTTCTGTCCAAAGGAAATAGACTCCCTCTTCCGTGCGATCGATCGCTTCTCCAAAATTACATTTTTGGACTTTTTCTTGATCTACCTCGAGTCCTTATTATCTTCAAAACTTCCCTTGATCTTTATACTCTTTTTTAGCTCGATTTCTTCGATTTCACCTACAATTACACGAACATACGATTAGATAGCATATATATCAAATTATCCATCAAAACCTACCAAATCGTAGACAATTAAGAGCAATACATGTGTCTATTTCTAGTCACATAAGCTACACTTGGGGCCAACAAGTTGTGTCAAAGCCTCGTTTTAAAATCTCTACGCTTTGTGGTGTGGATTTGACTGATATTTCATATCAGAAAAGATTTTTTGAGATATTGCTTTTATTGAGATAATTTTATTGTTGTCAGAATGGTGAGAATGTTCGAGAAAGAAAAATTCAATGGAAGCAAAAAAAATGAAAATGCAAGCAGTTTTACAAAAGGATCGTCGCTTGGCAGCTATTGGAGATAGACCATCGGATATCACATACAATGAAAAGTTGAATGAGATGAATGGTAAAGCTAATGCAAATATGCATTTGGATCTGGCAGATGGAGCATTATCAAGTATCGATGAAAAGAAAAATGCAAAAGATATTTGGTATACTCTAGCAAACTTTTACGATGCCAAATCATTACACAACAAGAGTTTCCTAAAGAGAAGACTTTATACGCTTCAGATGGCAGAATCTTCATCCATGATCGACCATATCAACACATTAAATACTCTATTACCCTGGTTCACCACTTTAAGGCGTAAAATAGAGGAAGTTGAACATGTGGAGCTTCTACTTCAAAGTCTACCAAATTGATACGATCAACTCATCATTAATTTGACCAACAATATCATTACTGATATGTCAATCTTCAACAATGTTGAAGTCATGGCTCTTGAAGAAGAAAGTAGGCGCAAAGAAAGATAGGTTGGCAAGTTCGAAGCCTGCAGAAACTTAATCGATGATGAGGGGAAGATCGACAAAATGTGACTCCAGAGGGAGCCACATGTATGGTAGGTCCAAATATAGAAGTACGAAGAAGAATTTTTACTGCTATAAATGTGGCAGTGAGGACACTTCAAGAAAGATTGTACGAATAAGAAGAGTATTGAAAAAGATTCTCAAGGAAATGTTGACAGTACCTCAGATGGTGGTGAAATATTATTTAACGAAGCAATGACTGTTGCGGAAGGAAGACAAAGATTTTATGACACATGGATAATAGATTCAGGAGCGACATGGCACATGATGTCTCACAGAGAATGGTTTAGTCAGTATGAACCAATCTCAGGAGGATCTATATTCATGGAAATGATCATGCCTTCAAAATCGTTGGGTTGGTACCATTAAAACTAAAATGTGTGATGGTATTATTTGCATCATACAAGAGGTACGACATGTGACGAGCCTGACAAAGAATCTATTATCTTTGGGTAATTGGATGATCTTTGGTACAAGACCCATATCGAAAATGAGATCATGAAAATTGTGAAAGACGCGCTTGTGGTAATGAATGCGGAAAAGATAGCTAAGAATATGTATGTACTTTTGGCAGAAACATACAAAGAGGCAGAACTAGTTGTTGCATCGACCAGTTTGGGATAAGACATAACAACGTTATGGCATAGAAAGTTTGGGCATATGTCAGAACTGAGGTTAAATGTTCACTCAGAACGGAAGCTGCTGTTGCGACTTACAAAAACGACTCTACCCTTTTGTGAGTATTGTGTTACCAGTAAGCAACATTCATTAAAGTTTGACAGATCTACTGCCAACAAACAACAATATTTTGGTGCTGATTCATTCTGATGTTTGGCAATCACCAGTTGTGTTCATAGGATGTGCGAGATACTTTGTATTGTTCATTGATGATTATTCAAGGAGATGTTGGGTGTACCGAATCAAGAAGAATCAGATAATTTTCCAGTCTTCAAGGTGTTCAAAGCGTGAGTCAAACTTGACTCTGAAAAGAAGATCAATTGTATAAGGACTGACAACAGATGAGAACATACATGTGATGAATTTGATACATTCTGTCAGCAAGAGAGCATCAAAAAGGCAATTCCCGATGGCTTATACACCTTAGCAAAATGGAGAGACTGAGCGGATGTATAGAAGTCAGTTGGACAGAACAAGAGCTATTTTGAGGACTGCGGGTCTAGCAAGTCATTTTGGGCAGAAGCGGTCAAAACGTCAATTATATAATTGCTCTCCATCAGTAACGATTGATCTGAAGATTCCAATGGAGGTTTGGATTGCAAGCCAGAGGATTATTCTTGGGTACATACATTTGGAAGTCCGGTGTACGTTATGTACAATGGACAAGAAAGATCGAAGTTGGATTCTAAATCCAGAAAGTGTATCTTCTTAGGCTATGTTGATGGTGTCAAGAGGTATCGTTTGTGGGACCCACTGCCCACAAGCTTATCATCAGCAGGGATGTTATCTTCGAGGAAAATAAAGTGAAGAGAGACAAAAGCACACCGACTTTAGATACCGAAGATCAAATTTCTTCTGAGAAATCACCAGGACATGAGGAACAAGAACCAATTGAGTTGGAGGTTTTAAAAGTCAGGCAGTCTACTCGTGTGAGGGGAACACCGGGTTGACTTTTAGATTATGTTACTAATACAATATTGCATATTGTTATTAACAGATGATGGTGTACTGAAAGCTCGGATGTATCCATGTGGATGACAGCAATGCAGAAATATTGGAAGCCTTTGACAAGAATAAAACTTCGGATCTCATTACGCTGTCACGAGGATGGAAATCCATCGGTAACAGATGGGTGTATAAGATCAAGCATGATGCCAATAACCAAGTGGAGCGATATCATATAATATTAATTGTAGGATCGAGTGCTTACCGCTTTACCAATAACTATAGTTAAGGGTAATGGCGCAACATCAATCTTTTCAACCATACACTGGCACAAGCGCCACGTGTTCGACCGATCACAAAGCAGAGGCAATTGTTGAACCCCAACAATCCCTCCCCCAATAATTGCACTCTCTGCAACTCATGGGAATCGAACACGCGACCTAGGCTCTGATACCAATTGTAGGATCGAGCGCTTACCGCTTTACCAATAACTATAGTTAAGGGTAATGGCGCAACATCAATCTTTTCAACCATACACTGGCACAAGCGCCACGTGTTCGACCGATCACAAAGCAGAGGCAATTGTTGAACCCCAACATTAATGGCGAAAGGATATGCTCAGAAAGAATAAATTGACATCAATGAGATATTTTATCCTGTGGTTCTGCTTACAACAATGAGAGTAGTATTGGAATTATGTGTCTAGGGCATCTAGATGTGAAAACGGTTTTTTTTTTCATGGAGATCTTGAAGAAGAAATCTATGATCCGACCAGAAGGTTTTGCTGAAATAATAAAAAAGAACTTGGTTTGCAGGCTGAACATTTTTTTGAGATCTCAAACAGGCGCCGATGTTTTGGTACAAGAGATTTGATTCCTACATAATGAGCCTGTAATACAACAGACTTAATGCGGATACTTGTGCATATTTCAAGAGATCTGATAATGATGATTATATCATTTTGTTGTTCTATGTGGACGACATGTTGGTCGCAAGCCCCAACAAAGATCGAGTCCAAGAATTGAAGGCACAGTTGGCTAGGGAATTCGATATGAAGGACTTGTGACCAGCAAACAAGATTATAGGGATGCAAGGTCATCGAGACAGAAGTAACAAGAAGATTTGGCTTTCATAGAAAAATTATTTGAAATCTTGCAACGCTTCAACATGCAAGATTGTAAGTCAATTTCTACCACTATTCCTGTTAACTTCAAGCTATCCTTCGAGATGTGCCTAGCAGTGAAATACAGAGGATTGAGATGTCTCGAGTCCGTATGCATCAGCAATGTGAAGTTTAATGTTTGTTACGATCTATGCACGACTAGACATTGCACAAGCAGTGGAAACAGTCAGTCGGGACATGACAAATCCTAGATGAGAGTATTGTAGTAATATTAACAGGATCCTTAGATTCATTAAGGTTACCTCACAGATTGCATTATGTTATGGATGATCAGGTTTTACACTCAGGGTTATGTTGATTCAGATTATGCAGGTGATTCGGATAAAGAAATTCTACTACTGGCTATGTGTTACACTTGTAGGAGGAGAAGTAAGCTAGATTTCAAAACTGCAAAAAATTGGGGCATTATCTACAACGGAGGCAGAATATATGGCAGCTACTCATGCTTGCAAGGAGACAACATGGAATCAAAGGTTATTGGAGGAGCTCGGTTGCAAACGAGAAGATTCCTTTGTTTTGTGACAATCGGAGTGCCTTGCACACTACAAAGAATCCATCCTTTCATTCTCGGACTAAACACATTGGGGTACAGTTTTACTTTGTTCGAGAAGTGGTAGAAGAAAGAAGTATGGATATGCAGAAGATCCATACAAATGAGAACCTAACTGATATTATGACAAAGCCGGTTAATACTGACAAATTAGAATCTTGTAGATCCTTAAGTGACCTAGCAGAAACATAAGAAACATGGTATGACAAGATTGAAATGATGTGTGGAGATGTGCTTGATTATCAATCAAATCTCCAAGTGGAGAAATGTCGGCAAAATGTCATGATTGGTGCATTAATGCACACATGTTGCTGGTAGATGGTAGTAGGCTAAATATTTTTAGCGCACATTGGTTGAAGAAAACGCGTAAAGAATTTATTCTTTACGCGTTTCAGACGTGGGGGAGCTACAATGAACATGGTTCCCCTCCCCTTATTTCCAATATCTCAATCTCAAGAGTGTTATCTCATATATATATTTGAGTGTGCATTTTATAATATTTGTGAGTTAGTTTTTCTCCTATATTGAGATTGTTGTTCTTTTTGAAAGATAACGAAAAGTTGTAACCTATAAAATATTACAGTGAAACCTTTCATCTTGCCCATAGTTTTTATCATAATAATTTTAGGGGTTTTCACGTAAATTGGGGTATCTATTTTATTTTTCATTTTTTCCCTATTTCTATCCGATGATGCCTCACCTTGGGGCCTAACAATAGAAACAAAGCAAAAAATCATTCATTAGAATAATGAGAAAATTACAAACAGATATCGGTTACAAAACATTAATTCAACCTAGTCTGGCAAAAACAGCCTTACTCAATAATCCAACTCACCGAAAACATAATTTGCATGGGTTCATTTTTCAAAACATTAATCTATTAGGCCTTTTTATTTGATAAAAACACCATTCAATTAAAAAATTAGTTCAAAATTCTTCAACTCTTCCCTCCCACAACCACCATTACATATGTTGTGGGGTCCTCGTTACTTAATCCGTTATGTATCAGTTCCTTATACATATGTGAGTCAGAATTAAGTAAAACATACACTGATTAAAAGTTTAGTTATGTAGGTTGTTACAAATTGACAAAACCCATGTCCGAATATACATCATATATGTACAACAAAACAACCTAAATCAAAACTCCTAAGCAGTGGTTCAGCTCGCAGCGGAAAACGACTCACAATCCCGTCCTCCCACGTCTATGAGTCCCTACATAAACAATCACACAACATGAGTATAGATAAACAACTATCCCAGTGCAATATCAATAAACACATAAAAGATAAAGCACTATAAACATCCAATGTGATTGGTCTGTATCATGCATCATCAAATGCAATTATGTCATGACATGTCTCATTCCTCATCTTGTTATAACCAGACCAATATGATATGTCTATCTCAGCTCAATATGTCAGTGGAACCCTCTCACATCTTCATATTAGCAGAATATATCATAGTACCGTCCTAACATGTTATAACAACCAGAGCATATACCCCACCGGCGTATATCTCTCATGCCAAAGCATATGTAGCATACCTATCGTAGCAACAATCCCAGCCAAAACATATACCCAACACTAGCATATCTATCATGGCACCGATCTCAACCAAAGCATACACTACACATCTATCGTGGCATCCCTCTCAACAATATAATATTATGAATACACATGCATATGATGTCAATAATCATATGGTACCATGCTCACATCATCATCACAACAATATCATATACTCGTACGTCAACACGTACCTGTTCCGCGACACAAACAATATAAATTAGGCGTCACTGTCTAACCGCCTCGTTGCCCCGTCCCTTGTGATGATGCTACAACAATATGAACAATATCACATGTCACAAGAGGCTTCAAAAATAAAGTTCACAAAAATATTACATTTTTTAAAAGTTGAACCCTAGCGATCGATCTCCTGTTTTGACGCGATCGATAGCCTAAGATTTGCTCCTAAGCGATCGGTCTCCTATTTTCCCGCGATCGGTCGCCTACCCCTTTGGAAAACATCCTGCCTTGAGGCGATCGATTGCCTACTTGAAGCGACCGATCGCTCAAGCACCGCCATTCTCATGTTTAGCCACAGGCGATCGATCTCCTCACAGGTAGCGATCGATCGCCTACTCTGTTTTCTTGAAAAACATGGCGATTTCAGGTATACTTTCTAGGTGTTTCTCCCACACCTCACTTCCTACCATTACACCTTGTTCCATGCAATCTCTAGCATCATATAAACATGTTTCTATAAGATTACAACGTAATTCATTTCATTTCAACAACATATGAATTCCATCTTCCTTCAAACAACTCACATACTTCTTAAATTGCATAACAACCACCATAACTAAGTTAATACACCAACTCAATACATAAAGTAGAACATGCTCCTTACCACAACTTCATTTTGACCATGATTCCAAGCTAGAACCAAGAAAAGAAAGTAAGAAGAAGCAAGGGTTTGGAAGAGATCTTGTAGAGATTACTAGGTGAATTGTGGCGTATTATGTGCTTTTTGAGAGATGAAATCAACTTTATATACTTGGCTAAATTTGAAATGCAAAGTCACGACATTCCTAGCAAATTCAAATGCCAATTCACATGTATATGCAACTCTCATATCAATTCAAATGCATATCAAATCATGTAGGTTTATTGTTCAACTACATGAAACTCATATCCCTCATAATCATAACATAGATCTCTCTCTTGCTACATGTTAACCAAACCATGTACCACAATTTCATTGTTTTAACTATGTTACATTCATTTCAACATGAATCTTGTCACTAGTCACACTCGGTTCCACCTGAATCCGAGTCCACAACATATCGTAGTTATTGCATAATTACGCTATAATCATATTACTTAGGTATACGTCATATCGAGGCATTACATTCTCCCCTACTCATTGAATTTCATCCTCGAAATTGCATATACAGAACATGTACAACATAAACAATTACTCAATCCGACAACCCAACTGCAATAAGGCAAGAAACAAAATCATATCTGCAACACTATGCATAATGAGAACAAATGAATCTGCAGTATATACACATTTATACTGCAATAAAGAATACTTACTCACCATATGCACCTTGCAGTAGTAAAAAAAATACTTACCCTTAGTATTACAAAATGTAAATAACATACCAGGCAATCACTTCAGATTCTGCTGCATCATATACTTACTCTATCATACACACACTGACTTGATATCATAAGGACCACTGTACCGAGGAACTGGCAATCTGCACCCGGTAAGATTCCGTACTGATCATGTCATACACATACAAGACATCTGTCTCTTCCTAAACATTATGATTCATATATCTGTCATCAAACTACAGGACATATACCAATTACTGCATTTAGTCCATATATATGTACAAGACTCTTTCACAGAACACTATGCCATACATCATGTACACAACAAAGAATATACACGCGCTTGGTAATGCGTAAATAGATATATATATTCCCATTTTTTTATATACTCTTACCCAACAACAATCCTCGAAACAAGAATTAGTAACATCCGTGACCATATACCATCTCCATACATCCTGTTCGCACTATGTCACAACTTCCCTATTCATTGTGTTTGACTGATGCATACATGTATTCAACATGTCACACAAACCATTGAACTGTACAACAAGCACAGTCATGCATCATAGCTACACTAGACATAAAGATTGCATTCGTATTACCACTCTCGTATATGCAGAGAGTTTCTCAAACAAACAACGTGGTGAACATGTCTTGATCTCACCACATTCCCATACATCAAATCATATGTAAGTCAAGTTCACATCGCTTTAACATCTTAACAACTTGTGCTTTCCAATGCCATTCTACAATGGATCAGATGAAAACATCTCCATCTATCACAGTATGTCAACTTGCACACAGCCCTACGTCGCCAACTCCATAACAATGAATGGAAGCATCAATAGATAAGGTCCATTGGTTGCTAACTCACTTAAGCAACCCTAAAATCAGACATATCACACCAATACATGTTTCCTCCCCTATCATCACAGTATACTCCAACATATGAGAGTGTGATGTCACCATGGTACCATCACCCTATCAACACGGTGTACCAGACGTGCCGTGTTTATCCAACCTCAGGCACATGACTCTGTAATGACAACCATTAAGTATCAATGGACATCGCATAAGTCATGTGTCATTGACCTCTGTAATTTAGTAAATCCGTCAATCCCCCTGATCATTTGGAGATACTTCGATACCACAGTTTCCCAGAAATATCATTTCCAGATAAGAATTTTTATACTCATCTTTCTTTGTATCAACTATGCCGTCAAACTTACCTTTCTAGCAAATTTCACAACTCGTCTACACCAGTCATCAACACCTCCCACAAATCAACATAGCACAAACTGTTGTACGCTGAAATCAAACCAAATCGATTCTGACAATCACATTCACTCCCTTACCTTGAATATCACCGATACGGCGTACATGTCTTGGTAAAGACTGGAAAAAACTCAATACCAAAATCACTCAACACATGGAAAACAAAAACATGATGCATAACCATTTACAACGTTGAACTCTTATTCGATGAATCTTAGGTATGCCGCTTCAATTCTATCCTTGTATCCATATTCCTAAACAACTTCATTATGATGTATTCATACCACTCTTAGTGGTACATCCAACGATGCTATATGTCTTTTCATTCCTCTCACATTGCATCTTTCCAATACCGCCATATTCCAGAGTTGCCACATTAATACGCAAAGCTGTTACTGCGCTAATCATATGAAATCAATCATAATGATTCCCCGACAAACATCATTCTTTCGTTACCATTCCACAATATCGTGTGATCAAATCAATTCAGATCCACAATGTTGCATACAAGTCACCAACACCTCCTCAATGTACAATCAATCCCATAGAGGAGCATAATCCCCATCACAACGGCTCATCTGATTAACAATCTCAATTATATTCACAACCAAATTTGAAACCCGTCAAATACCACATATGTCAGTACATGACATAACGGTCTTACCAACAACACTGCTATGTGAAAGTATATTTGGCAATGTCAAAAATCAAACATACAACTACTGACTTGAGATAACTCTCATCTCAAGTCTTCCAAGAATTTCCTGTTACAATTCATATAAGTAATCATACCTCCATGCCCACATATTGGAAGGTATAACCAATTAACTCTCCCTTACCTACATAGTTAAGGACCAGATCACATTCCACACATGGTACAGTCGATCCGATACAGATCATTCCTGATTCCCTTCATGAAGTCATCCTAAAGAAGAGAACATCCTCTTCCCACTTCTACTTCCTGAAACTTACGCATATATGCTAAAGAGTACATATCAATCCTCACTCATGACAATGTAATGACATGTTATGCGATTATCTATGTTCTGCCTGACAACTCTATACACATGCAATGTCCATATCAACCCACTCAGTGCCAAGACACACTCAGCACACATATCGTACATCCGACTATGTAGTCCATTGAACCAGATTCCAGAATATGCATTCTGCAAACAGACATACTCCACTTCATCCTCTCATATCAGCTGCAGACATATAAGCATATTCAATTCCGTTCAAAATTTCCCATAGAGACATGCATATAACTCATTTGCATTCCACATTTAGAATTATGGTATCAATACCCATCGTCTTGATATGATCGTCACCATACTATATTGGCACGTGTTACCTTGTGAGACACAACCCCCCGCCAATCAATGACATTCCATCCTCATACCAAACTGCAACAAGATCAAGTACCAATTCTCTATCGTCCGGTACGCCATATATCATATCTGGAAAATACAATGAGCATCAGTTTCCCAACTCCCAAACTCTACACCACATTCACAAGCGGCACTGGGAATAACTCGAGCCCAAAAGCACAATCCAGACCTCTATTCCCTAGCCCACATAAGTCAACAATAACAGAACGAGAAACTAACTCGTATAATGCCAGTTACAGAATACTAGTGACTTAAAAACACAATCTGACAACATCCCAGATTCACAGTCTCAATGTCACTGATTTTGCACCGCTCTATCAGTACTCAGCATCTATGGCATATCATTACCGAACTCTCAAACGGTGTAGCTCAGTTCCACCATATCCCGGTTCGGATTTCCGTATCATATCATTCACCACAAACATAGAGTTCAGCACAATAACCACACACACACATCTGAGGTCCTAAACCCCTTACACATGTTGTCCAAAGAACAACAATGAAAAGACAACTGGCAATACTATGGTCTCACGATCCAACACTTGCCTCTGTTGAACAGAACATATCATAGTACACGAAACTCACTTTCGGTACATGTGCTATCCGATCATCACTTGGTACTAATTTCATCGTTTTGTCATAGCATTGTGTACACACACTGATTGTACCAAAACCAAGATCAAAGTATCACGCTCCAATGTGACTTCTCGATTGGCAGTTCACATACAGAATCAGTAGTTCACAATCGGTCCATTCATGTCTAGACCACAATTCAAACACAAACTGAATTTCCGCAAGTTCACTATTGCCCCTGGACTGCATACGGTACACCAGATAACAATTACCGTTACCCTCACAAGCATTGTCACATCATGTGTCAAAATTAACAACTCATCTTCATATCATTGTCTGATAACAACAGAACAAATAGTGATTTAGACTCACCATATGAAGACATCCCTTCAACCATCAGTTCTCATACGTAGTCTCATTCAGACTGACGTTGCACATGGAGCTGATACCAAGATTTGCTTACCACACTCCAACCACTCCGCAACTTGCTCGTCAGATTCACTATCCATCTCTAGAGAAACATCCCATGTCCCCCTGGCAAATGGTAGTACAGAGAATGGGTATACCAATCAAGGTACACACACAACCTCCCTTATAACATTCATAGGGATTCATACCAATTCATGTTACCATATTGCAAAACAAGGGTTACTAATAACAAACAAATATATAAAGCATGTCAATATAACATCATATCCATACTCTCAACATGCTTTCAAGTGATTAGGCAACTCCCTAATACACTTCCTCTACACTTATTCTTGAACCACTGCTCTGATACCACTAATGTGGGGTCCTCGTTACTTAATCCGTTATGTATCAGTTCCTTATACATATGTGAGTCAGAATTAAGTAAAACATACACTGATGAAGAGTTTTGTTATGTAGGTTGTTACAAATTGACAAAACCCATGTCCTAATATACATCATATATGTACAACAAAACAACCTAAATCAAAACTCCTAAGCAGTGGTTCAGCTCGCAGAGGAAAATGACTCACAATCCCGTCCTCCCACGTCTATGAGTCCCTACAGAAACAATCACACCACATGAGTATAGATAAACAACTATCCCAGTGTAATATCAATAAACACATAAAAGATAAAGCACTATAAACATCCAATGTGATTGGTCTGTATCATGCATCATCAAATGCAATTATGTCATGACATGTCTCATTCCTCATCTTGTTATAACCAGACCAATATGATATGTCTATCTCAGCTCAATATGTCAGTGGAACCCTCTCACATCTTCATATTAGCAGCACATATCATAGTACCATCCTAACATGTTATAACAGCCAGAGCATATACCCAACCGGCGTATATCTCTCATGCCAAAGCATATGTAGCATACCTATCGTGACAACAATCTCAGCCAAAACATATACTCAACACTGGCATATCTATCGTGGCACCGATCTCAGCCAAAGCATACACTACACATATATCGTGGCAACCCTCTCAACAATATAATATTATGAATACACATGCATATGATGTCAATAATCATATGGTACCATGCTCACATCATCATCACAACAATATCATATACTCGTACGTCAACACGTACCTGTTCAGCGACACAAACAATATAACATGTTACAAGAGGCTTCAAAAATAAAGTTCACAAAAATATTACATTTTTTAAAAGTTGAACCCTAGCGATCGATCTCCTGTTTTGACGCGATCGATCGCCTAAAGATTTGGTCCTAAGCGATCGATCTCCTATTTTCACGCGATTGGTCGCCTACCCCTTTGGAAAACATTCTGCCTTGAGGCGATCGATAGCCTACTTGAAGCGATCGATCGCTCAAGCACCGCCATTCTCATGTTTAGCCACAGACGATCGATCTCCTCACAGGTAGCGATCGATCGCCTACTCTGTTTTCTTGAAAAACATGGCGATTTCAGGTATACTTTCTAGGAGTTTCTCCCACACCTCACTTCCTACCATTACACTTTGTTCCATGCAATCTCTAGCATCATATAAACATGTTTCTATAAGATTACAACGTTATTCATTGAATTCAACAACATATGAATTCCATCTTCCTTCAAACAACTCACATACTTCTTAAATTGCATAACAACCACCATAACTAAGTTAATACACCAACTCAATACATAAAGTAGAACATGCTCCTTACCACAACTTCATTTTGACCATGATTCCAAGCTAGAACCAAGAAAAGGAAGCAAGAAGAAGCAAGGGTTTGGAAGAGAGCTTGTAGAGATTACTAGGTGAATTGTGGTGTATTATGTGCTTTTTGAGAGATGAAATCAACTTTATATACTTGGCTAAATTTGAAATGCAAAGTCACATGAAATTCCTAGCAAATTCAAATGCCAATTCACATGTATATGCTACTCTCATATCAATTCAAATGCATATCAAATCATGTAGGTTTATTGTTCAACTACATGAAACTCATATCCCTCATAATCATAACATAGATCTCTCTCTTGCTACATGTTAACCAAACCATGTACCTCAATTTAATTGTTTTAACTATGTTACATTCATTTCAACATGAATCTTGTCACTAGTCACACTCGGTTACACCTGAATCCGAGTCCACAACATATCGAGGCATTACATCTGTGCTATTTCTTCTCCTCGTAAGAACCAGTTACCCCCAACCCGCATGCACAAACACCCCCGAGGAATCAGACGACGAATCAGTAACGGGTGTCGGTGGGCTTCCGTTCGAGTAGGAATTCACCCTTTGATAATTTATTATCTAAAAGTGGGGAAATACCGCACAGTTTTTCCAACACTAAGTGCTGCCAGAAAATCCAAATATCACTACTAAATATGAAATCAAGAATGATTAAGCTGTCTCCATTCATCAATAGAGATTACTGGGTATATCCTACTTGAAATTTAAATTAGACTTAGAAAGCCATGTAAAACACATATTTCATGTTTTATTAATATATCTGTTTGAAAATATGATTAATAAACTGAAATTAAGTATGTAAAAGTCGAAAATTGTGGTGCACGCTTTTTATGCATTATGGTGCACGATTTTCCAATGTTAGTGCATCAATGTCCAATCGTTGCATCATGGGTAAATATTCTGAAATTCTTCAATCGTGCATCATGGGTAAAAAAATCTTATGCAATTATGGTGCACGATTTTATGCAATTATGGTGCACGATTTTCCAATGTTAGTGCATCAATGTCCAATCGTACATCATAAGTAAAAATTCTGAAATTCTGAAATCGTGCATCATGGGTAAAAAAATCTTAAACAATTATGGTGAACGATTTTTATGCAATTATGGTGCACGATTTTCCAATGCTAGTGCCTCAATGTTCAACCGTGCATCACAATATTAAATAATCGTGGACCAAAGTTTAAAAATCGTGCACTAACATTACAAAAATTCATGTACACCATAATGCTAAAAATCAAGTGCACCTTAATGTACCAAAATCGTGCATCAATGTACAAAAATCATACACAAACTTTTGAATATAATTGTGTTGTTTGTCGGCCAACATTAAAACGGCCATAGCTTTTGATCAAGGAGGAATTTCGCCTATTATAACCTATGCATGGAAACGTCTTCTCGAGCCGGATATATTCCAATAGGACAAAAGTGCTATTGGCACCACTGGCGAACCTGAAATTCCTTGTTTTAGATATGTTACGCCCAATTTATAAAAAAAATCCATTTTATTGCTAAATTGGAGTAATTTTCATTTCCAAACTGTTTGCGACATTGAGCTCATATTTTGTTGGTTGCTGTTCTTGTTTGAGAGAATTTTTAGAAAAAATTTCACTTAATTCTGCATGAATTGATTTTTAACCTTGGTGCACGATTTTAAAGCTTGTGGTGCACGATTTATGTAATCTTGTGGTGCACGATTTTGTTGGTGCATGATTTTTTTATCAAGGTGGTGCACATGTTGGTGCACGATTATTTAACATGGTGGTGCAAGATTTGTGATATTTGATGCACTAAAATTGGTTTTGATGCACGATTTCGGCCTGTGGTGAACATTTTTTTGGCAAAAACAAATAAATCAGGATTTTGCGATGCACATGCTATAGTAATTTTTGTGCACGTGCTACGTGATTTCGTGCTACAGTGACTGCGCGAGGGTTATTAATGTTATTTTAACAGGAATAGATTTAAATGATTGCTGTTTTTTTGATGGACTATATTAAATTGTTGTCCAACTAATGATATCGGCTCGTAAGTGTTCCTATAATAATTTTTAAAAATAAGAAAAAGAAAATCTCAGCTGGGTGGCGAAATTCCCCTTGAATTGTCTTCTCTCTCAAATCATGGCCGTCAAAAGTAAAATGAAAAAAGCCCCTCATAATGATTCAAACCACTTATTTACAATTTTTCCTTCCAATTCCGCGGTATTAAGTTTTTTCCTTCATTTGGGATCCTCAAAATCGCGTCCAAGATGGCAAAAACTCCTTTTTCCCCACAATTTCCTTATTTTTCGAGATTGTACAGGATTTCCTTAGTTTTCGAGATTGTGCAGGATTTGGCCTACACGTGGCCATGTGAAGCTCCTTGCTTGGTTGCGGCTCCAACATGCAACTGCACGTGTCCCCCTGCTTATTGCTTTCTCCTTTACTTAATTCATCGTGCAGTTCACGGTTCTGCCAGGGAGCTGCACAACATACGGCCTTAGCACAAGGCATAACACAGACCCGTGTTTTCCCTTTTCTTTATATTATTTTCTTGTATACACGATGCTGTGCACTTATCCTTGTTAGTTTCGTGCTTCAAACGAGATTTATCCTTGGTTACTATCATGGTTGTCGTCGCAGTAAAGTTTCAAGCTAAAATACGGCGAATTCACGCAATGGAACGACAATTTTATGGCCTTAGAACTGCTATCACGACTGTTACAAATTATTTATTTTTCTAACCTTTTTCGATCTCTTTAAAAAGTGTGTAATTAGCTAATTATTTTTATTTTTATTTTTAATTTTAAAAAACTAAACGATAATAACCGCGACTATTCCGCGAAGTGTCAATAGAACTTAAAAAACCTCAACGATGCCCCTGCGATCGTGTCGACGAACCATAATTACTATGACATACAAGGCTCCTCAATCGGGCCGTATTTCTTGCCTGTTCTCCATTCAATTCCATCACATGAATCCGTATTTCATTTCTACTCATGCGTCACTTTTCTACCTCCGATTATATCAGTGAGATGATCTACGGGGCATCCTCTTTTCGACTTTTCTACATTATTTAATCTTTATGTATCTCAGTCCACGATGCAAGAAATGCCAGATAAGGGCGAATACGATGACAAATCAATATTAAATGATGATACAATTCGTTCTTATCAGTTCAATCTTGTTTAAAGGTCCATCTTAGCTTGCACCTTAGTTGCCGTGCTGAAACCTTACTTGGAGAAGTCACACGTCCATTGAAGATGGCTCCACATCCAACACCAATAAGGGATATAAAATATACAATATTTTCTAGTGATTAGTATGTTGCAATTTATTTTGACAATAATTGTGAGTAACAATATAAATATGTAATACTTTAATATTTATTTTTTGATGGTCTTACTCGAAACATGATAATTCATCACATTTCCAGGAATTATGCTAATCAATACAACAAAAATGGTCTGATTGAATTAAGTAGGCACTACTAGGATTAAATGCTTGACTAGTCATTGAAATTTATTGAGTCGAATTCATTTGACGAATTGGTAATTTTATATATGAAAAACGAGTTTCAAAATTTAATTATTTATTTTAATCAACAAATGCTAAAGATGAGTGTGATACATATGCACATGCTCGGTTAGATGTGTGGTTGGGCCAGAAAATACAAAATAAGAAACAAATGCATTCGAGCTACAATATGTTTGATTTGTATAGAAGAGAAGATGCAAGAAAGTCACTTACATAAGATATGAAGTTCAAAGGGGTCAATGATAATATTTTGAGCGAAAAAAGCTTTTGGAGAAACTGATGCATATGTGTGACTTGAGTTGAATTAGTTGAATAATGACGATAATGTTAGTTTAGTAATAACAATATCTTTCATTCCAAACTAACATTAGTAATCAATAACAATATCTTTCATTCCAAACTAACATTAGTAATCATAATATAGGTCTTGGCCTAAGACAGTATTATTCTTATGCATTGTGATTCCTTCTTCGGTCATTCCATCTGGTAATTCCCAGCCAAATGCATAAAGTGTTGGGTTTCCATCCCTGACGCCAGATTTAAACGCAACGAAAATAAACATGAACAGATCTAGACCCGGGGACAGACGATCGCACCTGATTCATATATTACAACATGCAATTATCAAAGATAAATGCACGAAAAAAGGATTACCGTTCGCCGACGTAAATCTGTAGCGGTGACTCTCGAGTCCAATCAACTTGACCAGATCTTCAAGCCAACGTCAGTGCTAGTGTGATGTCGGATTTTCTATGAGAGTGAGTGTATTGAGTGGAATTCTTTTAACCCTAGAGAATGAACATATGTTTACAGTTGAGATGAGTCAGCTAATTGAGCTATGGTCCATAAAGCCCATCGGGCCAACATTTGGCTTGCTGGACATTTATGTTAACAATCTCTCACTTGCCCAAAAGCCAACACAAAACAACAAACTCATAATCCAAGCAAGTCAATCCATTTGAACAACTTGATGTACATCCAATATATATAATTATGAGACATAAATATGTCAAACATTTTAATTTTAGAACTTTCTATAAATGAAACATTTCCAAATATAGAAACTCCACTAAAGTAATGAGCTTTCAAAAATTAAATTCATATCTTCCAAATTACTCAATTTGAGCACTAACATTTCAACTTTCAATTCTCATCGATAGATCGGCGGCAGTCACCCAGCGAGGCTCAAGCATATCATAGCAGTAGGATCACAACCATTATGATTTTAGAAATCAAACAACTTCTTGGGCTTACCATGAATGCCTCATTGTCAATTAAACTCCTTTAATAGACAATGGCTGAAATATAATTCCAGCAAAAACCCTACCGATCGTGGGTAGAGCCTAGCATCTGCGCTTCACGAAGACCTAGATATAAATGATTTGCAACGTACGAGAACCTGTAAGGACCCCCGTGCCCTTAACCCATAATTAGTGTATTAATCAATGCCATTAGTGCATATAATAAAAATTCTTTACATTATTCCATATAATGTCCAGTTTTCCCCAACCAATTCCGCATACATCTCAGGCACTAATATAATACACTAACATATTCTCAGTTCATTTAGCAATTCAATAAATAATTATATGCTACTCATAAATGAAGAGAGAAAGGCCATTGTCTTTTTATACATGCCATATACACATAGTAGTGCTCACATACGAGCATCAAATAAGTACGTATGTATCAAATGTATAAAATACGGTGCTCAATACCGTCACTGGTGTTTCGATCCCGGGTAGCACCTCCAATCCATAGCTCGAGCTCATCTCCAAAGCCATCGATGTACCTAATCACCTGCCCCAACAGAGACAGCCCCCACATGGGGTGAGCATACCAATATCCCAAATCCAATAATCGCAATAATACAATTCAATGTAAATGCTACGAAATACAAAATATACTCCCTGGATGGTATCATCCTCATCCGGGATTTCCCTGTACTGTCCCTGTTCTCAAAACAACTGAAACCATCAATTTCCCAAATGCCAGTTAATCATTACATTGATTAATACATCCATTTGCCATATACCGATATCATAATCAATAATATCAAATTATTAAACAATGATTACAAATGTTCCATATATCTCATTTGTGGTTCCATAGTTCTATTTTATTGCTCGCTCTACAATAGCGGCATTTCATTCTCGCGCATGCTCAACAGCAGTGGCGTCATAACTAATGTTCGCTCAAAGGCGACCACATCCCAATCATTGCTCGCTCGTAAGGCGGACACCATATAATTCTCAATGTATATAATTCCATTCATAGTGATTACCATAAACCATGCAAATCAATATACATTTATTGCAATATAGTGTACCATGCACTCAACAATTGCAATTATAATAAAGGGCTATGCTCGTACGTCATACGTACCTTTTGATTCCGTAGTTCGAGTCCAACCTGGTCTGAGTCCCACGACCCGATGAGTTGATGTGCTAACATGCAAATAACTCCCAATTAAACATAGGCATGCAATCATGTGCCCAAGCACGTTCACAACTTTCCAAACCTATCGTCTATCCATGACGATTACCAAAATAAAAGCCCCCCGGCTAAGCATGCATATTATCCCAAAATATTCCATTTTATATGTTTAAAATATGGCCCAAAAACACAACCGAGAATTCCGTTTTATTAAACTTTGGCTCCAACCAGACCATTTAAAAGTATGGCATTCCCATTGGAATGTAGACATTGTCCCGGAAATAGGCCACCTAAACCTCGATTCCAAAATCCCAACATTTTCCAAAATTTTCAAAAAGATAAAAAAATCTGCAAGCGGCGATCGATCGCCTGCAACATCGCGATCGATCGCCTCCATCCAGTGGCCAAACTAGTGCTCATTCGCGATCGATCGCCTCCATCCAGTGGCCAAACTAGTGCTCATTCGCTATCGATCGCCAACCCGCTCGCGATCGATCGCCGAGGCCACGCGATCAATCACCCGCACTGTTCATCGTCACCAAAAATCGAGGCTGCTCGTCGCGATCGATCGCCCCTCCTCGGCGATCGATATCCGACTGCTAATTTTCCAAAAAATTCGAGCTTCCATGGTGTTTTTCACACCCAAACTCAAAACCAACACCACATACTCCTTCAACACCTCAAATACACCATTTAAAACCAATAAAAACACTAAAAACTCAACTATGAATTTTTATCAAAAACCCCCAATTCTCAAATCCAACCCAAAACTCAACCATTTAGCATAAAACTACAATCAAATCGAAGCTAAAGGTGGGGAGAAGAGGATTCCAGCCTTTCTTCAAGAAATCGGGCTCCCAAGACGAGCCCCCAACGATTTTGCTTCCAAGAGCAAAATAGGGGAAATGGGGGAAAAGGGTTTGATCGTGGAGAGAGGGAAGAGAGAGGAGGGTTCCGTGCCAAATGACGGAATACTGAGTCCACTTGGTATATATAGTACCAAAACTCGAAAATACCAATCCCTTCACAAATACATCATGATTCATTAAATATCATCTGTTTTCAAAAATCATCTCTCTAACCTCAATTCCCATTACCAGCCCAGTACAAAGTACTCCGGACCCCAAATTCCACCCAAGACCAAATTCCAAGGTTATCACCACGATGAGAATATAATATCATCCCTTGGATCCAACGACTCCAAACATCGGATTTAAAATCCCCGAGAGTCTCGAAACCGCAATTAATTCATAATTGCCACAATTAAAATCCATTAAGGATTATTACCACACCGGGATTAGTACCAATAATTCCCGGGCATCACAATTATCCCCCACAAATAAAATTTCGTCCTCGAAATTTGCACGGCGCACTCCACGTATAGCCGATCACACAAACCAAAAGGATTTACATCGCCGAATCATGAACATATCATGAACGACATTCCAACCGCGAGGACACCGACCCCGCACCAAAATCCGGAATGGAGTAAACCTCCCAAACCATCATAAACTCAAAGAAAGACATCAGCATTCCTCGATGCTAACCACCTCAAAGCAGTCAGCCAACCTTAAATGCTAACCAAACGAATCATTCGTGATTCTAAAATAGATATCGCCCCAATGATATCTCCACGATTTAGCCTACGATGTTAAACATACATCGTTATCAAAGTGGTCATTAGTACACCACAGTGTACCTGAACCACATCCGGTTCCCAATTTCCAAATCCATCTTCAACAGGGGATTAGTTGCACCACATTGCAACACGGATCGGACAACTCACGGTCACCCACCGATAGACACCAAACACATCTCCAAAGATGTCTACATCCGTGTGTCCCAAGAAATCACATCTTGGTCCCAAACACACTATCGAGACTCCACAAGGTCTCAAGTTCTCGAAAGGACATGCAAGAACAATCAATTGCATTCTCGCCACACGTGTCAACCACGACACTTAGCCAATCCGAATTCTGGCCATCCCTCGCATACCATAGGATTCAACAATCCTAACACATGGAGGCTATCGAATTAACCAGCAAGAATTACCACGGTCCCAAAACACGACAATCCCTCCTCAGGGGAAGTCGACCGGACCTCACGATTATTCCTCAGAATACATCGTGCCATCGAGATTACCAATCTCAAGGTGCCACAATCCCTCACAAAGATTCGCCAAACCAAGCGTACTAATCCGATACTCAACAAGTACCGAAACGCGGGCATTCGTACACACGTACATGCCCAAGTACCTACACAACATGCATACTCAATGCAATAGGCTTGGGTATCTCTAATCATACCCAAAGTCCCAAAATCAACTGTCAATCCCCAGCTATTCTCACCTCGCAGAGAATAATGATTGACAGACAAACGGTTAATGGCGTGATTCCAACATCAACACCTCACAACCCGACTCATTGAAGCTCCCAAAGATTCCCAATCGGTAGGTATAACAATACCGCCTTCCTCACAAGGAAAATGTCATGTACACATGACCTTCCAACCTCGAACCAACGTTCGGAAACTCGATATATTTATGCCCAAAACCTATACCAGAACCAAAAATACGCAACTGGTTCAGATAGTGCATCAAACCACTATTACCAAATCGAAACCCGTATACGCCATGTATACTCAAACTAACGATGCTCTGTACTAATGCCAAGTACTCCACAATCTCGAGCATTACCCCGGGAACGTCTCCTAGAACGTCTCACTGGAAGTACGAAGCCATCACCTAGTCCATCACTAGTAGGGCTTTCCCCTGGTTGATTCACAATCAACCCTCAACCAATATTAGCTGTCTCCATGACAGTACAATCCAAAACTCTCCAAGAGATAAAATCAATATAGTAGTGTTACCCCACTAGCTATAACCCACAATTCTAATTGTGACTCCCAGTTGCATTCCATGCAAGGATGCTCAACTACAGCTAACAACGACTTGTTGACACTCGTGTTGGTGCTACCAACAAAATTGAGTTGTCCCAGTACAAGTCCCTCAAAACAATAGACGCATAAACATTCCCGTGAGGTATTCCCTGCCTCAATCATCATGCCACATAGAGACTACAAGAGTCTCCCATAAGTCCTCATTGTATCATCATACGATTCACCGAACTCGGTCCCAGCGTGCAGTATATTTGCCACAACAAGCATACTATAACACTGCTACAATATCTGGCTAGCAAAACGCTGCCTCCCTAGGCTTATACCAAGCCTACCAACGTATCATACGTTCCACCCCGGTACACCATACCGTAATCCATTAGAGTAGTGGGTCATCACCCAATAGTTCTCTAATACCAATGCACAAAGGACATCCCGGTGTCCTTGCTCAACAACAAAGCAATCCTAATTCCGTAGTGTTTATTCTACACCCTCAGGGGTGGTGTGACCATGTCTACCACACATCACAACGACAAGCGAGTAGTTTCCTCTATGACTACTCTTACCACCAATCACTTAGCCTTAGCCATTCCAGCGAGTATACCCAAATGTATCACTTACTCGAAAATATTTACCTCTATTACATGATGCGGTACACTCACCGGTACAATGCATCCAATAATCCATCGAACAAACCTGCTCGGCCTAACAGTCTCGTCAACCAGTGACGTAGGCATCACCTTGTGCTCACCATCGGCACTCAGATCATATGACTAAATACATACGCCCAGACGTATTATTCATCAAAACGACGCTACACGTCTACATAGAACATCCGCTATGTCATCGTCATCCTGTGACGGTATATGCCGACATATGACATCCAAAATCGCATCGTCAAACACATGACGGTATATAACAATACATGGTATTCACAATAACACTAATAAAATAGTAATACACCATACCTCATTGTTAACAAGATAGCGGCATACCTGTATCCATCATCTACCAATGGTACGTAAGCAGCACCCATCGCTCATAGGAGGCGTAATCCAGTGCTACGTACATAGCGGTATAACCCATCGCTATAGAATCAGCAACATGATCCCTTGCCATAACGTCAGTGACATAAAACATCGCTATAAATATCCGGCGGTATGAACCATCGCCATAGATGTAGCGGAATGACCCATCGCTATATAATATCCGGCGGCATGAACCATCGTCAATAGAATAGCGGAATACCCATCGTTATAAATACCCGACGGCTATGAACCATCGCCAATAGAATATCGAAATAGACCATCGCTATATAGATACCAGGCGGCATGAACCATCGCCAATAGATGTAGCGGAATGACCCATCGCTATATAATATCCGGCGGCATGATCATCGTCAATAGAATAGCGGAATACCCATCGCTATAAATACCCGGCGGCATGAACCATCGCCAATAGAATAGCGGAATAAACCATCGCTATATAGATACCGGGCGGCATGAACCATCGCCAATATATGTAGCGGAATGAACCATCGCTATAGAGATACCCGGCGGCATGAACCATCGCCAATAATCAGCGGCATAAACCATCGCTATACAATCGGCGGCAAGAACCATCGCCATAAATCAGCGGTATAATCGTGGACTCAAGAGGTGCTCACATTCATGTAGCACTTTATTCCTTTCGGACCCAAGAGGCGGCTCACATTAAATGCGGCACTTTGTTCCCGATAGCATCCTACGTCATAACCGATGTTCGCTCAAAGGCGACCACATCCCAATCATTGCTCGCTCGTAGGCGGCACCATATAATTCTCAATGTATATAATCCATTCATTGTGATTACCATAAACCATGCAAATCAATATATATTTATTGCAATATAGTGTACCATGCACTCAACAATTGCAATTATAATAAAGGGCTATGCTCATACGTCATACGTACCTTTTGATTCCGTAGTTCAAGTCCAACCTGGTCTGAGTCCCACTACCCGATGAGTTACGTGCTAACATGCAAATAACTCCCAATTAAACATAGGCATGCAATCACGTGCCCAAGCACGTTCACAACTTCCAAACCTATCGTCTATCCATGACGATTACCAAAATAAAAGCCCCCCGGCTAAGCATGCATAATACCCAAAATATTCTATTTTATATGTTTAAAAGATGGCCCAAAAACTCAACCGAGAATTCCGTTTTATTAAACTTTGGATCCAACCAAACCATTTAAAAGTATGGCATTCCCATTGGAATGTAGACATTGTCCCGGAAATAGGCCACCTAAACCTCGATTCCAAAATCCCAACATTTTCCAAAATTTTCAAAAAAATAAAAAAATCTGCAAGCGGCGATCGATCGCCTGCAACATCGCGATCGATCGCCTCCATCCAGTGGCCAAACCAGTGCTCATTCGCGATCGATCGCCAACCCGCTCGCGATCGATCGTCTAGGCCACGCGATCGATCGCCTGCACTGTTCATCGTCACCAAAAATCGAGCTGCTCTTCGCGATCGATCGCCCCTCCTCGGCGATCGATCGCCAACTGCGATTTTCCAAAAAATTCGAGCTTCCATGGTGTTTTTCACACCCAAACTCAAAACCAACACCTCATACTCCTTCAACACCTCAAATACACCATTTAAAACCAATAAAAACACTAAAAACTCAACTATGAATTTTTATCAAAATCCCCCAATTCTCAAATCCAACCCAAAATTCAACCATTTAGCATAAAACTATAATCAAATCGAAGCTAAAGGTGGGGAGAAGAAGATTATCAGCCTTTCTTCAAGAAATCGGGATCCCAAGACGAGCCCCCAACGATTTTGCTTCCAAGAGCAAAAGAGGGGAAATGGGGGAAAAGGGTTTGAGCGTGGAGAGAGGGGAGAGAGAGAAGGGTTCCGTGCCGAAATGACGGAATACCAAGTCCACTCGGTATATATAGTACCAAAACTCGAAAATACCAATCCCTTCACAAATACATCATGATTCATTAAATATCATCTGTTTTCAAAAATCATCTCTCTAACCTCAATTCTCATTACCAGCCCAGTACAAAGTACTCAGGACCCCAAATTCCACTCAAGACCAAATTCCAAGGTTATCACCACGATGAGAATACAATCTCATCCCTTGGATCCAACGACTCCAAACATCGGATTTAAAATCCTCGAGAGTCTCGAAACCATAATTAATTCATAATTGCCAAAATTAAAATCCATTAAGGATTACTACCACACCGGGATTAGTACCAATAATTCCCGGGCATCACAGAACCTTGTCAGCCATAGTTAGCGTGCAATACATTCATTTCACTCAATATGTCCCGATTGAATCTAGGGCATTGGTTGGTCGAGGCCCCTTATGATTTCAATAACTATGTATTTGTTTCACGTTATATGATTCATTGTGTGCGTATGTGAAAACGTCTCACGCTGGCCAGAGATTTCTTGAATCACATACATAAAAACACATAGGACATCCTGGTTCATCAAGACCAGTGATGAATCCCCAACGACAATCATAGGCCTCTGACAGCATCACTGAATACCCTAAAATAACAACTTTATGACCCGCATGTGATCAGTCATTAAAACAAAGTACACAGCTATCTGTCAAGACCTCAATGACGCCTCTGGTCATGAGAAGTAATGGTGCACAACTATGACTAACAATTCTATACTCGACAAATGGTAACCACTTATAGAATTCTGAGTAGGGTCGTTCAGCGAACTCATTCCTAATGAGCACCTATTCATGTGTGCTGACTTCTCCAAGCCAACGCCGATGAAACATGGCACGCTACACTAGACACATCATGAATACCAGTCTCGAGCGATCGATATCCTATTCTCGAAGGCTCATCGACCAAGAACATTTAAAAATCACAGTCGAGAATGTATTCATTGTCACCATCATATGCGTAGCCACATTCTATAGACTATAACAATCTCAAGGACTTCATCCATGCATCAAGATGCATGGGTAAACAGATGAAGAAGTGCCATATATATTAATATTCAAACAAGTATTTGTCATAATAAGATTACAAGTACAATCAATCAACTACTGATTTACTTAAAACACATATGACAACAATATCTTTCACTTCCCCCAAAGCCAACTACTCATGTGTCTCAAGACCATCTTCCCAAGATGTCTGATAGACACCAATCGTCATAAAGGCTTTGACAGTGGATCTGCTACATTTACTTGTGAAGCAACTCTCTCGATAATGATGTCGCATCTATGATCTTTCTCATTAGATGATATTTTCTCAATATATGTTTGGATTCTGATGAGATCTTGCCTATTTGTAATAGCTCAACTGTTGTCACAGTACACATGGGCTATGTCAACTGCACTAGAAATTACACTCAACTCTTGGATAAAAATCATATTCAAACTGCCTCTTTGCTGCATCATATGTTGCAATTTATATTCAGCGTCAATGGTGGAATCAATTGTGACGTCTTAATTGGAACTTTTCCAAGAGACAACAACACTTTTAAGCTTAAATACAAATCCGAACATCGATTTAGAATCATCTACCTCCGACTGAAACTAGTATCAATTTAGCCTTGAACTTTATTACAGATCCAAAAACCATGAACATATCATAAGTTCTTCATAAGTACTTGAAGATTATTTTCACAGTTTTCCAGTGACCTCACCAGATTTGCCTGATGTATGCTCATTACACTAAGAACATACATCAGGCCAAGTACATAACATAGCATACATTATGCTATTAAAAGTCGAAACATAAAGTATCAATATAATCTTTCTCTCTCCTCATCAATCTTAAGATCCACTGACTCGAGAGATGAATACTATGACATATTGAGAAGTAACTCCTTTTTCGGCTATTCCATGCTAAACCCTTTAACACAAGTGTTATGTATGTAGATTGAGAGATCTCAAACATCATTTAGATATATCCCTATATATCCTTATGCCAAGCACGTATGACGCTTCTCTCAAATCTTTCATTGAGAAATTAGTAGATAATCATGCTTTAATTGATTACTCCAATATCATTCATGATGAGTAGGATATCATCGACTTAAAGCATTACAAATGTAACCGCGCTCCCACTAACCCTTTTGTACACACACGTCACTTCCGGATTTTGACAAAACCAAACATTTTGATAATATTATCAACCGGATATTCTAGCATCGGGATGCCTTCTTAGGCCTATAAATGGACCTCTAGAGTTGAAGACATTTTTCTCACTACCAGAAGTTGTGAACATCTTTGGCTGCTACATTTCTACCTTAATGTCACCAATGAGAAATGTTGTGTTCACATCCATCTGTCATATATCATATTCATAATATAAATATATAACTAATAAAATCCAAATAGACTATAGCATCACAACTGATGAAATGTTACTCAGAGACAACTCTTTGCCTATGAGAATAACCTCTTCCCATCAGTTAAGCTTTAAAGGTCGCTACCTTCCAATATACTCCAAGCTTTCACTTGTAGATCCATTTGCAGCCAATGAGAATAATTCTCAGAGAGGATCTACTAAGGTACATACCTTATTATAGTACATGGAGTCTATTTCAAATCTCATAGCATCTCGCTAATATCCCGAAACGATGTACAACACCGTCTCTTTGAAAGTCCTGGGATCACATCCATGGTTAAAATCATTTTGACTACTTTCTAGGAGTAAATTCAATCTACCAGGAGTTCCCGAAACACTTTCAGATATCATTGGTGTGTGTACTTTAAAGGTTATGATTGACTCAATTAATTTCATTGTTTTCACATTTCAAGTGGTTTGTGGTTCTTGAACCCTTCGAGTTATATTATCTTGTCAATCTTTTCTAATAGAAACATTTTATCTAGAAAAATTGTACTTGCGAAACAAACACTTTGTCTCCAATTGATAATATAAAGGCCACAAAAAATAGCATAAGATGAATCCATTATCCAACTCATCTCCCACTCTACTTTACTTAAACAGAACAATCTCAAATCTATATCTGGATTGTTTCAATCCATATCGTATATGGAGTTTTGATCACTATATTGGTATGAATTATGTAACAAATGTGTAACTTTAGAGAAATCCAAAAACCATCAGCACATATGCCAAATATATGTGGGGTTTAAGTTATCATCACTTTTATATTCTTTGAACATAATCATACTAATCATTCATAAGTTTACCAGATTCAATAAAACATGCATTCTTAAAAATATTACAAATCACATTCGTAAATTTTAAAGAATATCATCTTCTATCAAAATAGGAACAATATTTACATTGAATATGAAACAAATAAACAATCGTTCAAAACTAGTTCCAAACCAGTTTAACATTTTATATCAAAGAAATATCTCAAATAGCATTTGTAGCAACCTTGCTACAATGCTTAGCCTCGGTAGGTTTCACCTTCCTAGAGCTTTCTACTTTTTCTCAATATCTACAACTCTTTGCAAAGATGTGAGCATAATTGGTTTCTCTCAATCTATGGCAGATTGTTCCTTATTTATCATGTCATCAAAAGCTATTTTACTGCACTATTAGTATATGTCGATGATATCATATTAGCAGGAAACAACTTGGAGGAAATTGAGGCAATCAAACAACATCTTGATGCCAATTTCACTATCAAGAATCTTGGTAAACTTAAATACATATTAGGCCTTGAAATATAGCTAGATCAAATGAAGGTATATACCTATGACGAAATATGCTCTCGATATATTGAAACAGGTTATATGGGCTGCAAGCCATCTTCAATACCTATGGATCTCCAATCTTAAACATAATTCCACCGAGGGTGAGTTAATTGAAGATCCTACATCATACCAAAGGTTGGTTGGTACTTTATTATATTTAAAAATCATTACGCCTGATTTAGCTTATAGTATACAATCTTTAACTCAATTCATGTCAAAACCTACTCACATTCATTTCGCTACTGCTCATAGAATTTTGAGATTTCTGAAAGCAACTCCAGGGAAAGGTATATTTCTATCTCGATCATCTCCATTACAGCTCAAAGCCTTTTGTGCTAGTGATTGGGCAGGTTGTGTAGAAACTAGAAGGAGTGTCACAGGTTTTACTATTTTCATTCTCATAGGAAAAACCCATCGTTAGTCGATCCTCCGCCGAAGCTGAATATAAAGCACTAACCACAACCACTTGTGAAATACAATGGCTCCCATTTTCTAAGGGAGAAAGTTCCAGAAGGCATGGTTAAGGTTATTCATGTTGCAGCTATTGAGCAAGTTGCAGACGTTCTCACCAAATCTTTTGGAGCTCAATTATTCGAATTATTCATTTCCAAGATGGACATGAAAAACATACCAAATCTTTTGGAGCTCAATTATTCGAATTATTCATTTCCAAGATGGACATGAAAAACATACATGTACATATTTAGAGGCGGGGGGGCTATCAAGATTAGCTAATCAACCCAACTAGTAGTTATTATTATTAGGAAGTGAGAAGTTAGTTAGACTGTATAAATAAAGGAACAAGCAATAGAAATATTAATTCATTCAAAATTCAGTTTCTGTAAATGAATTTGACGGAGCAAGTTCATATTTCATTTTTTTCCTCTTGGTCAAGAACATTTTGTATTCCAGTTTTCACTTCAATACATGATTTACATTTCATATTCAGTATTGAATTCAATACTTTGACAATATCTGCCAACAATTCAAACATTTCAAAATTTTGAAAATACAAACGCAAATATATTTCTAAATTATAAACTCCTTGACTCATTAATGAATAATCTGAATTAATATATAATCTGATAATTATACAAATTCATGGGGGCCTTAATTATACAAGACGGGTTGTCGGCCTTAGCCATAAATGCCCATATCCTCATTTGGATGACTTGGGTTCATATCCGTTCAGTGGCCCAAAAATGTTTTCAAGACCTTAATGGTTAAATAATTAATAACTCTTGATTATTTGATTTGACTAACAATTTCTCATTTATTTTTAGAATTAACTGATTAAAATAATATTTCTAAAGCCAAGTTATGATTAATAACTCTTGATTATTTGATTTAACTAACAATTTCTCATTTATATCAGCATTAATTGATTACTTATTTTGTGGAATGGACATTCAAATATTTGATAAAATTGAAATCGAGTTCAAATACTTAAAATACAAATCGAATCCACTGAATAAATAAGAAAACACATCAAATCCCTTTTAGCGGGTTTTATTCGAAACTTTGATAATAATAATAAAAAAAAGGTGTCGCTATAATAATTAAGCACACACATCTGGGTTGGCAATGAGGTGTTCTTCAACAAGAGTCAAAATCCAGTGAACAAATGATTTCCTTTTGTTGAAATCTTCCTCAGAAAACTGGGCATCACCCTTGGTGTGATGCTCTGTGGTGACCTTGATAATGCATCCTCCGTCACCCGAATCCTCGAACTTTTGTACGATATAAAGCACCTCGAGGTTATCGCCCAACACTGGGCTATCGAATACATGGTACTTGACCACTAAGTTTTCGGTATCCACAACATCGATCATTTCCTTAACGTAAGTGAATGGACCGCCTATCATGATCAATCAACAATGTCAAATCAATTTAATGATTAGTTATATATACCATTCAATAAACCATTTATCTTTATAGAGATTTCAATTTGGTTAAACCTGTAACCCGAGCAGGCTTGGAAAAGCTCCACCCGACCTAATCCAAAACGGGTTGCAGGTTAGGCAGGCTAACCAACTAAAAAATTATTATTTTATTAGGCGTTAACGAGTTATAATTATTAAATAAATTTTTAATACATCATATTTTAAGTACTAAATATCCAAATATAGATAAAAAACATAACTTTGACTTACCATCTGGAAAATTAATCTGCATAATGCTTCCGGCACCACCATCGCCTTGAAGATAATCGATACTCTTAACGGCTTTCGAGGCTATTTTGGGCAATAAGTTGTCGCCATCGATAACCACAGCCTTGAACATTCTCTTATGGGAGACATGGAACTTCAGTTCATGGGTTTTCGTGATCACGGCCATTGATTTTTGTCTTCAAACAAGAATGTCTATGTTTTCGCAAGGATGTTTGAAGTACCTGTAGTTGAATGAGCACTTTGTGGGGAATTTATATTTGGTGATATTTCAAAGAATTACAATTTACCCCTTCCAATATTTTATATAGCAAAACTACATACATTGTAAAACAAAAGTAGTTTACCTCTTCTAATTTAAAAAAAAAGATAGTAAAACGTTTTGGGAAGTAAACTTTATTAATTATTATTTGTATGATTAGGGGAAAATTACCAAAAACATCATATAGTTTGGTTCAAAGTTCACTTTGTAACTATTGTTTAAACAATTACGGTTTACATCATCAACTTTCATTAATTGTAACACTTTGCATCATTTTGACTCGATTTTATGTTTTAATTGAAAATTTATCGCTGCATTTCATCACCACCTTACATATTCAAACTTAGATCAACTTAAATGAGTTATTGCAAATTTAAAAAAAAAATCAAAATTAATATTGGGGGTGTAAAATTTCATTTTCCATAATCGTTAACTAGAGGATTTCGATATAAAAATATTATTTTTGTTTTTTTAAAAATTTGGAATAACTAGCTTAAATGGATATAAGTTTTAGTATGTTAGGTGATGATTGAATTCGGCGATAAATTTTCGATAAAAATACAAAATCGAGTCAATAGCATGCAAAGTGTTACAATTCATGTAAGTTGAATATGTAAACTGTAAATTTTCAAACAGCGGTTGCAAAGTGAAATTTTCTAAAACAATTTGGGACTCAGGTTGTGTATGATTATTTTTACAAGGAGTAATTTGCAATTAGTGCTTCTACAATTTTATTTTTTTTTATAAAAACAATTATTGCATATTGGGTCAGCCGCAGACTTTGACTTTAAGGCCATTTTCTAGATGTTCTTGATCTAATTTATCAACAATTTCCTTGGATTTTACCTCTTGACTAGTATATTTTTAATAATTTAGTCTTCTCCAATTATATTATTTTTTCCCTAATTTGAAAGGACAAAAAATCTAGTTTTCCGAATCGATTTAGTTGGTCGCACACGACTTCTTCTCATCCCTAATTTTATGATGTTTATCGTAATGATACGAATACTTTCAATGCAGTTAGGTTTATCATTATCTATAACATGTCGAATCTAGTAATTTTTTTTAGAGGCAAAAAATAAAATAGATGGCAAAATAATTTTATAATCAAAATATAATTTTTAGTGGGGAAAAATATAGGGTAAACTCACTTAAAATACTTACCTCCAAACATAACTTTAGCATTCCTCCCTATATCAAAGATTCTTTGTTCTAACTCCCTACCATACTTCTTTTCTTTATTTCTAATCCCTACCCCCCTAAAAAGACATAAAAGCCTTAATTTTAATTGCAATAAACACCCTAATGTTTTTAAGATTTTTACAAAAACACCCAAAAGTCATTTTTCCAATAAACAATTCCTAAAAGGGATACGAAATTGCATGGGCCTTAATAGTATTATATGAACATGAGATCATTCAGTGTCTGTCATTTTGAGAAGACCCAAGAGCATACTTTTGCAAATGACTCACGGTTCATGATAAAATTAAGCCCCTAAAATTCCCACCTAATGTAAATTTAAATAACAGGCCCATCATGCTTCCGTATTACAATAAAATTTTAACAAACTGAAATATACCATTTTGACCATAACGGCACCGGGTGAGGTGGGTCGCAACGTCACCAGTCGAAAACTTACTGCCTTCAGACTGATTTACGAATGGCTCCTCACCATCCAACCTCAGCTCTAGGGCGAGGTTAGTCTGTCAGTTATCCGACTCCTTCAGAAACCGCCCAGCACAGCCCTAATTCGTTTCCTACCTTAGGGCGTAAGGTATAATCAAGATATAAGAAAGATTTAAAGAAATCTGGGAGATAGATGGGCAACAACCTTTATTTTATTCTGGAAATACTTATAATATCTATTAAATTAAAACGTCTTCTTTTTACAGGAGACGGACTTGTTTAGCCTCTCATAAAGATGAGGCTTGACTTACGAACACATAAACTAAAACCAAACAGAATAATATTATAGACGATACAAAAGAAAGAAAGAAAGAAATATTACCAAGCTAAGAAAGTTGAAGATTACAAAGCTTGGAGGCTACAATTTTTCATTCTCAGAAAACTATGGAGAATTTTCGATGTCTTAGCTTCCTGAATGCCTTGGTATTTATGAGGTGGATGTGAAATCTGGACTTCAAATCTTGTTTATCATCAGACGTCATTGCATGCATCTTCTTTCTTGTTTGGTATCTTATGGTCCCTTCGACTTTCGGCCGAAGAGGCTGTCCTACCATTTTGTTTCTTTTTTATAATGGTAGTGGTCCTCGTCAGAGTCACACGACTCTTGTCTCCCTGTGGTCCCTATAAATTTGGTTTTTGCAGTCCGCGTGAGAATCTTCCACGTTTGCCCGGTCCTGCTTTGTCATCTTTCTTCTGGTCCCTTTTGACAGGGAATCATTTCCCTAACAGTGGCTCTTTCTACTCTGGGAAGATGTAGTCCTGCCATCTTCCCACGTGAACCATGTTGCAGAACTTCCGACTAGTTTCTTTGGTTGCCGGAATCTTGTTGTCCCATAATATTTGCCTCTTCTTTTCAAAGATGTCCTCGGCAAATTTTGTAGTATGGCTTGTCATGGAGTTAACCATGAATGATCCATTCGCTGTTTTCTAGAAGATTTTGAAAGGATACTTGACTTTGTCCATCTCAGTGAGACAGACACATAATCCCCAAGCTCTTCTGGTTGTGATGTCATTTCTGTGAGCGGGGAAACTAGTGTTGGTCCTTCAGGCGGTGGTTTTATTTGATCCATCGCCTTCCAGTTAGGCCTTGTAGTTTTACAAAATGAAAACTAGGGTGAATGCATTTTTCTATGATTCTGGGGCTGCAGTTATGAATTTCAACTCCAGAACATCTCCTCGTCCAAGTGTATGATTATTTTACCATGAGTCATCCACTTCTTCATAGATCCAGTCCGGTAATTTTGTGATTTTCGGAAAACTTGGTGCTGTGGTAAAGACTGAGGCTAGGCAGCCAAAATCAAACCACTCACGAACACTTTCTGGTTTGACACCAGGATGCATCCACATTCTCGGGTATTTTCCTGACCAGTCTGCTGTAATTTTTCCAGGAATTATACCCACTCTTGTATAAAGTTTCTCCCATGATCTTTGATATTCCTGCAAAGGGGGAGTTGGGGAAACAGTATTCTAGTTAGTATTAACCTTAGATTTGCCCGTCGATGGCCTAAGATTAATCTCTCCCTCTTTAACCCCTGAGGTGCTGGGTTGGCTTGATTCTTCAGATATCCTAGATACCTTGGAATCAATTTTTCCTTCTGTATCTTCCCCGAAAGGATCAATACTAGGATCTGTAGTGGCGGTACTTGAATCCTCCACACCGGTTGATGAGCCCGGCTCTCTGAAACACGACTTTAGCTTCTGCGCTGAAGCATCCCGTCCGAGGGGAATATAAAGACTGTCCTATAAATAGGTGTGAGCCTGCATGGTAGCCTTCATAGCCTGTTGGACCTTCGTGAGATCCAGTTCCTGTACTTGACCCGCAACCTGAGAATTGATCACCAGGCCGTTGATCTTCTTGTCTAGATCCTCCAGATTTTCTCGGAGGTGATTTGATCTTGTTATGATGGAATTAGCTCCATTCGCTTCCACCTCTCGTCAAAAAATATGCAAGAATATTTTTATCAGATTTTACAATGACAATATCATAATCATAATATTGGCATTCAGCTTGACATATTAAAAGTCTAGCCTTTTCTGGTTTTGATTTTTATTTTTTAAAAAGGCCTTGACACTCGTATTATCTATTTTCAAGATAAATTTATTTGCTAGTAGGAAAAGGGGCCATTTCTTAAAAGCCTTTCGAACATCAAAGAACTCCTTCTCGTTGATGTGTCATCTGATAACTTCGCTATTATCAAATAGCCTACTGCAAGTATCTGCATGACACTTCTCCTTCTAGTGTAATTTTCATGAGAACTGCAGTCCACCAATGATCACTGACATCTGTATATAATACAAGTTCATCATCGTCGTTCGGAATTGCAAGCTTTGGTAGTTGTTTGCATACTTATTTAAGTTGTTTGACAGCTTGTATGTGATCTTCATTCCACTCAAACTTAACATCTTTCTTGAGTAGTGGACTGAACACCTTCCTGTGGTTTGCTAGGTTGTTGATGAACATTCCATCAAAATTAACAACTCGTAAAAAACTCTGAAGTTGCTTTAGATCATTGAGATCATCCGGATATCCTTGTACTTTTTTCACAATATGATTCTGTAGGATAATTCCAGATTCGTCGATCTCGACTCCAAGGAACTCAATTTGTCTTGTAGCAATCACTGCTTTCTTTTCGGAAAGCACTAATCCTTCCTTGTAACAAACATCTGAAAAGATTTCCAAATGTTTAAGATGTTCTTTCATGTTTTTTGACGCTATAAGAATATCATCAATATACACGAACATGAAGCTGAAGTAATCCTTGAAAATATTATCCATCTTTCTCTGATATATCTGGGGAGCATTCGCTAATCCCATTGGCATGACATCCCAGATATAATGTCCTTGTGGTGTGGAGAATGCTGTGAACTTTCTGCTTGCTTCCTCCATTTTAATCTGGTAGAACCCAGACTTACAATCGAACTTAGAAAACACTTTGGCATTCTTGATGCTATTTACTCTACTTGGGATAAAATATCCATTGAATTCCAAGATTCGTTGATCCCTTTATAGTTGATCACCAATCTCGGCTTTCCTTGTTTAATTTCTCCATGATTCCCAACAAGAAACCCTGGGCTACTGTATGGAGAAATACCTGCTGAGTTTAACTTAAGGTTAAGATGTTCCTTAATTATGATCTGCTTATCCTTCCGATCTTCCTGGTCCATGGGGATTGGCTTGTACCTAACAAACTCATTTTCTTTTCTAGTTACCTTCAAAGTAGCTCTGAGCTCATTTTTGTTCCACAATGCTAGTGGATCCTCGTTGTAGTTCCTTCGAATCTTCCTTTTTACATCCTCTGGAGTGATTCGCTCTTTGAGGGTAGTTTCAGGTTGTGGAACTTCTTCTCGTAAAGCATTTTTCAGTAGCAACAGGGTTTCTGGAGTTACTCTTTCCTCATCCTGCTCTCTGAAAGACATCTTATTAACCCAGTCAAAAGTTTGAGAATCCTTTTCACTACGACCTTGTTGTCGGAACTGAAGAATTCCTCTCAAAATTTCCATTGATCTTTCATCTCTGGGTGTCAAAGTTTTTCTTCATCACCACGCTTGCTGCGAAAATGAATGGGAAATTTTCTGTGAAACGCCTCCCGTAATCACTGTACCATAATCTTATGATCACATAGAGTTGTGAAAATAAGTCTTCTCGTTTCATTCTTGAGTAAATGTCTTGAATGTCTGTAGGAAATTGTTTCCTAACAACATATCTACACCTGTATCATGGAAATATGTAGGTGGAGTTTTGACTTTGTACCATGGGGTACCGCCTGCTCCTCCGATAATTATTTCCGCTCCCCGGATTCCTTCATTAAGAATAAGGATCCGTTTGGAGAAGTCTCTTCCGGCAATGGCTGGTAATTTCTCACCAACTTCTCTGGGAAATATTTCTCGTCTGGCAGTGCATATTCCAGCTCCTGAGTCAATGTAGGCTGCAAAATATTCTGCCCGGTACTTCTCATATAACATCCCTACGAAGATGTATATCGAGAATAGTCGTGTGGTCATCGAATTCGGTATCTCTTTCCGTCGACCGTGAATTCCATTCCATCTTGCAATCTTTCCCAAGGTTTATGTTCCTCGAGAAATTCAATCCCTAGAATAAGCTGTTCTGGGATCCTTCCGGCAATTCCTTCAATTGTGAGATCAATTTCACCAATTTGAAGGTTTCCTTGAAATTTGCCAACTGTAGGTTGTTGCAAATAATATAGGACATCGCAGGGGAAGATATTGTTCTTCTCGGTGATGTCAAAAACTATCTGCACTTCTCTCCAGCATTCTGAGCATTTCAGTTTTCCTATTGTTTTGAATACATCAGGAACTTTCTGAATTCTGCTTGAGACTGCCTTCTGTTTTCCCCCCGGATAGTTGCTGATTAACCTATCCTGTTGGAAAGACATCATTCTTGGCTCGATCATAAGGCTCCTGCTTCTGTTTAGAACAGGTTGATCTTGTATCCTCATGTCGATCTCTCCTATTGTCGGAGTATCAATGATGTCCGGCAATACTGCTTTGGCGAAGTCTTCGAAGATTCTAGGGACTTCGATGAATTCTTTTCTCAAGAATACTTCGGAATGATGAATATTCAAGAGTGCGTATGATACCTTGTACGTGATCGAGTAAGGCCGGTTCCCTTCTTTCATCAAATATTCTCTTTTAAAATCTTGATGAAGAGTGAGAACTTTGTTGAAGTCTCGATCTCCTAAATTGTATGCAATCCTCGGATAGATGTTGAAGGCCATCTTTCCTGCATATAGATTTTCTGCCACTGCTCCTAAACAAGAATCTTTGAGGTTCGGGATTCTCTTGTCAAAGATCACCAGGTTGAGGGGCGAATCAATTCCTTCCTTGAAAGTTGCCTTGATGATTACTCTAATGGCTCCAATATGAATCCATGAGAGAGTGTTAGCAACTTCTCTTTTGACCATGTTTTTAATCTCCTGGATTTCTCTGCAGTGGATTAGCTGCATCTTAATTTGGTTTCCCGTGAATTCCATCGGGATAGCAAATTCACCTGTTGTCACCCTATGGATAATCTGATGCTTCCTGCTACGAAGACCAATCATATCCATGGATTTTTCCATTGCTCCAATTGTAAATCCATCATACATCTGAAGCTTTGGCTCTTCCTTCATGATCCTCATAAGGGTTTTATGAGAAAAGGTGGTATGAGAGAAAAACCCCGATGGCTCTTCTCTAATCACTTGTTGAAGGAACTCTCATTCACTCTGATTCTGAGCTAGATTCACCTCAATCATCGGAATAGATCTCTTCTTTCATAGATGCTTTCATCTGAGGAAATATCCTCAAATTGATACATCTGCACCAAATCCAGGAAATAGACAGCATCTTCAAATTCCTTGGTATGCTCGAACTGTCTTACTCAACGACTTTGGTTTTTTGGACAATCTGTAGAGATATGTCCTCTTGCTCCGCATCTCCAGTAGTTACAATCTATGAAACTCTCATTTGCACGGGTAGGTTTGTGTCTGAAAGTCCTCTTCGTTGGTGTTCTGCTAGAACTAGCTTGATTAGAACTTGTCGACGAGATTCTACTCCTTGTTGGTCCTAATCTTCCCCGAACTGTAGCTTCGGGCTTTCTGCTTTGACTAGAACTTTCTAGGTCTCCATGAAGACCTACTTCTTTTTGAACTATTTCCTTGGGCATATGGATGACTTTTGTGTTTTTTCATCTTTCGCCTTTGTGGGTAGTTTCCAATGATTGTAGGGATATCATTTCCAATACAACAAAGAAGAGCCATTTTGTTGATTCCTCTGAGCTTCTTGAAATTCTTCTGGAGCTTTGCTTGGTAGCACCACTCCCCAAGCTTTACTTTGTGAAATGACATCCTCCTGGACACCGTCTCGATTGCATGAGGTGTATACTCCTAGATAAGCATTTCTCTCCATGGGCTCATAATTTTGGCAAAGAACAATTCTGCTGCATCCTTTTCCTCTATCTTCGCCTTCCATCGATACTCTGTAAAGAGTTTGATGTACTCGTCTACATAACAGATATCATGTAGTTCCAGGCTAATTAGAGCTTGTCTATATTTCTTAGCCTTCTCTTCCTCCATTCCTTCGAAGTAACTTACTTCAATGAAACAGGTTTTAAAGAATTTTGCCATCTTGTCCACGATCTCTTTCAGGGACTCTCCGGCTAAAACTTCTTCCTTGGTTCCTGGGTCTCCCATATCCCAGGCAATCTTGACTGATCCTTCCAGACTCATTTTTAGAAGTAAAATGAATCATTCTTTGCTTAAGTCAAGTGTTTCTGCTGCTATTCTCATTGCTGAAGCCCATTCATCAATAAGAACTTCTATATTTTTGAAATCCAAGATATCCATGTTGAGCATGAGTCCATATAGATGGATTGGATCTAACTGAGATTTCTCGTAGGGCGTTTGATGTATATCGGGCCTTCGGGAACGGTTCCTAGTTCCAAATGGGGGATCCAAAGATCCTGAAGAGAAATCTTCCCTGTGGCGGCATGCTTTGATCACCTTCGGGTGGGTTGTGTGACCCGAAACTCTCTTGTGGTGGAGGTCTTTGTACAAGCTCTCCTGTCTTAATTTCTACGAGATTTAATCCTGCAAATGAATCAGCAAGATCACGTAGATCTTCCAAGTTGATTCTTTCCATTACTTTGTGGGATGTAATGGCTCTCCTCGTAGGACTGCAATCATTTTTTCAGTCTCTGACAAAGGTCTTCGGACCTCTTCCGCTTTCCCTTTTTGGTGTAAAAGGGGTTCTGTTCCGTAAAATGGTGGCAACCATCATCCGTTCCTTTTTCCTGTCGGACTTGGCCTTGACTCCAATTCCTTCACTCAGGATTGAACATCTTGAAGGTTTTCCAGTATCTCCTTCTGATATTTAATCATAATCTCCATCTGACTCTCTGTGCAGGGACATGGTGTTGAATGTAGCCATAGCGCTGCACTGTCTTCTGAATCTCTCTAAGATCTTGGTAGGTAGAATAACCAATCCTTTGCAGCGTCCTTCAAGGAGAAAGGGAAAGCTCTCAGCTTGATTTGCTCCTCAGTAATTCCAGTTGGTTTCATAGTGGTGCAAACCACATGGAACTCCATCAAATGCTTATGAGGATCTTCTCCTGCAAGTCCATGAAAAGATGGCAACAAATGTATAAGTCCAGATTTCAGTTCAAAATTAACATTAGTTGCTAGAGTAGGAAAAGTAATGCAAAGAGGTTGTTTTGGTTCAAATCCGGATTGGCCAGTTGTCGTAAACTTTGATTTGCAGCCATGTTGTTCCTTGCTTCCTCTTCTTGCCTTCGGTTTTCTCTCCTTCTCTGATGTAGTGTCCTCTCGATCTCAGGATCGTAGTAAATATTGCCTTCTTGATCAGAGGGATCACCTGTACTCATGAACAAACAACAAGAGTATAAAACGAAATAAATAAAACGAAGTTAGCACAAACGTAGTTGCCTTCCCCGACAACGACGCCAAAATTTGGTAGCGTTTATCGCGTACGCCCAAATTAACCCTCTCGAGTTAATAACAGTAATGAATGTAGTAGCGTGAGTAGGGATCGATCCCACAGGGAAGTGAATACTTTTATGCTAACAAGTATCAAAATAGGGGGTTATCGAATTTCTTTAACTATAACTAAATTAAATGAAAGCAAACAATTAACTAGTTTATCAAGATTAAGAAGCGATTCTTGGTTTTCGGTCAACTTTACCTTTGGAAATCATTCACTTGATCATCAAATTACTAAACTTATGAATTCATTCAATTATTCATCAATTGAAAACTTAATTCCTTACTTACCTAAATCGTGGTAAAAAAGAAAACAGCATTCAATTCGACTCTTATCAATTCTTTAACCAAAACTACAGCCGTTAAGGTTAAATCAATGGTAGTTTCAAAACTAGCAAGAGTGATGAATCTAATTAATAAGAACTACAGTCGTTGAAATTAATTATCCAATCGTTCTTCCTAAGAATTTAATAACACCAACAGCATGTAATTATCAATCTTAGTTGCTTCTCAATTAGCATTAGATATTGCATGTGATTACTAGGTGATCAATCTATCAATCAAACACAACAATCATAAGAATCATAATCTAAAAAACAAATTGAAATCGAATTGAAAATTCAACAATCAAATCAAAATTTTCACAAGTCTTTCTATTCCAAAGGCAAGTATCCATCAACCAAAATTCAAGGTGTTTAGCCTTGCATAATTAAATCTAAAACTAACAAAAATTGTATTAAAAACATTAAACAATCAATAGAAAAGAAAGTTACTAAAGTGAAGCACGATTCCGGCTTGTTGATCCCGTCTTCGTTCTTCGAGCGTCTTTACAAAAACCGGAAGACAAATTATTCTAAAAATTGAAAAATCTATTCTAAGCTCTCAATTATCTCCTAAAGTTCATAATTTTCGAGTATCAAGAGGTATGGAGGCTGATGGAGTAGGTTAGAGCTTATGTAGGAAGGAAAGAAATCAAGCTCCCAATCTTTCCAAAACACCGGTGGCGATAGATCGCTAGCTCTTTTTTTCGGCGAAATTACTTAGGCGATCGATCACCACTTTTCTCGCGATCGATCGCTTGGCTCCAGTGGACTTTGGCGATCGATCGTCTAATCCTCGCGATCGATCGCTGCTTCGTGAATTTTGTTGCTCAACTTTCTGTCCATAGGCGATCGATTTCCTCCTCCATGCGGTCGATCGCCTTCACTAAAATTACATTTTTAGCCTTTTTCTTGATCTACATTGAGTCCTTATTAGCTCCAAAGCTTTTCTTGACCTTTATTCGCCTTAGTGAGCTCGCTTTCTTCGATTCCACCTACAATTACACAAATATACGATTAGGTAGCACATGTATCAAATTAACCATCAAAACATACCAAATCGTAAACAATTAAACACAATAGATGTGTCTTTTTCTAGTCACATCAGTAACTTGGTAAAGTGTTGTGTAGTAGGGAGTTAGTATGAAGATGAAAGTATTGTTGGGGAGTTAGAATATAGAATAATGGACAAGGGGAGTTAGGTTAAAGAAAAGTTTGGGTTTAGGGATTTATGGGTAGTTTACCCAAAAATATCATATTTAGAGTTAAAATTTACTTTTTTAACAAAATTTTATATTTTAAATAGAGGGCAGCTGACCCCAAACTTGTACATACATTAGCCCCTATCTATAGCTATGCTATTATTTCATACATACATATATATATATATATATATATATATGTTTAATTATTTTTAAATTTATTATATACAAAATAAGATCAACCTATACAATTTTTTCAGTAATTTTTAATTTTTTTTAAAAAGAATGAAAACAAATTATGTGGGACCCTACTCAGGACATATTACTTTATCTCTTTATCTGGTACCACATTCCCTCTGAATATTATGTACGAAAGCTTTAAACCTTTTCGAAAATAGCGGAAGCGTTTAGCCAATCATTCATTTTTAGTAGCAGGCGTTTATACAGTCTAGTTAGTAACAACATACATCCCAGTACAAACTCCTCACAACTGTCCGACACTTAATAAATATAAAATACTAAAACAGTCCCGGTAAGCCAACAGTTCCATTTTTTCCTAATTTCCCTCCGGTTCAGGCTCCGGTACTCCTGTATCTGGAACTCACAATAAATAACAAGGAAAAAATACGTTAAGTCTTTGGGGACTTAGTGAGGGAATAACATTAGCTTTAATATCTGTAATTATCAAGCAGTGTAATGTATCAATATGTTATGTCATGTAACATGGATCTTGCAATCAAGTAATTGTCAATAATGAACAGTGACGATATAGGATTTTAGAGTGAATATCATGAGCTAAAGAGGTGGCTCCCACCGGACAGTTCGGTGTAGCATTTTTCCCCACATATTCAGATGAGATCTGTACATTCAGTCATTTACGAGCCAATGTGAACCATTCTCCGGACCGTAAAACGGTGTGCGTTGTTCAGATGAACCATATACCCGGACTGTCATCCGGTGTTCATTGGACTCACTTTCCGGGCCGAAGCCGCGTTGTCCAGTTGATAAATATCAAGGACTCCATTCATTCATTCAATCATTCAGTCAAAGGATTGGTTCAATCAAAGGAATCGATAACATTCAAGATATTAAACATGCAGATCAAGATGACCAATGGAACGATGTAATGTGCAATATGATGGCAATATATAAAATGTGAGATAAGGAATAACAAGTTACTGTAAATTCCAGGCCAAATGCCAAAATGACTATATAACAAGAATTCGACAATACACCTCACCTCACTATTTCACGTCTTACTGGATTGGCTCGATTTTGAACCCATATATCAAATAAATTTCTATAAACATAATATAAGTAATTTATGGTGATTAGCAAACCAGATATGTTATTGAATCTTCTGCAAATCATTTTTGTACAAAACTTGTCCAGGTAATTTTGAATAAGACTTTAAAAATTCATGATAATTCAACCATAAGTCGAAAAATCACGAAACTTTCCAGAAATGCCTAAAATCAGTCCATATCGGAAAACTCGATATCGGGGAGGCGCTTGCATCTCACGCGCGGCTGAAATTTTTACGGAGTGATCGTCTAGTCGTGATCTACAACTTTTGTTCAGAAACCATTTTGAAATTCCCAATCGATTTTGCACAGAATCTGATGTTTCGAAATGATTGACTTGGTGTTTTGGTCGCCGGAAATACGTACATACGTCGGCCTTTTGGGCGGTCGGCCGACATACCCATAAACTTCAACACATTTTGAACAACTTTAGTTTAGATTCCAAGTTTAAAATTATTTGATAAAGGCACGAAATCAAAGCTTGAAACTGATACCTGGAAATGGGTTTTTCTGGGTTGGCAGCTTAGTGTTCTTCGGGATTTTGATTTTATGGACGAATTTGGATGCTGATTTTTGAACACCTCCTATACTAAATCTTTTCTGGGTGTATAATGAGTGCTGTGTGAAATTTTCGGATTTTTTGGAGGCGATTTGGTATTTTCCTCATAATTTTCCCTAATACCTACATTTCCTACACCATAATCTCTCTTAAATTTTTTTGCCAACAATTCTTCTTGAATGTGTGTTAATCTAAAGAAATGAGGGGTATTTATAGGGGTTGTGTGCATGAATTGGGATGTGGAAGTGTGGACAAGTGTTGGCGTAAGTTGCCAAATATAAGTTTTTAAAATTAATTCAAAATGATTAGTTTTTTATTTATTTATTATTTAGAATTATATTATTATTATTATTATTAATAAAAAATATGGGTGTTACAAATTCCAAAAGTATATATGTTTTGAATCCAAAACATATATGTCGAGTAAAAACTTCGTTAAACTAAGATAAGAAGAGCCGAACTTGGTTCAGAAAGATAGATCCAACATGATAAGAGTAAGTGGAAGTGCCCTTCGTTATATGAAACTATTGTCGTTTTACGCGTTGCGTGGTTTATTTTTTGATTTGTTCATACATGTGTTTTAATTAAAATTAGCTCTTTCAAACGACATTAAAAAAATCAAGTTATTAAATTATATTAACTTATTATAATGTATTTACATATAATTATTTGCCACTGAACGGTGTGGTCGTTGTTTTTTCTATAAAAACATAAAATATATTTTCACCTATTTATTATTTTTTAAGTGGGGGGTGCTAAATCAAATTTTTGTATCAAGCACAACTCGAACTCGAGTCAGCCATAAATAGACATGAGCTTTTATCCATCTCAATAAGATTGGGGAGGCCTATCATTTGATTATATAATTATAATAGTAGTTTTGGAGTTTGTCTGTAGATGATGTGTGGCGGTAATGAAATGCCACGTGGACATATTCCTAATTATGTTTCCCAATATTAAACTCCCTGACTAGTTAATGTCGAACATTAATGACTAATCTTAATTAATAAATAATCTAATCATTATATAAATAATGGGCATTAAAAATTTTCTAAATTTTATTTGTGGCAACACGGATTGGAAGCTGACTTTGAATATAAAAGGTTTTTGGTAACGATGGTTTTCAAAATAGGTAGTTTACTCCATTTTTAAAAATAAGCAGTTTATCATCTGGTTTGTGAATAGTTGCAAAGCGTATCCTTTGTATATAACATGTGAGGTGGATATTGTGCTATATTTTGTAAATCACATCGAGGAAAAATGTATATTCCACAGGTTTAAAGATGTGGGTAAAATTTCTATTTAGAAACAATGGATGAGGTAAAATGTATATTAACGATACCACATGATGGTATATTGCTAACTATCTAAATTCCTTAGTGGTCGAATAATTAGTAAGTCTTGATTATTTGATTTGACTAAATTTCCCATTTATTTTTTAGTGTGGACATTAAAATACATGATCAAATTCAAATCGAGTTCAAATACTTAAAGCACGAATCGAATCCACTGAAAAAAAATAATAAAACACAGCCTTTTTAATAATATTTAAACTTATTCAAGAAAAATACAAAAAAACACACACTAAAACCCTCGAAAACCAAATCCCATGCATAATATCTTTCAGCGAGTTTTATTCGTTAATTTAATATATGGGGTTCGCTGTAATAATTAAGCACACACATCAGGGTGAGCAATGAGGTGTTCTTCAACAACAGTTAAAATCACATGACCAAACGCTTTGCCCGCCTTGTGCTCTTCCTCAGTAAACTGGGCATCACCCTTGGTGTGAAGCTCTGTGGTGATCTTGACGATGCATCCTCCATCACCCGAATCCTCGTACTTGTGTACGGAGTTAATCGCCTCGAGCTTATTCCCAAACATTGCGCTATCGAACACATGGTACTTGATCACTAAGTTCTCGGTGTCCACAACCTCGATCTTTTCCTTAATGTAAGCGAATGGAGCACCTATCATGATACATCACCACATGTTAATGATCACCAATATATATTGTTATCCGAAAATCTTGTGAGAGCTGAGTTATGCCCGTTTTTTAGACTGAAAAACGGGCATAACTCAGCCCTCGCAAGATTTTCAGATAACATATACTTTTCGATTCGATATATCAATACTATGTTTGGCGCAAAATCAGTATTGAAGAAATAACAAAAGTAGTTCCGTAAGTTAGGCCTTAGTGCAATAATTTGACTTCTTTTACACTTTTGGTCAGTTTTTTCACCGAAATGTTGATATATACCACCCGATATTGCCGATACTTTGATGGATAAAAGGACTAACAATGTCTGCAAATTATTATATTTTTTCGAGTATTAAATGATCAAAATAAAATTTAGGCCAACTCAAAGTTTGAAAATTATTATTTTCCCAATTAATATCCTAATATAGTACAAAGTTATTAACAAAACAAAGATCAAAACTTTGACTTACCATCGGGGAAATTTATCTGCCTAATGGTTCCGGCACCACCATCGCCCTCGAGGAGATCGATACTCTTTACAGCCTTTGGAGCAATTTTGGGCAACAATTTGTTGCCATCAATAGCCACGGCCTTGAAAATTCTCTTAGGGGCGACTCGGACCTTCACTTCCTGTGTGTTAGTGATGACACCCATTGTTTTTGTCTTGAACTAAGAATGAAAAACTTAGGCTAAAATTTTGTGTTATCGCTAGGATGTTTCAAGTACCTATAGTGGAATGAGCTCGTTGTGGGGAATTTATAGTTGGTGATATTTCAAAGAATTGCATTGTACCCCTTAAAATATTTTAAATAGCAAACTACATCCATTCTAAAGCAAAATAGTAGTTTACTTCTTTGTGGTTTTTTTTTTTTTTTTAAAAAGAGAGATTAAACACAGTTTGGTAAGGAAAACTCTTGTATGGGTCGGGTCTGGGTCCCACCTATGTATAAAGAAAATATATTTACCATGGTTTGAGTCGGGTCTGAGCCCCACCTGATTCTGAAATCTTGTTTGTGTACTTGAATTAAATTTCATAGCTGATTTATATCACCAACTTAATTTCTCAATAATTTAATGATTTATCTCATCAAATTATGGGTTTATTGGTTGCTTAGTTCCGCAATTTATTCGATGAAAAAATAAACACAAGGGCTATAATTTCACTTTCTATAACAATATGGGACTAGGGTATTCTATGATAATAACTTGATGTTTTTTTCAAGGAGTAATTTGCAATTAGTGCTTCTAGAATTTTTTTTATAAAAAAAAACAATTATTGCATATTGAGTCAGCCGACGCCTTGGACTTTAAGGCCAATTTTCTAGATGTTCTTTATCTAATTATCTACGATTTCTTTGAATTTGACTTCTTGACTAGTCTATTTAAAAAATTTAGTCTTTTTTTTTTCCTAATTTAAAAGGACAATCAATCTTCGATTTACGTTGTTTATTTTAATGAAATAAATATTTTCAATGTAGTTAGGCATATTAAATTTTAGACCTATAACTATGTTATTATCTCTCTGCTAAATTTTTTTTTACCTACATTTTGTGTTTTAAAATTTTTTACCCATATTAATTTTTCTGTGTCCGCAACTGTCCACACACGCGCACGCGCGTGCACACACACACACACACACACATATATATATATATATATATATATATATATATATATATATAATAAGATCAACCCAGACAGTATTTTTTAATTAATTTTAAAAAATTTAAAACAAATCCAAAAGTATATGTATTTTGATTCCAAAACATATGTGTCGAGTAAAAAACTCATTAAACTAAGATAAGAAGACCGGAACTTTGTTCAAAAGGATGTAACCAACAGGATAGGTGAGTGGAAGTGCCCTTTCATTATGTATGAAATAAATATGATTTTTGTCATAAATTATTTGAAAATATATATTTCTTTAATTTTAATATATATATATATATATATATATATATATATATATATATATATATGTGTGTGTGTGTGTGTGTGTGTGTGTTTTGTTCGGTGATGGTGCTTAGAGGGGGATTACTAATCTACCCAGCTGAGTCCAACCAAAAGAAGATAAGCACTAGAGACATAAGTTCAACTAACATCTAATGATATAGCATTTCAATGTGGTTCGCTGCTAAGCTTATCTGAGCTGCAAAAGCTACACCGAGAGGTTTGATCGAGTTTGGTTTAACTAACAAAGATGAAGATATCTGAACTAACATGTTCTGAAACTGATTAAATAAAGTAAAATCATGTAAACAAAAAAACAAGTAAAATAAGACAAAAACTAAATGCATACATGTTTGTTATGGAAGTTCAGAAAAGGAATAATCTTTCTAGGTCTCTATTTTTTCCACCGAATGGAAGAATACCATTAGAAAACTTTGTTATGTACAACTCTTTTTGCAAAGATCAAATCTAGCTGAGCATTGCACTCAACTTGAACTTCTAGAAATTCTGCTTCAACAGCTAACTCATCTAAAATCCCAATCTGTCAAGACAATATATAAGACAGTTGCAATAACACTTTACAATTAACATCAATATGTACAAATAATGGAGTATTTCACTTGGCACAATTGATCCATAGGGTGATCAAATACATCTTTCAACGATGGTGCCTATTTTGGGGTTATACTCTTATATCAGCAGGGTATAACTTTGATACTCCACATGGATCATCTCTCTGAGATTTGTTGATGAATTGCAAGCATTTTGTTACTCTCCTCCTCTCTCATTTTCTTTTATAGTGTGTATATATTGCCTTGGACATTGATCTGTCCATTAAATACGTCGGTTGAAAAGTATATGTATGACCTTTGATTCTTCTCGTACTTTCTTTAACTTTCTAATGTCTATATTGACTTTTTGGCTATCTGCAACTCAGCTGTTTTGTGACCTTGTTGGTAAGCCTACTGGTGATAACTCATTTGGTACCTTGCTGATAAACACTAAGCTGGTTTCTGCACCTTCTGCTATGTAGATTATTCAAAATTGAACTGAATATTCTACTGATTTATTTGTTAAGCAAGGTAGCTATTAACTGGTCTTCTATGTTCAAGAGATAGTTTGTTCAACTCCACTTGTTAGTTAACTAGACTGCTCTTGTTAAGCTTTGCTAGCCACTATACTAACCTGATGTAGATTTGTTCTACTAATTCTCAGCTGGACTTAGGTCAACTAGGCTAGAATGCTTGATCAGTATTGCTGATTGTCATAGGATGAACCAATTTCTTCGGTAAAATCCCAAGCGATCGTCGAGCAAGAAGAACACAGAACATAAAGCCCCGATGAGCATCAATACTTGCTCGGCATACTAGTCAAAGTGTAGCGAGAAACCCGGGCATAACTGACAAATCACCCGGAACGGACGAAAGCGCCAGAATGGGGTGGATTTCTAGGACACATCTTGAACCAATAACGCCACGATCAGAGGAGATCGTGGTCTGGATTTTATGTACATTAATTGTGTGATATCCGGGAATTATTAGTGTTAATCCCGGTGTGGTAATAATCCTTAATGGATTTTAGTTGTGGCAATTATGAATTAATTACGGTTTCGAGACTCTCGGGGGTTTTAAATCCCGTATTTGGAGTCATTGGATCCAAGGGATGAGATTGTATTCTCGTTGTGGTGATAACCTTGGAATTTGATTTTTAGTGGAATCTGGGGTCCAGAGTACTTTGTACTGGGGCTGGTGATGGAATTTGAGTTGGAGAGATAATTTTTGAAAACAAATGATATTTAATGAATCATGATGTATTTGTGGAGGAGTCGGTATTTTGGAGCTTTGGAGCTATATATACCAAATAGACTCGGTATTCCGTCATTATACGGAATCATTTCCCTCTCTCCTCTCCCTCACGTCTCTCTCCCTCACCCCAAACCCTTCCCCTCTTTTCCTCTTGGAAAGAAATCGATGGTTGCTCGTCTTGGGAGCCCGATTCCTTGAAGATAATCAGGTATTCATCTTCCCTCACCATTGTCTTCGATTTGATAGTAGTATGGTGGGTTTTGGTTGAGTATTTTGTTGGGTTTGGTAATTGGGGATTTTTGATAAAAATCCAAAATTGTGTTTTTAGTATTTTTATTGGTTTCAAATGGTGTTTTGGATGTGTTGAGGAAGCTGGGGGTGTTGGTTTTGAGTTTGGGTGTCAAAAACACCATGGAAGCTCGTGTTTTTCGGAAAATCGCAGGTCGCGATCGATCGTCGAGGAGCACCGATCGATCACGACGAGCTACTCGAAATTTGAGGAAGACAAACAGTGCGGTGATCGATCGCGACTTCTTGGCGATCGATCGCGAGGCGCTTGGCGATCGATCTCCAAGACTAGCGATCGATCGCGAGCTGATTCTGCCCGGCAGTGAGGAACGACGATCGATCGCGCGTAAATGGCGATTGATCACGGCTTGCTGAATAGTGATTTTTCATTATTTATTTTCAAACTTGGAATTTTTGGACTTGGGGTTTATATAGCCGGTTTCCGGGCAATGTCTACATTCCAATGGGAATGCTATACTTTTAAAATGGATTGGTTGGAGCCAAGATTTAATAAAATGGAATACTCGATTGAGTAATTGGCTAACTTTTGAACTTGCAAAATGGTATATTTTGGGTATTATGCATGCTTAGCCGGGGGGGCTTTTATTTTTGGTAATCGTCATGAATGACGACGTAATTGGAAGTTGTGAACGTGCTTGTGCACGTAATTGCATGCCTATGTTTGATTGAGAGTTATTTGTGTGTTAGCACTTAACTCATCGGGTCGTGGAACTCAGGCAAGGTTGGACTCAAACTACGGAATTATACAGTACGTATGACGTACGAGCATAGCCCTTTATTATAATTGCAATTGTGAGTGCATGGTACGCTATATTGCAATAAATGTATATTGAATTGCATGGTTTATGGTAATCACTATGAATGGACATATATACATTGGGAATTATATGGTGCCGCTTTTGAGCGAGCAATGATTGTGATGTTGTCGCCTTTGAGCGAACATCAGTTATGACGCCACTGTTGTTGAGCATGCGTGAGAATGAAATGCCGCTATTGCAGAGCGGGCAATGAGATAGAACTATGGAACCATAAATGAGATAAATGGGATAATCGTGATCATTGTTTAATGATTTGATATTATGGTTGTGATATAGGTATATAGCATATGGATTCGTTAATCAATGTAATGATTAACTGGCATTTGGGAATTTGATGATTTCAGTTGTTTTGAGAACAGGGACAGTACAGAAAATCCCGGATGAAGATGATACCATCCAGGGAGTATATTTTGTATTTCATAGCATTTACATTGTTGTAAATTATGAATTGCATTATTATGACTGCTGGATTTGGGATTTTGGTATGCTCACCCCGTGTGGAGGCTGTCTCTGTTGAGGCAGGTTATTAGGTACATCGACGGCTGGGAGTTGAGCTCGAGCTGTGGATTTGAGGTGATTCCTGTTGGGATATGCCCTAAGACAAATCATTGAATGATTGTTTGGACATACAATGTTTATGATTTTATGAAATGGCAATTCATTATTATATATTATTCGATTAACTGTGCAATGTGAATTAATATATATGTTAATGTCCTTAGAATAATATTGTATTATTCTTAAAGATGTCCCTAGTCAAGTATTATCATGAATAGGGATAATGATAATACGTATAGACTAGTATGTGTTGATTGATGAATTGTTCATTGATATGAGATATCAAATCAACACATGGGTACAAGTTAGAGAACGATGTACTGGACATACCCACCATGAGAATGCTACATGGATAGTTATATGAGTGTCATAAGCAATTCTCATAGTGATAATAATGTATGTAATCCTTACGACTTGTGATCATCAGAGATCCCAACATAAGGAGTTATGTATCTTGATATTGTCAAACGTTACCCGTAACAGGGTAAACTATAAAGGCGACTATTGGATACACTACGAATTATGTAGAGGGATATTGACTGATCGAGATAGGATTTGTCCCTCCTATATAACATGAGATGTGTTTGGCCCTTGATCAAGTGAGAACTAAAATGCATGGCCATGCTCGAATGAGTCGATATGAGATATCGAGCTTATTCGTTTATTCTAGTTCTACTTGGGGATCAAGAAATAGAGATTGAATATACGAGTATGACTATTCCATGACTCGTGTTCAATCTAAACACAAAGGACAAAGGGATTAAGTTACATGATAAATATTATCACAAGTTCCTAGGTTATGTCGAGTCATTGACATTCTTGTAATTTGGGTAGCATTGATGTGTTGCTAGATACCGCTCATTGCTTGCAACATAAAATGAGATTTTATGTCACTGCCAACATTACAAGATCCTATCGGGTCGCACAAAAGATTAAATCGAGAAGGGAAATTAAATTCATTGGATGAATTAATTAATTAAGAAGAGTCTTAATTAAGTGATTAAAAGGTTTTAATTAAATAATGGGTTTGGGCCCATAAGACTTTAAGAAAGTCTTGAACTTAATTAAGCCCCTTTAATAACTTTGATATAATTAATTGTTAGACAATAATTCATATAATTCCACCCTAAACAAGGAGCTCTCGGCCGCCTAAGAGGATTTCCAAGCTCTCTCGGCTTCATCATAGCCGACGTGATTTTGGTGTATTCCGGCCATCCCTTTTCGATTGTGAATTGTGAGTGTCCCTTGTTCCGGTCTAAGAACGAGTCTAGCAACTTGTTCTTAGACTATCCCTTCACCCGATTTGATCGTGTGGATACCGTTGAGGCAAAACTTGATAAGTTTTGCTAGTGACTCGAAGGAGGCGTTGGACGTGGTGCTGCTTCGTGGAATCTGCTCAAACACGCTACAATGGTGAGACTTTTGTTCTTTATCCGATATGACAACCTATGTATAGATCCGGTGTCATGTAATCCATATTTTTTTTATTCCGCTGCGTTGCTATGAATGATGGATTACTTACAATTCCAGGATCGAGGTACTAGCGACGGTATTGAGCATGATACTTTATACACTAGATACACGCTTACTTATTCGATGCTCGTATGTGTATGTGTATATGGGTTGTATAAAGAAGGCAAGGGCCTTTCTCTTTTCATTTATGTGTTGCATGCAATTATTTATTGAATTGCTAAATGAACTGAGAACATGTTAGTGTATTATAATGGTGCATGATGTGTACGTTGACTCGGGTAGGGGAACTAAGCATTATATGGAATAATGTAAAGCAATTTCGTTATTGGCATGATTTGATATGGTGACAAGTATATTTCCCCTACGTGTATGATTACATGTACTAAATGCTTGGATTAATACACTAATAACGGGTTAAGGGCACGGGGGTCCTTACATTAGTGGTATCAGAGCCAGGTTAGCTCTTTGGGGCTGTTGAGGGCCTGAAACATGCTGATAGGAATGGGTAGCACATATTTATGCATAATAGTAGTTAGTGTTGCGTGACACAACTATTTTGCTTATGTGCGTTTATGATATGTGATCATAGTAGGACAATTAAATGCCATGACTTATATGGAATCATAATATAACCTGTTGATTATGATTGTGAGTTGTGGCACAGGGACAACCAAAGAGAGCATTTTGAAATGCATCGGGATACGGGAAGTACTTTGTACTCATAGTTTATGCATTTGCTCGTTATAATCATATTGTGGTGAATATGGATTATCATATGCTCATGGTTTGGGATTGTTCCTGTAGGGACGCTATGACACGAAGGGCTAAGGCCAGGGTTGAAAGACACGAAGCGGTAACCTGCATTTTATATACATCATGGATTATGCATTGTGGTTGCATGTGTACAATGGAGTGATGATTTTGATGCTTTGTCGCTGTCACTTGAAGCGATGATAGAACACTTGCCGCTGCCATGACGAGCGAGGTGCATTAAAATACACTCATTGTGGTTGTATATATTGGAGTGATGATTTTAATGCTTTGCCGCCAAATGTTGAAGCGAGGGTGTTGCCGCATGTCGCATTTGAGCGAGGTGTATTAAAATACACTCATGATGATGTATGTTGGGATATGGAATGTGCATTATATTGCTGGTATAGATGGAATGCTTGGTGAATATCCCATGAGTCGTTGTTATGGATGAGTGATGATTTTGAATGCTTTGCCGCTGTCACTTGACGCGATGATAGAATACTTGCCGCTGTCATATCGTAGCGAGGAAAGAATATTTGCCGCCAAATGTTGAAGCGAGGATTTTGCCGCATGTCGCATTTGAGCGAGGTTATTCTATGCCGTTGATATGTCGAAGCGAGGGGTATTAATGCCGCGGTCATGACACGCGAGGTGCATTAAAATACACTACCGTAACAAGACTAGGGATCGGCTATTCAATTGGCGATGGTTATGCATCCGGGTATTATATAGCGATGGTTCATTCCGCTATTCTATTGGCAATGGTTCATACCACCGGATATTATATAGGGATGGTTAATTCCGCTATTCTATTGGCGATGGTTCATGCCGCCGGGTATTATATAGCGATGGTTCATTCCGCTATTCTATTGGCGATGGTTCATGCCGCCAGATATTATATAGTGATGGTTCATTCCGCTATTCTATTGGCGATGGTTTATGCCGCCGGGTATTATATAGCGATGGTTCATTCCGCTATTCTATTGGCGATGGTTCATGCCGCCGGGTATTATATAGCGATGGTTCATTCCGCTATTCTATTGGCGATGGTTCATGCCGCCGGGTATTTTATACCGATGGTTCATTCCGCTATTTTATTGGTGATGGTTCATGTCGTCGGGTATTATATAGCGATGGTTCATTCCGCTATTCTATTGGCGATGGTTCATGCCCCCGGGTATTATATAGCGACGGTGCATTCCGCTTCTATGGCGATGGTTCATACCGCCGTATATTTATAGCGATGTTTTATACCGCTGACTCTATGGCGAGGGATCATGCAGCTAATTCTATTGGCGATGGGTTATACAGCTATGTGCGTATCGCTGGATTACGCCACTTACGAGCGATGGATGCTGATTGCGTACCACTGTTGGACGACGGATACCACTGTTGGACGACGGAGACAGGTATGCCGCTATCTTGTTAGCGATGAGGTATGGCATATTACTGTTTTATTGGCATTATTGTGGATGATATGCGTTGATGTACATATACTGTCATGTGTTTAACGATGAGGCTATGGATGTCGTGTTTCGACAGGTACCGTCACGAGATGACGATGACATAGTGGATGTCTATGTAAACGCGTAGCGTCATCTCGATGAATAATACATTTATGTATATGTATTTAGTCGTATGGATTGAGTGCCAATGGAGAGCACATGGTAATGTCTGGGTCATTAGTTGACGAGACCTTTATGCCGAGCAGGTTTGCTCGATGGATTATTGGATGCATTGCACCGGTGAGTGTACCGCATCATGCAATAGAGGTAATATTTGTCGAGTAGTGGTACCTTCGGGTATACTCGTTGAAATGGCTATGGCCAAGTCATTGGTAACAGGAGTAGTTGTTGAGGAAACTACTTGTTTATGCCGATGTGACATGTGGTAGACATGATCACACCCACCCCTGAGGGTGTGGAATAAATCCTACGGAATTAGGATTGCTTTGTGGTTGAGCAAGGACACCGGGGTGTCCTTTGTGCATTGGTATTAAAGAAATATTGGGTGATGACCCACTACTCTAATGGTTATAACAGTATGTTGTACCGGGGTGGAACGTATGATACATTGGTAGGCTGGGTATAAGCCTATGGAGGCAGCGTTTTGCTAGCCAGGTATTGTAGTAATGTCATAGTGTACTTGTTATGGCAATTATACCGCACGTTGGGACCGAGTTCGGTGAATCGCATGATGATACGATGAGGACTTATGGTAGACTCTTGTAGCCTCCATGTGGCATATCGATTGAGGCATGGAATACCTCACGGGGACGTTTATACGTCAATGTTAAGGGACTTGTTCTGGGACAGCTCAATTTTTTGAGAGTACCAACGTGAGTGTCGACAAGTCGTTAGTAGCTCTGGTTGAGCATCTTTGCATGTCGAATGCAACGTGAGTCACAATTGGATTTGTGAAATATAGCTAGTGGGGTAACACTACTGTATTAATTTTATCTCTTGGGGAGATTTGGATTATACTGTCATGGTGACAGCTGGTATTGATTGAGGGTTGATTGTGAATCAACGAGGGTAAGCCCTACTAGTGTTGGACTAGGTGATGGCTTCGTACTTCCAGTGAGACGTTCGAGGAGACGTCTCCGGGGTAATGCTCGAGATCGTGGAGTACTATGGTATTAATACAGAGCATCTTTGGTTTGAGTGTACATGGCGTATATGGGTTTCGTTTTGGTAATAGTGGTTTGATGCACTATTTTGAACCGGTTGTGGATTTTTGGTTCCGAAGTATATTTAGGCATGAATATATCCAGTTTTCCGAACGTTGGTTTGAGGTTGGAGGGTCATGTGTCCATGACGTTTCCCCTTGTGAGGGAGGTAGTGTTGTTATACCTACCGATTGGGAATCTTTGGGAGATTCAATAAGTTGGTTTGCAAAGTGTTGATGTTGAAATCACGCCATTGACCTCTTGTTTGTCAATCATTATTCTCTGCAAGATGAGGATAGCTAGAGATTGACGGTTGGTTTTGGGACTTTGGGTATGATTGGAGATACCCGACTCTATTGCATTGAGTACGCGTGGTTTGGTGAATCTCTGTGTGAGATTGTGGCACTTGAGATTGGTAATCTCGATGGCACGATGCATTCTGATGAATGATCGTGATGGTTGTTTGACTTTCCCCGAGGAGGGATTGTCGTGTTTTGGAACCATGGTAGTTCTTGATGGTTAACTTGGTAGCCTCCCTGTTTTAGGATTGTTGAATACCAGGATAAACGAGGGACGGCCAGGATTCGGAATTGGTTCAGTGTCGTGGTTGACACGTGTGACGGGAATGCGATTGATTGTTTTGCATGTCCTTTCGGAAATTTGAGACATTGTGGAGTCTCGATGGTGTGTTCGGACCAAGATGTGATTTCTTGGACACGCGGATGTAGACATCTTCGGAGATGTGTTTCGTGTTGATCGGTAGTGGTGAATCGCCCGATCCGTGTTGCAAAGTGGTGCAACTGCTCCTTTGAAGGAGGTATAATTGGAGAACGGGAACCGGATTTTGTATAAGTGCACTGTAGTGTACTGGTGGTTTCCTTGGTAACGATGTATGATTAACATCGTAGGCTAAATCGTAGAGATATCATCGATGCGATATCTATTTTAGAAACACGAATGATTCGTTTAATTTGCAGTTACGTTTGGTTGACTGCGTTTGAGATGGTTAGCATCGGGGAATGCTGATGTCTCCCGTGGATTTGTGTTAGTTGGAGAGGTTACTCCATTCCAGGTTGAGTGCGAGGTCGGTATCCTCGCGGTTGATGTGTCGTTCATGTTATGTTCATGATTTGACATCGTGGATCCGTTTGGATTGCGTGTTCTCGGCGTTACGTGGAGTACGCCGTGCAAATTTCGAGGACAAAATTTTATTAGTGGGGGATAATTGTGATACCCGGGAATTATTAGTGTTAATCCCGGTGTGGTAATAATCCTTAATGGATTTTAATTGTGGCAATTAGAATTAATTACGGTTTCGAGACTCTCGGGGATTTTAAATCCCATATTTGGAGTCATTGGATCCAAGGGATGATATTGTATTCTCGTTGTGGTGATAACCTTAGAATTTGATTTTTAGTGGAATCTGGGGTCCGGAGTACTTTGTACTGGGACTGGTGATGGAATTTGAGTTGGAGAGATAATTTTTGAAAACAGATGATATTTAATGAATCATGATGTATTTGTGGAGGAGTCGGTATTGTGGAGCTTTGGAGCAATATATACCAAATAGACTCGGTATTCCGTTATTATACGGAATCATTTCCCTCTCTCCTCTCCCTCACGTCTCTCTCCCTCACCCCAAACCCTTCCCCTCTTTTCCTCTTGGAAAGAAATCGATGGTTTCTCATCTTGGGAGCCCGATTCCTTGAAGATAATCAGGTATTCATCTTCCCCTCACCATTGTCTTCGATTTGATAGTAGTATGGTGGGTTTTGGTTGAGTATTTTGTGGGTTTGGTAATTGGGGATTTTTGATAAAAATCCAAAATTGTGTTTTTAGTATTTTTATTGGTTTCTGTCGGGTTCTGGAAACCCGAATAATCTTGGTTTTGATGTTAACAAAACTTGTTATTGTGTTGCTAACATATTTCATCAAGTGTGCAGTTCATAGATCATAATTAAGAGCTTGATGAATTACAAAGAAGTAGCTTGAAAATATCAACTTGGACCAAGACTGGAATTCTGGCAGAGCGGATTGTTTCGATCATATCTCATAGCTCGGATATTGAAATGGCGTGCTTCCAAAGAGATTGAACAGCCAACGTAAAATACTAAAAGTCATATTTCACAACAGATTGGCTAGTTCGAATGTTATCAAGGAGAAAAGACGCCTGCAAGATCGAGCTGAACCGCGAAGAAACAGCAAGCTGTTTCAGCAAGCTGTTTCAGCAAGCAACTGTCAGTCTGGTGGGCATAACTCTTAGCTAACTTATCGGAACGGAACAATTCAGTATGGGTTGGAAAGCTAAGACAAAGATATACAAGTCATATGTGGAAGTGAAAGACTGAATCGGACGTTAAGATGGCCAAAAAGCTTCTGCAAGTAACGCCATGTGCTGCTGCATCCAGCAAACAGACAGCAGGAGCATTGCCTCGTATTTTGAGCATAACTCTCTCATACAAACTCGAAATCAAGCGATTCTTGATTCCGTGGAAAGATAAGAGAAAGGGCTACAACTTTCATGTAGATCACGTTGCCCAGAAATCAAAGAATCAAGATTTACAAGCAACAGATCGAATAGCAAGTTTATCAATCTGTTTTTGTATCAAGCTGATTGTCCAGACTGATCCGGACCAGACTGATCTGCCCATGCTGATCCGGACAAGACTGATATGCCCGTGCTGATCTGCCAGACTGATCTACCATGCTGATCCGGCCGGACTGATATGCCCAAGCTGATCCGGCCAATCCGGTCCGAAATACAAAAAGCCCAGAAACCAGAATATGATCGTTGCAAGCTCGGGAATAGTGCAGAACCTTTCCAACGGGCATATTCTTGTGTCTAACGTATATATCAATACTTGGGGCTATATATACATGATTTGGAAGCTCAATAACAGCTGATTGAAGATCAATCCAAGCCTTTCAAAGCAAACCCACTTGGGATTTAATTGAGGAACTTAAAAGATAAAAGCTGCTAAATGAAGAGCACTCCTCAAACCTTTGGCACCTCTTATCTTGCTGTATCAGATCTAGTTAGAGATCATTTGTGCCTTTGTATTCACTCTATTCATTGTATTTGTGAGCTAAAATAGAAGAGTGAATACCATTGTAACGGTTGATGATTTATCACAACCGATGAGAGGTCTTTGTATGTGAGACATTAAAGAACATACATAGTTGAGTTGCTAGGAGTTCTTGTTGGATGGGGCATTCCCAACTGGATCGGGTTTGTACAACGAGATTGTATAAATCAAAGTCTTCTAGTGGAATCCTTCCATGAGGTGGAAGAAGGGGAGACGTAGAAGGATTACACCACCTTCGAACTTCCATAAACAAATGCTTGTTTATTTACTTTACTTGCATATCTTTAAAATGTCTTTAAAATGTTTAATCGGTTATAGAGCGGGTTATGTCGAGTGTCTTCCGCTCGATTTGTAATCAAACTCGATATAATCTCTCGGTGCATGAATTCAAGAACACGAGCTATTGAAGCTCAAGTTGGTTGAACTCGGGTGTGGAATGACAACCCACCCCCGGAATCGATCCTGACAAGTGGTATCAGAGCGGGTTGTTCTTAGAAAGCATTTTAACCGATTTTTTTTAGCGGATATCTTTTAAAATCATTTTCAAAATTTTCTCATTAGCATGAAATATTTCATAGCATAATTTTTCAAAATTTGGTGTATGAAAATTTTTAGCATAAAAATCAATTTCATTGCATTCATTTTGCACGAAAATAATTTTAAAATCTATTTTAAAGGTTTATTTCTCGTTCAATTTGTTCTAAACTCATTTTAAGTTTAAGATTTTTATTTTGAGATTTTATCTAACATTTTTCGAAGCATTTTTAGTTTTCTGGCAGCTTGCAGCGACTTTGTGAAAATTGGCATAACTTCTTGCTCGGATGTTCAAATGACAAACCGTTTTTTGCGTTGCAAACTAGACTCATAGAGGATCGCAACGGTATAGGTCTTGCAGCCTAATTCTTCACGAGAAACAGTTTATTCGGCAAAGTTGACTCATGTGCTGCCACCGCGGAAAGATGAAATGGACATTGTTGAGTTTTGTCAAGAAATTCAAATTTGTTGCAAAGTATGCTTCATTCATCATCAAAAGAGGTTATTTTTGCTCAAAAATTAATGTGCATTGCATTTTTTTAATTGTTTTAGCTACCCCATTTGCCCCTCACTTGCTCAAATTTTCAAACATTTTAAAATTAAGGGGGAGAGTTTAATCTCAATCCTTGTGGGGGAGTAAATTTTATTTGTCTTCCTTTTTGATTCACACAAAAAGGGGGAGAAATATGTTGTTTAAAAAATATGGTTTTTCTTGTTATGCAACATTGTGCTTTAATGTTCATATTTTTTATTCAAGTTTTGTGATCATCAAAAAGGGGGAGATTGTTGGGTTTTGGAAACCCGAATAATTTTGGTTTTGATGTTAACAAAACTTGTTATTGTGTTGCTAACATATTTCATCAAGTGTGCAGTTCATAGATCATAATTAAGAGCTTGATGAATTACAAAGAAGTAGCTTGAAAATATCAAGCTGGACCAAGACTGGAATTCTGGCAGAGCGGATTGTTTCGATCATATCTCATAGCTCGGATATTGAAATGGCGTGCTTCCAAAGATATTGAACAGCCAACGTAAAATACTAAAAGTCATATTTCACTACAGATTGGCTAGTTCGAATGTTATCAAGGAGAAAAGATGCCTGCAAGATCGAGCTGAACCGCGAAGAAACAGCAAGCTATTTCAGCAAGCAACTGTTAGTCTGGTGGGCATAACTCTTAGCTAGCGTATCGGAACGGAATGATTCAGTATGGGTTGGAAAGCTAAGACAAAGATCTACAAGTCATCTTTGGAAGTGAAAGACTGAATCGGACGTTAAGATGGCCAAAAAGCTTCTGCAAGTAACGCCATGTGCTGCTGCATCCAGCAAACAGACAGCAGGAGCGTTGCCTCGTATTTCGAGCATAACTCTCTCATACAAACTCGAAATCGAGCGATTCTTGATTCCTTGGAAAGCTAAGAAAAAGGGCAACAACTTTCATGTAAATCACTTTGCCCAGAAATCAAAGAATCAAGAGTTACAAGCAACAAATCAAAGAGCAAGTTTATCAATCTGTTTTTGTATCAAGCTGATTGTCCAGACTGATCCGGACCAGACTGATCTGCCCGTGCTGATCCGGACCAGACTGATATGCCCGTGCTGATCTGCCAGACTGATCTACCATGCTGATCCAGCCAGACTGATATGCCCAAACTGATCCGGCCAATCCGGTCCGAAATACAAAAAGCCCAGAAACCAGAATATGACCGTTGCAAGCTCGGGAATAGTGCAGAACCTTTCCAACGGGCATATTATTGTGTCTAACGTATATATCAATACTTGGGGCTATATATACATGATTTGGAAGCTCAATAACAGCTGATTGAAGATCAATCCAAGCCTTTCAAAGCAAACCCACTTGGGATTCAATTGAGGAACTAAAAAGATAAAAGCTGCTAAATGAAGAGCACTCCTCAAACCTTTGGCACCTCTTACCTTGCTGTATCAGATCTAGTTATAGATCATTTGTGCCTTTGTATTCACTCTATTCATTGTATTTGTGAGCTAAAATAGAAGAGTGAATACCATTGTAACGGTTGATGATTTATCACAACCGATGAGAGGTCTTTGTATGTGACACATTAAAGAACATACATAGTTGAGTTGCTAGGAGTTCTAGTTGGATGGGGCATTCCCAACTGGATCGGGTTTGTACAACGGGATTGTATAAATCAAAGTCTTCTAGTGGAATCCTTCCATGAGGTGGAAGAAGGGAAGACGTAGAAGGATTACACCACCTTCGAACTTCCATAAACAAATGCTTGTTTATTTACTTTACTTGCATATCTTTAAAATGTCTTTAAAATGTTTAATCGGTTATAGAGCGGGTTATGTCGAGTGTCTTCCGCTCAATTTTGTAATCGAACTCGATATAATCTCTCGGTGCATGAATTCAAGAACACGAGCTATTGAAGCTCAAGTTGGTTGAACTCGGGTGTGGAATGGCAACCCACCCCCGGAATCGATCCTGACAGTTTCAAATGATGTTTGGATGTGTTGAGGAAGTTGGGGTTGTTGGTTTTGAGTTTGGGTGTCAAAAACACCATGGAAGCTCGAGTTTTTTGGAAAATTGCTGGTCACGATCGATCGCCGAGGAGCGCCGATCGATCGCGACGAGCTACTGGAAATTTGAGGAAGACAAATAGTGCGGCGATCAATCGTGACTTCTTGGCGATCGATCATGAGGCGCTTGGCTGAATAGTGATTTTTCACTATTTATTTTAAAACTTGGAATTTTTGGACTTGGGGTTTATATAGCCGGTTTCCGGGGCAATGTCTACATTCCAATGTGAATGCTATACTTTTAAAATGGATTAGTTGGAGCCAAGATTTAATAAAATAGAATACTCGATTGAGTATTTGGCTAACTTCTGAACTTGCAAAATGGTATATTTTGGGTATTATGCATGCTTAGCCGGGGGGCTTTTATTTTTGGTAATCGTCATGAATGACGACATAATTGGAAGTTGTGAACGTGCTTGTGCACGTAATTGCATGCCCATGTTTGATTGAGAGTTATTTGTGTATTAGCACTTAACTCATCGGGTCGTGGAACTCAGGCAAGGTTGGACTCAAACTACGGAATTATAAGGTACGTATATGAGCATAACCCTTTATTATAATTGCAATTGTGAGTGCATGGTGCGCTATATTGCAATAAATGTATATTGAATTGCATGGTTTATGGTAATCACTATGAATGGACATATATACATTGGGAATTATATGGTGCCGCTTTTGAGCGAGCAATGATTGGGATGTTGTCGCCTTTGAGCGAACATCAGTTATGACGCCACTGCTGTTGAGCATGCGTGAGAATGAAATGCCGCTATTGCAGAGCGGGCAATGAGATAGAACTATGGAACCATAAATGAGATAAATGGGATAATCGTGATCATTGTTTAATGATTTGATATTATGGTTGTGATATCGGTATATAGCATATGGATTCGTTAATCAATGTAATGATTAACTGGCATTTGGGAATTTGATGATTTCAGTTGTTTTGAGAACAAGGACAGTACAGAGAATCCCGGATGAGAATGATACCATCCAGGGAGTATATTTTGTATTTCATAGCATTTACATTGTTGTAAATTATGAATTGTATTATTATGACTGTTGGATTTGGGATATTGGTATGGTCACCCCATGTGTGGGCTGTCTCTGTTGGGGCAGGTTATTAGGTACATAGACGGCTGGGAGTTGAGCTCGAGCTGTGGATTTGAGGTGATTCCAGGATCGAGGTACTAGCGACGGTATTGAGCATGATACTTTATACACTTGATACACGCTTACTTATTCGATGCTCGTATTTGAGCAGTGTTATGTGTATATGGGTTGTATAAAGAAGGCAAGGGCCTTTCTCTTTTCATTTATGTGTTGCATGCAATTATTTATTGAATTGCTAAATGAACTGAGAACATGTTATTGTATTATAATGGTGCATGATGTGTACGTTGACTCGGGTAGGGGAACTAAGCATTATATGGAATAATGTAAAGCAATTTCGTTATTGGCATGATTTGATATGGTGACAAGTATATTTCCTCTACGTGTATGATTACATGTACTAAATGCTTGGATTAATACACTAATAATGGGTTAAGGTCACGGGGGTCCTTACAAATTGTCGGGATTACCACTATAAATATGTCATGTGGGTCTCAGTTTGAAGGGTTGGACTTTGAGGCTAGAAAAGGCTCCGAAGAGAGCAATACATAGTTGTTCGGTCTTTTACTCTTATGTTGTGTCAAAAGTTCTTATATTGTGTCCAAGTCCTATAAATTCATATAAGTTCTAAGTGAAAATTTATACTGGAATAGGTCATGTGATTTTTTCCTTTGATTTGGAGGTTTTCCACATAAAAAGTTGTGGTGTCTTCTATTTTATTTTCTGTAACACTTATTCTTCTGAACACAGAAAATAATGGATCACATCGTTGACGCTGTTTGTGGGAACTATCGAGCTAAGATGTTGAAGCAGGGAAGTGTTTTACAGGATATGAAGAAAAATGGCAAGGAGCAAGGGTAGATGACAGAGTTCTAGGGGGTGTATCCAAAATCCCCCTTTGTTAGTTCCTGATTTTAAAGATGACAAAACAAATCAGAACGGATCGATAGAAATCAGACTGACCAGAACGATTGCTCAAAGCAGATCAAGCTGATATGGTATATCGCAAATCAGAACGGATCGATGAACATCAGCCTGACCAGATCGAAGCTTCAGATCGATCTCAACTATTATCAGATCAAGAGCAGACAAGGTTGAATAAGATTTGCTCTTCAGTCCGAATCATTAACGGCTATTTATTGAAGCATTTAATGTTGCAATTAATGCTGAAAAAGACCAAGGACTTAAGATTACCATAAAAGGTAAGAAGACAAAGAAGAGCTTACCTGACAGTCGCCGAAAGCATGAACCAGAATGGCAAGCGCCCAAAAGAATAAGACTGTAACCTACTCAGAATTTGAGCAGAGTCAAGAGTTGCACATAAAGGAAAATAATGTCGTTGGTACATGCAACTATATAAGAAGGTAACTAAAGAGCTCAAGAGAGAGTCTGATCAATCGAAAAACGCAAAAAGAAAACTAAACATCATAAGCTTACAAGCTCAGACATCCTCGAGCCGAAAGTTTTCATAAGCACAAGCATATTGTAATATTTGATCATCTTAGGATCATTGTGTGCATAGACTAAATTAGTCTATCTTTTGTATTCTGTACTAAGATAGAGAAGTGGGAATCAATTGTAACTGTCAGACAGTGTGTGTCTGAACAGATCGAGAGACTAGGAGTTTCAGTCTGGTAGTGAGGTAAATCCAGCTGAATTGGGTTTGTACAATAGGATTGTATAAATCAAAGTCTTCTAGTGGAATCCTTCCTTAATTGGAAGAATGGGAGACGTAGAAGGATTACACCACCTTCGAACTTCCAGAAACATATTCTATCTTTTATCTTTCTGCACCTGTTATACTTTTCTAGCCATCGAGCCGTTCTTACTAGTCTAAGAACAGACCGTTCTGCACTAAAATATCCAGTGGTCTGTTCTGCAGAAAAGTTGATTAAGAAACATATTTCTTTCACTAATCCGAGAGAAATCACTAAGGATTATTTTTAATAGGAGTGTTCATTCACCCCCCTCTAAACACTCCGGACCGATCCTAACAAGTGGTATCAGAGCAGGTCGTCTTAATCAACTCAAAGACACTTAAGCTGATGGCATCATTTAACAAGATTCCTATGTTCTCAAAAGAAGACTATGATGATTGGAGAATCAGAATGCAAGCTCATCTGGCAGCACAGGATGACGATATGTGGTTCGTCATCACTGATGGACCAATGAAAATTCTGAAAGTCAATACAGCAGCCTCCATTACTGGTGGTGAACCCCAAATGGTCGAGAAGGACAGATCCCTCTGGACGAATGAAGAAAGAAAGAAAGCAAATCTAGACAACGTTGCCAAAGACATCTTGTTCAAGACGTTGGACAAGAATATGTTCAGTAAAATCAAAATGTGCTCTACCGCTAAAGAAATTTGGGGGAAGATAGCACAGCTATGCGAAGGGAACAACCAGACGAAGGAAAACAAGCTGACTGTTGCTCTTCAAAAATTTGAGAGCATAAAAATGAATATTGGAGAAACTCTAAACGAGTTTGATGAAAGAGTTACTGGTATTATCAATGAAATAAATGGTCTGGGCAAGGAATACTCTAACAGAGAGATTGCTCTGAAAGTAATGAGAGCTCTGCCAAAAGAATGGGATGTAAAGACCATTGCAATGAGGGAGTCTAAAGATCTGAACAAAGTTGAACTTCATGATCTGTTCCCAGATCTTAGGGCATATGAGTTCGAAGTGATCACCAGAGGTGAAGCAGAGTCATTCATCTCTCAACCAAACAAAGCACTGGCAGCCATTCTAGACCAGACCACCCCCACAACAGATCGATCTATAAACAGATAAGTAACGATGCTATGTCATTATTTATCAAGAAATTTGGTAAATTCATGTCTAAAAATAAAAGGAACTTTAAACCTTCTCATCAATATCTAGAAAAGACGATGCTGTTAATGATCAGGCTTGCTACAATTGTGGTAAGACCGAACACTTTATTGCATATTGCACCAGACCGAAGAAAGAAGAACGAAAAGAAAAGCATCGTGATGACAAGAAAAAGAAGCACTACAAAGATAGTAAAAATCATCATAGGAAGTCCCAAAAAGTCCTAGTAGCAGAGGAAGGAAACAACAAGTGGGCTCAGACTGACTCAGATTCAGAAAGCTCCGAATACTCATCCAGCGAAAGCGAAGAGGATATTCAATGTCTAATGGCAGACGAAGAAACGAGTCAAACAGACGAGGTATTCGATCTTGACTCAAATGAATTCACACGTGAAGAGCTTATGTCCGCACTGCAAGACATGGCTAATGACTATAGAATTTTAGCTGAATCATTTGAGAAAACTAAAGCTAAAGCCAATGATCAAATAGATGAGCATATCAAACCAAGCTGCTCTGAGCTAGGTGAGTGCAATAATCTACAGATCGAGCTGAATAAGCTGAAAATCTCTTACGATCAGCTACATGAAGAAAACAAGAGAATTAGCACACAAAATGCTAAGCTTTCTCGTATTTTCAAAACATGGACAAAATCAAGAGCATCTCTGGAAGAATTGCAAGAGGTACAAAGAAATGTCGGTGATGTCACCGGCATAGGCTTTGATATCAAAGACTGCACCAAAGATGAATCTGAACTGTTGCTGGTAAAGAACAAAATCAAACAAATGACATTTGTTAGATCCAGCTTAGTATATGAAACTGAAGCGCCTACAATTCAAACGGGAGTCTCCTTCGTGAATCAAGGTTTGAGAAGAGGAATTGGGTACGTTAACCAAGCCAAAGAAAAGGCACCAGCAAGCTTTGTGTCTATCAGACCAAATCTAAAGGTGCAAGATCTAAGGCAAGGAAGACCATCCAACTACTATAACTCAAAACCAGTTCAACGAAGATATAGATTACCTCATAAGAATCAAAGGTTTCCATATCGCATTCATTATCACACACAACATCGAAACAGATCAGCTCACATCACACCAGACACACACAAGCCATTAAAGCTGATACAAGTGTGGGTTCCCAAAGGGCTAATCCGTTCTGGACCCAAGTAGGATTGGGTACCAACAGTAATTATGTTTGATGACAGGTACCGAAGAATATAGTATCGGACTGGTACCTAGACAGTGGGTGTTCTCGTCACATGACAGGAAACGTCGAGCTGCTGTCTGAAGTCATAAAATGTACTAGACCCAAGATCATCTTCGGGGATAACTCAAAGGGTAAGATCGCGGGCAAGGGTAAGATTGTCCATGGTAATATTACTATCAATGATGTACTATTAGTTGAAAATTTATGCTATAATCTGATCAGTATAAGTCAACTGTGTGATAATGGTTATGCTGTAGAATTTCACAAACACACTTGCACTGTTAAATCGTCAGACGGTATGACCATGCTTGTAGGAATCAGAAATGGAAATACATAGAAGATTAACTGGAATTTTGCTCAACCTGATAATCCTACTTGTTTCATCGCGAATAATGATAATAAACACTGGCTATGGCATAAACGCTTGAATCATCTCAACTTTAAGACTATCTCTAGCCTGTGTAAACATGATTTAGTTGTCGGTCTGCCTAAGATCGATTTTGCTAAGGATAAGATCTGTGAAGCTTGCCAAATGGGCAAACAGATCAGATCATCCTTCAAAAACAAGAATGCCAAATCCTCCTCACGCTGCTTAGAATTATTACATATGAACTTGTTTGGTCCTATACCAATAACAAGTTTAGGGGGAATTTGGTATACTCTTGTTGTTATTGATGATTACTCACGTTTTACATGGACAATATTTTTAAGCAGTAAAGATCAGACCGGTGCGAAGTTGATCAAGTTGCTGAAACGCACTCAGAATGAGAAATCATCAAGCATAGACAGGATTCGAAGTGACAAAGGCACTGAATTCTCAAATCAGAATCTTGAATCCTTTCTAGAAGATCAAGGAATTAAGCATGAATTCTCAGCTGCTCGAACCCCTCAACAAAATGGAGTTGCAGAACGAAGGAACAGAACTCTTAAGGAGGCAGCAAGGACAATACTTGCAGATTCTGGTATTTCCCAAAAGTTCTGGGCAGAAGCTGTAAATACTGCTTGCTACACTCAAAATCGGTCTATGATTAACAAGAAGTTGAATCTTACTCCATATGAAGTATGGACTGGTAACAGACCGTCTATCTCTCACCTTCATGTACTCTCACCTTCATGTATTTGGCTGCAAATGCTTCGTTCACAATAATGGTAAGAATCATCTTACAGCATTCGAAGCTAAGTCAGATAATGGGATATTCTTAGGATATTCATCCAATAGTAAAGCTTTTCGCATCTTCAATAATCGCACTTTAACTGTAGAAGAATCAGTTCATGTAGTGTTTGATGAATCTTTATGTATCGAGGGTAACAAGGAATCAATTCAAAATCAGATGGCAAATATCCATCTCGAAGCTGACAGTGATGATGAGATTGTAGCTAACAGGTCAAGAGATAATCCTCCGGAACCTGAAGTACCAGATAGACCGGATCAAGGCAATGAAGCGCCTCCAGATCGAGCCGATCCGGAGAGTCTAAACTCTAATGTTAAAGCAGATGCTGATAATGTTGCTACCAATCATCCTTCTGGACCAGATAATCCGGAATCGAGCTATCGATGGACAAAGAGACATCCACCTGATCTAGTAATTGGAAGTCCTTCTACACCTATAAGAACCAGAGGACAGATGATGGATGAATTCACTCATGCCGCTTTCATATCTAATCTGGAACCCAAAAGGATTGATGAAGCTTTGACTGATTACAACTGGATTAAAGCCATGCAAGAAGAGCTTAATCAATTTGAACAAAATCAAGTATGTAGTCTAACCCCCAGGCCAAGTGGTCTGCCTGTTATTGGAACCAGATGGGTTTTCAGAAACAAGCTAGACGCAGATGGAATTGTGGTTAGAAACAAGGCCAGACTGGTGGCGCAAGGATTCCGACAAGAAGAAGGAATTGACTTCGATGAATCTTTTGCACCAGTCGCCAGACTTGAAGCAATCCGAATCTTTCTTGCTTATGCTGCTTTTAAAGACTTCAAAGTATATCAAATTGACGTTAAGAGTGCTTTTCTTAATGGTAAGCTTCATGAGGAAGTTTACATTGAGCAACCTCCTGGATTTCAAAACCACTCATTTCCAGATCATGTATATCTACTGAATAAAGCAGTATATGGACTGAAACAAGCTCCAAGAGCCTGGTATGACACTCTGTCTCAATTTCTGTTGGACCACGATTTTCAAATCGGCTCAGTGGATAAAACTCTATTTAAATTTATTAAGGGGGAACATACCTTATTAGTTCAAATCTATGTTGACGATATCATTTTTGGGTCAACTAACCCCAAATTATGCGAGAAATTCTCTAAGTTAATGCAGGGACAGTTTGAGATGAGTATGATGGGAGAACTTTCATTCTTTCTGGGTCTCCAAGTCAAACAGCTCAGCAATTGTATTTTTATAAATCAAACCAAGTATACCAAAGAGCTTCTCAAAAGATTCGGTATGGAGACTTGTTCAACTGCGTCAACTCCAATGAGTCCTTCAATCAAGCTAGATAAATACGAAGGGGGAACAACAGTTGAAGTAACTATGTATCGAGGACTGATCGGATTGCTCTTGTATCTTACAGCGAGCCAGCCTGATATAATGTTCTCAGTTTGCATGTGCGCTAGATTTCTGTCAGATCCAAAGCAATCACACTTTATTGCTGCTAAGCGCATTCTTAAAGATTTAAAAGGATCTCAGAACGTTGGTCTTAGGTACTCCAAAGATTCAAATTTCAGTCTAGTCGGATATTCAGACGCTGACTATGTTGGGTGTAAGATTGATCGCAAAAGCACCAGTGGAACTTGTCAATTCTTAGGTGAAAGATTGATATCATGGTTTAGCAAGAGTGCAAACATCCATTGCCACATCTACAGCTGAAGCAGAATATCTTGCCGCTGGAAGCTGTTGCGCTCAAATGCTCTGGATTCAACATCAGCTCAAAGACTATGGCATTCAAGCTGTTGAATCTCCAATATTCTGTGACAACACCAGTGCAATTGTTATAACGTATAATCCAGTTTTGCACTATCGAACAAAGCATATTGATATCAGACATCATTTTATTCGAGATCATGTTGGCAAAAAGGAAATTCGGATCGAGCATATTTCAACAGACCAGCAAGCAGCAGATATCTTCACCAAACCATTTCTTGAGGCTAAGTTTAATTATTTTCGTCAAATTCTTGGTTTAATAGACTTATCTTGATATTTTAGGTGTATCTTTCTTTTCGCTTTTAAAGATTATATACTGGCACAGATCGATAATACAATGATCAGAAAGACACAGACCGGTCCGAACTTTCAGACCGATCTCTGTCAAATCTGATATTATCCCATGATCTGTCTGGTTAACAAATCTTTAAATAAAGTAATTATTTAAAACAGCCATGACTGATTGCAATTTTAACCGCCTTATCTCTCTATCATCCTGTCCGTTTATTTTGAATTATTTAAATATCAGTCATCGAGATACAGACACGTGTCTCTTCTCTCCTATTTAGCGGGCTGAACATTTCATTTTCATTTCACTTTTTACGAATTACTGCTATCTGTTTCTAACTCTCAAATATTTTCAATTTCTCCGTATCCTTCATTTCACTCAAATGGCTACTATCACTCACAATTCTCTATCTGTTGAGTTCGATAAAATCTAAAGGGCTGAAGATCCAGAAATGGTCTCCATGTTCAAATCCTTGGAGTCTTCTGGATTAAGGAACTTTCTGGAATGCGGAACGGTGGTTTACGAGTCGGAGATTCGAGAATTGTTTGTCAATGCTGTGTCTCAGAAGACGTTCATCTCCACCACCGTCAAGGGCAAATCATTTGACATCTCTCAGTCGACGCTGTCAAAGACCTTTGGTCTTCCCAACACCGGACTGACTGAGTTTGGCCACATTCCTCAGGCCACTATCACCGATCTTCAGGGGAAGGTATCCATTTTTGGCCACCGACTGCAGCCATCATTCAAGAAGAAGGAAATGCTCTTTCATTTCCAAGTTTTGTGCGAGATTGTTGGCAAGCCACTATTGGGCAAAGCCGGAAGCTATGACGCTGTCACTGCCGAGAAATTCCGGGCCATGGCTGCTATTCACTCAGGACAAAAGATGAATTGGTCTGCGATCTTGTTTGGAGTTTTGCTTGAAACGGTTATCACCTCCAAACAGGCTGTGTGCTTTGCAGTTCCCCTCAGCAAGCTGTTGGAGACTTTGAACATCGAGCTGGGGAAGCCGTCTGCTTTGAGTCCCTTTAAAATTCTCAACCCCAAGGGATTGGCACTACTGAAATCCAAAGGTGCTCCACCCACTTCTTCCGATCTAGTGGCTGTCAAAATGGAACAAGGAGAAGAACAGGCTGCTGCTCGAAAAACTCGAGTCAAGCGCAAACTGACTATCCAGACTGACTCAGAGGAAACTCAGTCTGCTCCTTCATCTCCCGCCAAGCCCCCTCCAAAGAAGCCAAGAACCCAGATCACCAAGCCAATCAAAACCTTACATCTTAAAACCTTACCTATATTGCCCTCCTCAAAAGCCACCCCTGCACCCCAAACTACAACCTCACCTTTATCCACTCCAGTCACTGTACCCAAAGTCACTATCCGAGTGCCCTCTGCCATCCCTGTAGTCAAAGGCATTGTTATAACCGAGTTGGGAGACTACACCCAATCGGGGATCAAGAACTCATCTCCCACCGGCAAAGGCAAGGCAATCCTCACTGAACCCCTTTCTTCAAAACCCAAATCAGCCGCTCAAACAGCCATCGACATCGCCATGGAAGATGTTGAGGAAAAGGTAAAGGAGCTCACTGTGGTGTTTGATGAATATGTTGAATACAGAATGATCAACCACATTGATATGTTCTTCAGCAAGCTGAGAAGACTCCAAAAGATGGAACAATAAGTCCTTAAGGGGACAGAGACTGATGACGTCCGAATTGATGTGCATCGCAAAGATCTGTTCCAGGCTAACCAAAGATTCAGACTGGCAAACTTGCTCATTGCAGCTAAGAAGGCGAATTTTGATCCGAGCAATCCGACTGCCAAAGATGATGGTGCCGTCATTGCTCAGCTGGAGATGGATGTTCATGCTCTTCACTTGGCTGTTCGTTTTCAACGACAGAAGCTCAACATATCCACTCCATTTCCCAGTCCGGATCACCCATCTGCGAGCAAGACTTTGGCCGAACCTTTCCTTGAGCAAATGCCTTCTGATTCAACGAAGCAGACAACGGACCACTGACTAATGATCCGTCTGCAGATGAGACTGAAGCAATGGATGTCTTGCTGGACTCTCCAACAACTTCCATCCCCATTGCACCCTCAGTCTCCAAAATTCAACACAGTCCAACCGCCGAACATACAACAGTCATCTCTCCAGACTTCGTCGATCCGGATCTGGTGGTGTCAAATGTTGTTGCCGCATTACAGGTTGAGGAGCCTACCAGACCTATCACTCCTCCAGATCAGTCTGATAAAGATACGACATTTTTGGAAGCATTCTCTTCGGACTTGGTCAATTTGATCCGGTCCGAAACACGCCAATCTGATATGTATTCACTTGTTCCAATTGCCGCAAAGATTGATCATCCTTCATCGCCATCTGATCACTCTCCGAGCCGTCTATCTGATGATGCCCCATCACTGGCCAAGTCACTTCAACACCTTTCTGATAACTGTCTATCTCTCTCTCAACGAGTTATAGAAGTTCATCAAAGTCAGAGGGCTACATTCTTGGATTTTGAATCTTTCAAAGAGAAGATGACATCCAACATTAGCAGCATTCAGCGCGGATTGAATGATTTGTTCCCTCAGCAAGCTACATATAAAAACAGTCTGAGAAAAGAACAGATCGAGCTGGCCACTGAAGTTAGAGCTTCCGTCGCAAAGTCCCTTATTGCTCAAGACACTCGTCTTGATGCTACCAGCGCTCAACTCGCCCAGATTGTCGACTTTCTTTAAGAGATTGCTGCTGACAAAAAGGGGGAAAAGAGAAAGGACTTCAAGCCACCTCAGTCTTCAGCAAGAAAGTAGCGGTCTATATAAGTCAGACTTGTCTGTAACTGTATATCAGATTTTTATTCAATAAAAATCAGAATTTCTTTTAAGTCTTCGTTCATTTATTTTGAACAAATTGGCTTAATCAATCCATACTTCAACTTAACTGTGTTCATTTATTTTGAACAAGAAGAAGTAATTGATCCGCAAGTACACGCTTCAGAGTTCTTAAAAGACTGAATAAGAAGACATAGAAGCTAGGTTTTGTCATCATCAAAAAGGGGAATTTGTTAGTTCCGGATTTTAAAGATGACAAAACAAATCAGAACGGATCGATAGAAATCAGACTGACCAGATCGACTGCTCAAAGCAGATCAAGCTGATATGGTATATCGCAAATCAGAACGGATCGATAAACATCAGCCTGACCAGATCGAAGCTTCAGATCGATCTCAACTATTATCAGATCAAGAGCAGACAAGGTTGAATAAGATTTGCTCTTCAGTCCGAATCATTAACGGCTATTTATTGAAGCATTTAATGTTGCAATTAATGCTGAAAAAGACCAAGGACTGAAGATTACCATAAAAGGTAAGAAGACAAAGAAGAGCTTACCTGACAGTTGCCGAAAGCATGAACCAGAATGGCAAGCGCCCAAAAGAATAAGACTGTAGCCTACTCAGAATTTGAGCAGAGTCAAGAGTTGCACATAAAGGGAAATAATGTCGTTGGTACATGCAACTATATAAGAAGGCAACTAAAGAGCTCAAGAGAGAGTCTGATCAATCGAAAGACGCAAAAAGAAAACTAAACATCATAAGCTTACAAGCTCAGACATCCTCGAGCCGAAAGTTTTCATAAGCACAAGCATATTGTAATATTTGATCATCTTAGGATCATTGTGTGCATAGACTAAATTAGTCTATCTTTTGTATTCTGTACTAAGATAGAGAAGTGAGAATCAATTGTAACTGTCAGACAGTGTGTGTCTGAACAGATGGAGAGACTAGGAGTTTCAGTATGGTAGTGAGGTAAATCCAGCTGAATTGAGTTTGTACAACAGGATTGTATAAATCAAAGTCTTCTAGTGGAATCCTTCCTTAATTGGAAGAAGGGGAGACGTAGAAGGATTACACCACCTTCGAACTTCCAGAAACATATTCTATCTTTTATCTTTCTGCAACTGTTATACTTTTCTAGCCATCAAGCCGTTCTTACTAGTCTAAGAACAGACCGTTCCGCACTAAAATATTCAGTGGTCTGTTCTGCAGAAAAGTTGATTAAGAAACAGATTTCTTTCACTAATCCGAGAGAAATCACTAAGGATTATTTTTAATAGGAGTGTTCATTCACTCCCCCTCTAAACACTCCGGACCGATCCTAACACCCTTCATACTCATCTCTGCTACGTGAAGATGAGGGGCATGATGTGGAATCAGCACAAAATGTTCCTCAAGCTAATCCCCAGGCATTTCCTACTATGGGAATGCCAATGGAACAGTTTACTGAGGCTATTGCAAAAACTGTAGGAGAGGTCATGAAGCAATTTATGACCCCACTCCAGCAAGAAAAAACAAATAAAGAAGTTTGGCTTCTTCAGAAGAACATGAAGAGGATACTAAGAAGGTTGATAACCTCTTCAGTCAAATAGGAAAAAAGAGTAACAAAACTCTGCACCATCAGATGGAGGATCTAAAAGATGAGTTGCAGCAGATGCACAATAAGATGGAGGGGTACATCTACTAAGTATAGGAGCACAACGTTTGCTCTTGAGGTTCTCGACGATCCCTTACCATCTAATTTCCGAACCCTAAATGTGGGAAATTATGAGGGGAACGAAGACCCCGATGAGTATTTATCACGATTGAGAATGCTTCACTCCTTCACCAACTTACAGATGGGGTGAAGTGTAGGATTTTCTGACCAGCCTAGCATGAACAACTCAATCCTGGTTCAATCAATTGCCACCAGGGATCATAGATACATTCCTAAAGTTCAGCACGTTATTCTTACATCAGTTTGCGAGCAACAGAAGTTGCAAAAGAACAACCCTCAGCCTGTTCGGGCTTAAACAGCTGGAAAAAGAGTCACTGAAAAGATTCAATCAAGCATGCATTGACGTTCCTCACGTCACATCGGAGATACTCGTCAGCGCCTTTAAGGACTACGAGAAGGAGATCTGTTCAGGTCACCAGCCAAAAAACCTCCATCTGATTACGACGAGTTGCTAGGAAGGACTTCTAAATATATCAACTTGGAAGAATACCAGAAGATGAAACAAAGAAAAGAGGCAAAACCTCGAAATGAGCCAAGCCGGAAGGATAAACATCTGGAACAGTCGAAAAGGAGTTTCAAGCAATACCTCCCAATGACACCTCCTAGAGAGGTGGCCATGAATCAAAGAGTGCCAAAGAGAGGCCGGGAAGGACATTTCCAAGGGAGAGGAGCAAACAGATCTTGGGGAAGGCAGGAACCCAAAAATGGATCAATCTTCAATAATCCCCCCCCCCCCCCCCCCCCCCTCGAAATAATGCAAATCCTGGGAGAGGGGCTCCCAGACCTGTACCATGGGCTGTCAGAGGAGAAAGACAGGAGGAAAATGATGTGCAGGCGGTAGGCGAGCTGGTTCCCGTTAACACGCCAAATCAAGGAACCAGACATATGATTTCTGGAGGAATGTCAGGAGGAGATTCTAACCAAGAAAGGAATAGTTATGCTAGGAAGTTGCGGGTCATGTCCATCACACCGGAGAACGCCCTAGCAGGATCATTCGTTGCCTTTGGACCCAAAGATCTATAAGGAGTGCAATTTCCCCCATGATGATGAACTAGTTATATCAGCCACCGTAGCCACATGCAAAGAATTTTTATTGACACGGGAAGCTTGGTCGATGTTCTCGTCTTAAACACATTGGCCCAAATGGAGTTGGGAAGCGTATCCATGCAAAGGGTAAATACTTCTCGGCATGGATTTGCTGCAGAAGTTGTAAGTACGGTAGGGCAAGATTCATTGCCTGTGACGTTGGGAGAGGAACCGAGGACGAAGACAAAGATGATTAATTTCTGGTGGTGGATGCCCCCTCTTCATATAACATAATTTTGGGCCGACAAGCCCTGAGTGCATTTCAAGCAGTGGCGTCCACCAATCATTCGATGATGAAATTCACTGTGGTGAGGGTGTCGGACATGTTCGATGAAATCAAAGTTCCTTGAGGAAATGTTATGTTCATGAGCTGAAACATGAAAAGTTGAAAAAGAAAGAAGACGAGATCCCTGGAGCACGTGGTAAAAGAAGAAGAGAGGAGGATGAGATGGCCGAGGAGAGAATAGCCCCAGTTAAGGAATTTCTCACTATTGAATTGAGTCACTCGACTAAAACAACAAAAGGGTTTCCAGTTTGAACCAAAATTGAAGGAAAGGTGATTGAATGTTTCAACAAGAATGTGGATGTGTTCGCATGGAGTACAACTGACTTGACTGGAGTACAGATGGAGGAAGGACGTAGATTACAAATCTCGCCTTGACATAAATTTTGAAATCATTGCTATTTTGTTACTATATTCCTAAGATACATATTGATAGAGAAAAAATCCGACAACACAGAATGTGGTGTGAATTAGTAATTGGTCAAAATCTAATGTCGTTAACTGCTTTTTATTTTATGGAATCATTATCAATAGCAATAAAAATTATATTTTATAAGTCATCACAACGGATTGGTAAGAAATATATTTAATAAATTTAAATAATTATATATAGTCTTTTTTTGAATGTTGAATATGTCTTTTGTACCAGTCTTGCGATAGTCAAAACCTGTGAGAAATTAGTACATGCCGTTCAGGTATATCTGAGGGCTTTAATTCTTTTGGGGTCATGGAGTTCACATTAAATGTGAATACTTCAATCCCAAACACATTGGGCCATTGATCTAGAGTTAATACCCTGATTCTAAGATCGAAGTTTCAGAAAAAAGACATATTCAATACTAAAGTGCAACCGTTGGAGGATATTGGTCGAGTATCACTCAGCCTACTGTGGAAGCAAATAACTTTGAGTTGAAACCAACCCTCATTCAAATGATTCAATTTCAAGTGAGTTTGGAGGATCACCATCCAAGGATCCAAATGCACATCTGGAGAGGTTCCTCTCTATACGTGACACGATGAAATTCAATGGAGTGACTGTCGATTCAATGCACAGGTTTAAAGAAGTGGGTGAAATTTCTATTTAGAAACAATGGATGAGGTAAAATGTATATTAACGATACCACATGAAGATATATTGCTAACTATCCAAATTCCTTAGTGGTCGAATAATTAGTAAGTCTTGATTATTTGATTTGACTAAATTTCCCATTTATTTTGTAGTGTGGACATTAAAAGACATGATCAAATTCAAATCGAGTTCAAATACTTAAAGCACGAATCGAATCCACTGAAAAAAAAATAAGAAAACGCAGCCTTTTTAATAATATTTAAACTTATTCAAGAAAAATACAAAAAAGCACACACTAAAACCCTCGAAAACCAAATCCCAAGCATAATATCTTTCAGCGAGTTTTATTCGTTAATTTAATATAATGGGTTCGCTGTAATAGTTAAGCGCACACATCAGGGTGAGCAATGAGGTGTTCTTCAACAACAGTTAAAATCCCATGACCAAACGCTTTGCTCGCCTTGTGGTCTTCCTCAGTAAACTGGGCATCACCCTTGGTGTGATGCTCTGTGGTGATCTTGACGATGCATCCTCCATCGCCCGAATCCTCGTACTTGTGTACGGAATTAATCGCCTCGAGCTTATCCCCAAACATTGCGCTATCGAACACATGGTACTTGATCACTAACTTCTCGGTGTCCACAACCTCGATCTTTTCCTTAATGTAAGCGAATGGAGCACCTATCATGATACATCACCACATGTTAAGGTTCACTAATATATACTTTTCGATTCGATATACCAACAAAATTAGTTCCGTAAGTTAGGCCTTAGTGCAATAATTTGACTTCTTTTACACTTTTAGTCATTTTTTCACCGAAATGTTGATATATACCACCCGATATTGCCTATACTTTGATGGAGAAAATGACTAACAATGTCAATAATGAAAATTATTATATTAAAATCTATTTTCGAATATTAAATGATCAAAATAAAATTTAGGCCTACTCAAAGTTTGAAAATTACTATTTTCCACTTAATATCCTAATATGATACAAATATATAACAAAACAAAGATCATAACTTTGATTTACCATCGGGAAAATTTATCTGCCTAATGGTTCCAGCACCACCATCGCCCTCGAGGAGATCGATACTCTTTATAGCCTTCGGAGCAATTTTGGGCAACAATTTGTTGCCATCAATAGCCACGGCCTTGAAAATTCTCTTAGGGGCGACTCAGACCTTCACTTCCTGTGTGTTAGTGATGACACCCATTGTTTTTGTCTTGAACAAAGAATGAAAAACTTAGGCTAAATTTTGTGTTATCGCTAGGATGTTTCAAGAATGAGCTCGTTGTGGGGAATTTATAGTTGGTGATCTTTCAAAGAATTGCATTGTATCCCTTACAATCTTTTATAGAGCAAAACTACATCCATTCTAAAGTAAAATAGTAGTTTAAGTCTTTGTGGTTTTTTTTTTTTTTTAAAGAGAGAGTAAATACGTTTGGTAAGGAAAACTCTTGTATGTTCTGGTTTTGGGTCCCACATTATCGATCAACAAAAAAAAATATGTTTATCATGGTATGGGTCGGGTCCGAGCCCCACCTGATTCTGAAATCTTGTTTGTGTACTTGAATTAAATTTCATAGCTGATTTATATCACCGACTTAATTTCTCAATTTCATTAGCGGATTATAAGTTGATATTTGACATAATTTTAATGATTTATCTCATCAAATTTTGGGTTTATTGGTTGCTTAATTCCGCAATTTATTCGATGAAAAAATAAACAGGGCTATAATTTCACTTTCTATAACAATATGGGACTAGGGTATTCTATGATTATAACTTAATGTTTTTTTCAAGGAGTAATATGCAATTAGTGCTTCTAGAATTTTTTTATAAAAAAAACAATTATTCCATATTGAGTCAGCCGTCGCCTTGGACTTTAAGGCCTATTTTCTAGATGTTCTTTATCTAATAATCTACGATTTCTTTGAATTTGACTTCTTGACTAGTCTATTTAAATAATTTAGTCTTTTTTTCCTAAGTTAAAAGGACAATCAGTCTTCGATTTTAAGTTGTTTATCTTAAAGAAATAAATACTTTCAATGTAGTTAGGCATATCAAATTTTGGACCTATAACTATGTTATTATCTCTCTCACGCACGCGCATATATATGGGCGGATTTATCTTAAGACTGGGGCCTTGCAAAAGAAACAAATTTTTTTACCCTATAAAAATCTTTTTATTTTAGCCCGCAAATATTATAATTTGCCCACTTAAATTCCTTTTTGGACTGCTAAATTGTTTTTATCTACATTTTGTGTTTCAAAATTTTTTATCCATACTAATTTTTTTTGTGTCCGCAATTGTCCACGCACGCGCACACACATATATATATATATATATATATAAAAGATCAACCTAGACAATATTTTTTAATTAAATTTTAAAAAATTTAAAACAAGTCCAAAAGTATATGTATTTTGATTCCAAAACATGTGTCGAGTAAAAAACTCATTTAACTAGACTGCTCTTGTTAAGCTTTGCTAGCCACTATACTAACCTGATGTAGATTAGTTCTACTAATTCTCAGCTGGACTTAGGTCAACTAGGCTAGAATGCTTGATCAGTATTGCTGATTGTCATAGGATGAACCAATTCCTTCGGTTAAATCCCAAGCAAGCGCCGAGCAAGACGAACCCCGACAAAAAGCCCCGATGAGCGTCAATACTTGCTCGGCATACTAGTCAAAGTGTAGCGAGAAACCCGGGCATAACTGACAAATCACCCGGAACAGACGAACACACGATAATGGGGAGGATTTCTCGGACACGTCTTGAACCAATAACACCACGATCAGAGGAGATCGTGTTCTGGATTTTACGCACATTAATTGTCGGGATTACCACTATAAATATGTCATGTGGGTCTCAGTTTGAAGGGTTGGACTTTGAAGCAAGAAAAGGCTCCGAAGAGAGCAATATCATAGTTGTTCGGTCTTTTACTCTTATGCTGTGTCAAAAGTTCTTAAGTCCAAGTCCTGTAAATTCATACAAGTTCTAAGTGAAAATTTATACTGGACTAGGTCATGTGGTCTTCCTTTGATTTGAAGGTTTTCCACATAAAAAGTTGTGGTGTCTTTTATTTTATTTTCTGTAACACTTATTCTACCGAACACAGAAAATGACGGATCACATCATTGACGCCGTCTGTGGGAACTATCGAGCTAAGATGTTGAAGCAGGGAAGAGTTTTACAAGATAGGAAGAAAAAAGGGAATGAGCAAGGGTAGATGACAGATTCTAGGGGGTATATCCAAAATCCCCCTTCATACTCATCTCTGCTACGTGAAGATGAGGGACATGATGTGGAATCAGCACAAAATGTTCCTCAAGCTAATCCCCGGGCATTTCCTACTATGGAAATGCCAATGGAACAATTTACTGAGGCTATTGAAAAAACTGTAGGGGAGGTCATGAAGCAATTTATGATCCCACTCAGCAAGGAAGAACAAATAAATAAGAAGATTTGGCTTCTTCAGAAGAACAGGAAGAGGATACTAAGAAGGTTGATGATCTCTCCAGTCCAATAGGAGAAAAGAGTAACAAAACTCAGCACCATCAGATAGAGGATCTAAAAGATGAGTTGCAGCAGATGCACAACAAGATGGAGGGGTGAATCTACTCTGTATAGGAGCACACCGTATGCTCCTGAGGTTCTCGACGATCCTTACCATCTAATTTCCGAACTCTAAATGTGGGAAATTATGATGAGAACGAAGACCCGATGAGTATTTATCACGATTTGAGAATGCTTCACTCCTTCACCAACTTACAGATGGTGTGAAGTGTAGGGTTTTTCTGACCACCCTAGCAGGAACGTATCAATCATGGTTCAAGCAGTTGCCACCAGGGATCATAGATACATTCCCGAAGTTCAGCTCGTTGTTCTTATATCAATTCGCAAGCAACAGAAGTTGGAAAAGAACAACCCTCAGCTTGTTCGGGCTTAAACAGCTGGAAAAAGAGTCACTGAAAGATTCAATAAAGCATGCATTGACGTTCCTTATGTCACATCAGAGATACTCGTCAGCGCCTTTACTCAAGGACTACGAGAAGGAGATCTGTTCAGATCACTAGCCAAAAAACTCCATCTGATTACGACGAGTTGCTTGGAAGGGCTTCTAAATATATCAACTTGGAAAAAGACCAGAAGATGAAACAAATAAAAGAGGCAAAACATAGAAATAATCCAAGCCAGTATAATAAACATCTGGAACAGCCGAAAAAGAGTTTCAAGCAATACCTCCCAATGAGACCTCCGAGAGAGGTGTCCATGAATCAAAGAGTGCTGAAGAGAGGCCGGGAGGACATTTCCGACGGAGAGGAGCAAACGATCTTGGGGAAGGCACGAACCCAATAATATACCAATCTTCAATAATCCCCTCCCCGAAATAATGCAAATCCGGGGAGAGGGGCTCCCAGACCTGTACCATGGGCTGTCAGAGGAGGAGGAAAATGATGTTCAGGCGGTAGCTGAGCTGGTTCCCGTTAACACACCAAATCAAGGAACTATACATATGCTTTCTGGAGGAATGTTAGGAGGAGATTCTAACCGAGAAAGGAATAGTCATGCTCGGAAGTTGCGGGTCATGTCCATCTCACCGAAGAACACCCTAGCAAAATCGTTCGTTGCCTTTGGACCCAAAAATCTACAAGGAGTGCAATTTCCCCCATGATGATGAACTAGTTATATCAGCCACAATAGCCACATGCAAAGCATTTTTATTGACACAGGAAGCTCGGCCGATGTTCTCGTCTTAAACACATTGGCCCAAATGGAGTTGGGAAACGTATCCATGCAAAGGGTAAATACTTCTCGGCATGGATTTGCTAGAGAAGTTGTAAGTACGGTAGGGCAAGATTCATTGCACTACTACATTTATTTGTTGTTAACTGAGAAGGGTTAATTTGGGCGTACACGATAAGCGCGACCAAATTTTGACGCCGTTGCCGGGGAAGGAGTTGTTATTTTTGTGTTAAATATTTTGTTTACTAAATATTGATATTTGTCTTTCTATACTACTCTTGTTTGTTCATGCACGCAGATATCATTCGGAGGGAGACACATACCAATACGATTCTGAGATAGAAAGAACCCTAAATTGACGTAGGAGCGAAATTCGTAGGAAGCGAGAAGAAGAAGAAAGAATTAACATGGCGGAGACAGCTAGCGAATCGTACATTGGATCAGTAGCCCCTCTGCATTACTTTTCCTACTCTAGCTTTTAATATCATTTTTGAGTTAAAATCAGGTTTAATACATCTCTTACCCTCGTTTCATGGTCTTGCAGGTGAAGATCCTCGCAAGCACTTAATGGAATTTCCTGTGGTGTGCACCACTATGAAACCAACCTGGATTACTAAGGAGCAAATCAAGCTGAGAGCCTTTCCCTTCTCCTCGAAAGATGCTGCGAAGGACTGACTATTCTATATAACCTCAGGCTCGATTACCACGTGGAATAATTTGAAGAGGATTTTCCTTGAGAAATATTTTCCAGCATCGAGAGCTGCCAGCATACAAAAAGAGAGCTACAACATTAGGCAATATACAGGAGAGACACTTCACAAGTACTGGGACGCTTCAAAAAGTTATGTACAAGTTGTCCACAACATCAGATAAGTGAACATCTCCTCATTCAATACATTTATGAATGTTTGCTGTCTAGTGACAGGAAGTTAGTAGATGCACCGGAAGAGGCGATGAATTTGATTGCAAATATGATAGCAACTCACAACAATTTGGCAACTTTAGAACTGAACAAGCCCAAAAGAAGCAAACTGACGTAAACGTATCTAACCTTGAAAATCAACTTATTAGATTAACCTCTCTTGTGCCACAAATGTCAGGTGGGAATGGACAAAATGTTAAACAATGTGGGATTTGTTTAGAGATGAGCCATGGGATTTGTTTAGAGATGAGCCATACAACCGATGCATGCCCCTCACTTCAAGAGCCCACTAGTGAGCAAGAAAATACTACGGGCGGATTTCCGGGACAACCATAACCGAGATATGACCCCTTTTCTAGCACCTACAATCCAGGATGACAGGATCATCTGAGATATGGAATCAAGCTGAACCACAGATGCAGTCCAATCCACCACCCTATCGTCCACCATTACAGAGACCACCACAAAATTCTCAATTTCCTACTACAACTAATATACTTGAGAATATTATTCAAGATCTTGCTCATAATGTTACGAAATTTCAATAGGAAACGAGAGCGAGCATTCAAAGCCTAAATACTCAAGTGTGACAACTCGCCACCAACCTTAATCATTTGGAAGCTCAAGGATCCCATAAATTGCCTTCACAACCAGTGATGAACACAAGGGAGAATGCAAGTGCCATTAAGCTAAGGAGTGGAAAGGAATTGGAAGAATCAGAGAAGATGGAAGCACCTCATACCACACTAGAGGAGGAAAAAGAACTTGAGCCAAAGGGAAAAGAGTCTATGAAAAATGAGGAACCTCGAAGATGCGTATTCCAGACGCTATCAAGCAAGTCCCTCGCTATGCTAAGTTCTTAAAGGAGTTATACACTGCAAAGCGGATGCAGAAGTTGAAGGGATGCCAAAAAGTCGAGTTGGGGGAGAACATCTCAGCTGTAATTCAAAGAAAGATACCAACCAAGTGCAAAGACCCAGGTATGTTTACTATCCCTTGCACCATTGGCACAACAAGACTTGAGAAAGCCCTAGATCTAGGAGCATCTATAAATCTCATGCCTTATTCCTTATATGCTTCATTAAATCTAGGGCCTTTAAGCAAAACTGTTGTAATTGTCTAATTAGCAGATATCCCTAATGCATATCCTAGGGGTGTTATCGAGGATTTCATGGTAGAAGTTAACCATTTGCTCTTTCCTGCTTTATGTTATTGATATGGAAAATGGAGATAACAACACCCCTATTCTGTTAGGGGGACCCTTTTTGAAAAAGTCAATGACAAAGATAGATGTTCATAGTGGTTCTCTTACTATGGAACTTGATGGTGAGGTAGTAAAGTTTAATATCCATGATGCCATGAAATATCTGATGAGGATGATACTGTTTATTCTATCGATATTCATGATTATTTGACCCAAAAAGTTTTTGAGCTTACTGGTAAAGACGAGTTGGGATAGCCATCACCACCCTACTCGAGTCTTATGATCAAGCATTTGACATTGTGATACCCGGGGATTAATGGTGTTCATCTCGGTGTGGTAATAATCCTTAATGGATTTTATTTGTGGCAATTATGAATTAATTACGGTTTCTAGACTCTCGGGGATTTTAAATCCGATATTTGGATTCGTTGGATCCGAGGGATGAGATTGTGTTCTCATCGTGGTGATAACCTTGGAATTTGGACTTTGGTGGGATTTCGGGTCCGGAGTACTTTGTACTGGGGCTGTTAATGGAAAGAGTTTGGGAGTTAATTATTGAAAACAGATGAATTTTTAGTGAGTCATGATGTATTTGTGGAAGGATTGGTATTTTCGAGTTTTGGTACAATATATACCAAGTGGACTCGGTATTCCCTCATTTGGACGAATTCCCTCTCTCTCTCTCCCTCTCTCTCTATGCGCCCAAACCCTCCCCCATTTCCCTCTTTTCTCCCTTGGAGGAGAAATCGTTGGTGGCGTGACTCGGGAGCTGGATTTCTCGAAGATAATCAGGTATTCATCTTCCTCTCACCATTGTCTTCGATTTGGTAGTAGTATGGTAGATTTCGGTTGAGGTTTTGGTTGGTTATGTGATTTGGGGATTTTTGGTTAAAAATTCAAAGTTGAGTTTTTAGTGTTTTTATTGGTTCCAAATGGTTTAATGGATGTGTTGAGGAAGTTTGGGGTGTTAGTTTTGAGTTTGGGTGTCAAAAACACCATGGAAGCTCGAGTTTTCAGAAAATCGCAGGTCGCGATCGATCGCCGAGGAGCGCCGATCGATCGCGACGAGCAGCTATAAATTGGTGACGATGTACAGTGCTGGCGATCAATGGCCAAGTCTCGACGATCGATCGCGAGGCGATTGGCGATAGATCGCGGGGACGTGCGATCGATCGCGGGGACGCGCGATCGATCGCGGAAGGACTCTGTTTGGCAGCGGGTGCGCGCGATCGATCGCAACAGAAGCGGCGATCGATCGCTGGCCCAAGTGTTATGTTTTTTTTCAAAATTTTGGAAAAAATGTAGGGGATTTGGAATCGAGGTTTAATTAGCCCATTTCCGGGGCAATGTCTACATTCCAATGGGAATGCTATACTTTTAAAATGGATTGGTTGGAGCCAAAATTTAATAAAATGGAATTCGTTGGGTTTTTTTTGGCTATCTTTTAAACATGAAAAATGGAATATTTATGGTATTATGCATGCTTAGTCGTGGGCTTTTATTTTGGTAATCGTCATGGATTGACGATATGTTTGGGGGTTATGAACGTGCTTGGGCACGTGGTTGCATGCTTGTGTTTAATTGTGAGCTATTCACGTGTTAGCAAATAATTCATCGGGTCGTGGGACTCAGGCCAGGTCGGACTCGAACTACGGAAGTATAAGGTACGTATGACGTACGAGCATAGCTTATTATAATGTTGCAATAAATGGATATTGAAATGCATGGTATATGGTACTTGCTATAAATGGATAGTGATATGCATGGTAGATGGTAAGTGCGTTAATTGGACATACATTGGGAACCATACGGTGCCGCTTTTGAGCAAGCAATCATTGAGATATCATCGCCGTTGACGACCATCGGTTATAACTCCGCTATTGTTAACCGTGCGTGGGGATAAACGCCACTATTGTAGAGTGAGCTATGAAAAGGAAATACGGAATCATTGGCAAGATACATGTGATATCTGTGGTACTCTATTAGATGATTTAATCATATTTGATTGTGGAACTGGTATAGTAGGAATGGTTTTAGTTGACCAATGAGATGATCAACTGGCTTTTGGGAATTTAATGGTTTGGTTATTTTGAGAACGGGGACAAAATAGGGGATCCCGGATGAGGATGATACCATCCAGGGAGTATCATTTAAATTCATGGCATTTACATTCTGTAAATTATGAATTGTAATATTATGATAATTTGATTGGTGGTATTGATATGCTCACCCCATGTGGGGGTTGTCTCTGTTGGGGCAGGTGATACAGGTGTAGCAGCAGCTTTGGAGTTGAGCTCGGACTGTTGATTAGAGGTACTTCCAGGATCGAGGTACCAGAGCTGGTTGAATAAGTACACAGATCCAGAGTTGAGATCGAGTTGTGCTTGGGAGGTGCTTCCAGGATTGAAGTACCAGTAACGGTATCTGGTAGAGTATTTTATACATTAGATACATGCTTATTCATTGGGTGCTCTCATGTGAGTACGTTTTACGTGTATATGGAATGTATAAATGGGCATGGTTTTCTCTCTTCATTTATGGCTTGCATGCAATTAAATACGGAATTGCTAAATAAACTGAGAGTATGTTAGTGTATTATCAGGGTGCATACTATGAAAGTGGCTTTAGTTGGGAAAGTTGAATATTACGAGGTTCTAATACAAGAAATTTTATAGATGGTAAATGATTTTATTCTTGTATATGGTTTCCTTCCCATGATAATATGATTGTATGCACTTAATGGCATGGATTAATACACTAATAAGGGTTAAGGGCACGGGGGTTCTTACATTAGTGGTATCAGAGCAATGGTTTGCTCTTTGGGGCTGTTGAGGGCCTAGGAACATGTTAACGGGAATCAGAAGCATATACTTATGCATGATGGTAGTTAGTGTTTTGTGGCACAACTATATTGCTTATGTGCGTTTATGATATGTGTTCATAAGTGGATTATGTTGTTGCTAACCATGGTGGTTGCAGGGTCATATGAGACACGGATTCTGCATTACGGTTGCATATATATATCGGAGTGATGATTTAATGCTTTGCCGCTAAATGTTGAAGCGATGGTAAAATTCTGCATGTCACATTTGAAGCGAGGTGCATTAAAATACACTCATGTCGATGTTTATTGGAATACGGGTTATGCATTACGGTTGCATGCATGGCGTAACGATGTGAATACTTGCCGCTTCATGACGTAGTGATGTGAAAACTTGCCGCTGTCATACCGTAGTCATTAGAGAATATTTGCCGCTGATATGAAGCGAAGAACACGACCGCTGTCATATCTTGGCGAGGGATATTATTTTCCACTGGTATTGTTGAAGCGAGGGGTATTTCCTCTGTCATGTAAAGCGAGGGGTATTTTCGCTGTCATGATAAACGAGGAGTAGTGGCGCCGCTGTCATACCACCGCGATGAAGAATATTTGCCGCTTAAGCGAGGGATATTATACCGCTAATATGGCGTAGCGATGAGCTTTTCGCTGTCATATGATAGCGATGGAGGATATTTGCCGCTTAAGCGAGGGATATTATGCCGCTGGTATGTCGAAGCGAAGTAGCGAAGAGGGATATTTGCCGCTTCTTAGCGAGGGATATCATGACGCTAGTCTATTGGCGATGGTTTATGCCGCCGGGTATCTATATAGCGATGGTTCATTCCGCTATTCTATTGGCAATGGTTTATGCCGCCTGGTATCTATATAGCGATGGTTCATTCCGCTACATCCATGGCGATGGTTTATGCCGCCGGGTATTCATAGCGAGGGTTTATTCCGCTATTCTATTGGCAATGATTCATACCCCTGGGTATTCATAGCGATGGTTTATTCCGCTATTCTATTGGCGATGGTTCATGCCTCCGGGTATTATATAGCGACGGGTCATTCTGCTACATCTATGGCAATGGTTCATACCATCGGATATCTATAGCGATGTTATGCCACTGACTCTATGACGAGGGATCATACCACTGTGTGCGTAGCACTGGATTATGCCGCCTACGAGCGATGGGTGCTGCTTGTGTACCATGGGTGGACGATGGATACAGGTATGCCGCTATCTTGATAGCGATGAGGTATGGTATACTACTGTTTTGTTAGCATTATTGTGAATACCATGTGTTGTTATATATATATACTGTCATGTGTTTGACGATGAGATTATAGATGTCGTGTATCGACAAATACCGTCACGAGTTGACGATGTTATTTGGGTGTCATATGTTGACATATACCATCACGAGATGACGATGACATAGTGGATATTCTATGTAGACGTATAGCGTCGTAATGACGAATAATACGTCTGGGTGTATGTATCTAGTCACATTATTTGAGTGCCGATGGTGAGCACAAGGGGTGTCTACGTCATCGGTTGACGAGACTGTTACACCAAGCAGGTTTGCTCGATGGGTTATTGGTTGCAGTGTACCGGTTAGTGTACCGCATCATGCAATAGAGGTAAACATTTGTCGAGTAGTGATGCCTTTGGGTATACTCGCTGGAATGGCTAAGGCTAAGTGATTGGTGGTAAGAGTAGTTATTGAGGAAACTACTCGCTTGTCGTTGTGATGTGGGGTAGACATGGTCATCCCCACCCTGAGGGTGTGGAATAAGTCCTAACGGATTAGGATTGTGCTGTGGTTGAGCAAGGACACCGGATGTCCATTATGCTTGGTATTTTAGAGAAATATTGGGTGATGACCCACTACTCTAATGGCTTGTTACGGTGTATACCGAGTGGAACGTATGATGCGTTGGTAGGCTTGGTATAAGCCTATGGAGGCAGCGCTTTGCTAGCCATGTATTGTTGCAGTGATATAGTGTGCTTATTGTAGCCATCACACTGCTCGCTGGAACCGAGTTTGGTGAATCGCATGGTGATACGATGAGGGTTTATGGTAGACTCTTGTAGTCTCTAGGCATGGTGATTCAGGCAGGGAATACCTCACGGGGACGTTTATACGTCGAATTTTGAAGGCTTGTATTGGGACAACTCTATTTGTTGGGAATACCAACGTGAGTGTCGACAAGTCGTTGTTAGCTCTGGTTTGGCATCTTTGCATGAGAAATGGAACGGGAGTCACAATTGGAATTGTGGGATATAGTTAGTGGGGTAACACTACTATATTGATTTTATCTCTTGGAGAGGTTTGGATTGTACTGTCATGGAAACAGCTGGTATCGGTCGCGGATTGATTGTAAATCAGCCATGGCGAGTATTACTGGTGTTGGACTGAGTAATGAATCTCTTACCTTTGGGTGAGACGTTCGAGGAGACGTCTCCAGAGAAATGCTCGATTGTGGAGTACTATGGCATTAGTACAGAGCATCATTATAATGAGTATACATGGTGTATACGGGTTTCGTTGGAGTAATGGTGGCGTTGGTGCACTATCCTAACCAGTTGTGTATTTCTGAGTTCGGGAATATATTTTGGTATAAATATATCCAGGTTTTTTTTTCCGAACAGTGGACAGTGGTTCGAGGTTGGAGGGGCATGGATTCATGACACTTTCCTTGTGAGGAATGCAGTATTGATATACCTACCGGTTGAATCTTTTGGGAGATTCGTTGAATTGGTTTGCGTGGTGTTGATGTTGAAATCACACCCTTTGGTTTTGGTTTGTCAACCCTCATTCTCCATGGAGTGAGAGTATCTGGGGATTGACAGTTGGTGTTGGGACTTTGGGGTATAATTGGAGATACCCGAGTCTATTGCTTTGTGTGCATGTTGTGTTGGTGCGTGGTTATGTATGCCAGTGTGGGTATACAAAGGCCAGCATTTCTTGGTACTCGTCAAGCATCGGATTTATGTGCTTTGATGAATGAATCTCCGGTGAGATTGTGGCACCCTGAGATTGGTAATCTCGATGGCACGAAGTATTCTGAGGAATAATCGTGAGGTACATTTGACTTCCCCTGAGGAGGGATTGTCGTGTTTTGGGACCATGTTAATTCTTGCTAGTTAATTAGATAGCTTTCTTGTGTTAGGATTGTTGAGTCCTAGGGTAAACGAGGAATGGCCAGATTTCGGATTGGTTCAGTGTCGTGGTTAACACGTGGGGCGGAATTTGATTGATTGTTTTGCATGTCCTTCGGAAATTTGAGACCTTGTGGAGTCTCGATGGTGTGTTTGGATCAAGATGTGATTTCTTGGGACACATGCGTGTAGACATCTTTGGAGATGTGCTTGTGTTGATCGGTGGACGTGAGTGGCCCGATCCATGTTGCAAAGTGGTGCAACTGCTCCTTTGGTGGATGTGGAATTGGAAAATGGGAACCGGATTTAGTATAAGTACACTGTAGTGTGCTGGTGGTTTCCTTGGCAGCGATGTGTGATTAACATCGTAGGCTAAATCATGGAGATATCATCGAGACGATATCTATTTTAGAATCACGAATGATCCGTTTAATTTGCAGTTATGTTTGGTTGACTGCCTTTGAGATGGTTAGCATCGGGGAATGCTGATGTCTTCTGTGGGTTTGTGTCGGTTGGAGAGGTTACTCCATTCCAGGTTTGGTGTGGGTCGGTACCCTCGTGGTTGGTGTGTCTTTCATTTTATGTTCATGATTCGACATCGCAGATCCATATGGATTGCGTATTCTTGGCGTTACATGGAGTACGCCGTGCAAATTTCGAGGATGAAATTTTATTAGTGGGGGATAATTGTGATACTCGGGGATTAATGGTGTTAATCCCGGTGTGGTAATAATCCTTAAAGGATTTTATTTGTGGCAATTATGAATTAATTGCGGTTTCTAGACTCTCGGGATTTTAAATCCGATATTTGGAGTCGTTATCCGAGGGATGATATTGTATTCTCATCGTGGTGATAACCTTGGAATTTGGACTTTGGTGGGATTTGGGGTCCGGAGTACTTTGTACTGGGGCTGTTAATGGAAATAGAGTTTGGGAGTTAATTATTGAAAACAGATGATTTTTAATGAGTCGTGATGTATTTGTGGAAGGATTGATATTTTCGAGTTTTGGTACTATATATACCAAGTGGACTCGGTATTCCGTCATTTGGACGAATTCCCTCTCTCTATGCGCCCAAACCCTCCCCCATTTCCCTCTTTTCTCCCTTGGAGGAGAAATCGTTGGTGGCGTGACTCGGGAGCCGAATTTCTCGAAAATAATCAGGTATTCATCTTCCCCTCACCATTGTTTTCGATTTGGTAGTAGTATTGTAGATTTCGGTTGAGGTTTTGGTTGGTTATGGGATTTGGGGATTTTTGGTTAAAAATTCAAAGTTGAGTTTTCAGTGTTTTTATTGGTTCCAAATGGTTTAATGGATGTGTTGAGGAAGTTCGGGGTGTTAGTTTTGAGTTTTGGTGTAAAAAACACCATGGAAGCTCGAGTTTTTCGGAAAATCGCAGGTCGCGATCGATCGTCGAGGAGCGCCGATCGATCGCGATGAGCAGCTGTAAATTGGTGACAATGTACAGTGCTGGCGATAGATCGCCAAGTCTCGGTGATCGATCACGAGGCGATTGGCGATAGATCGCGGGGATGCGCGACCGATCGCGGAAGGATTCTGTTTGGCAGCGGGTGCGCGCGATCGATCGCGACAGAAGCGGCGATCGATCGCGGCCCGAAGAGTTAGGTTGTTTTTCAAAATTTTGGAAAAATGTCGGGATTTTGGAATCGAGATTTAATTAGCCCATTTCCGGGGCAATGTCTACATTCCAATGGGAATGCTATACTTTTAAAATGGATTGGTTGGAGCCAAAAATTAATAAAACGGAATTCTCGGTTGGGTTTTTTTTTGGCTATCTTTTAAACATGAAAAATGGAATATTTTTGGTATTATGCATGCTTAGCCTGTGGCTTTTATTTTGGTAATCGTCATGGATTGACGATATGTTTGGGGGTTATGAACGTGCTTGGGCACATGGTTGCATGCTTGTGTTTAATTGTGAGCTATTCACGTGTTAGCACATAATTCATCGGGTCGTGGGACTCAGGCGGGGTCGGACTCGAACTACGGAAGTATAAGGTACGTATGACGTACGAGCATAGCTTATTATAATGTTGCAATAAATGGATATTGAAATGCATGGTATATGGTACTTGCTATAAATGGATAGTGATATGCATGGTAGATGGTAATTGCGTTAATTGGACATACATTGGAACCATACGGTGCCGCTTTTGAGCGAGCAATGATTGAGATGTCGTCGCTGTTGAGCGACCATCGGTTATAACGCTGCTATTGTTGAGCATGCGTGGGGATAAACGTCGCTATTGTGGAGCGGGCTATGAAAAGGAAATACGGAATCATTGGCAAGATACATCTGATATCTGTGGTACTATATTTGATAATTTAATCATATTTGATTGTGGAACTGGTATAGTAGGAATGGTTTTAGTTGACCAATGAGATGATCAACTAGCTTTTGGGAATTTAATGGTTTGGTTATTTTGAGAACATGGACAATACAGGGGATCCCGGATGAGGATGATACCATCCAGGGAGTATCATTTAAATTCATGGCATTTACATTCTGTAAATTATGAATTGTAATATTATGATTATTGGATTGGTGGTAATGGTATGCTCACCCCGTGTGGGGGCTGTCTCTGTTGGGGCAGGTGATACAGCTGTAGCAGCAGATTTGGAGTTGAGCTCGGGCTGTCGATTAGAGGTACTTCCAGGATCGAGGTACCAGAGCTGGTTGAATAAGTACACAGACCAGAGTTGAGAACGAGTTGTGCTTGGGAGGTGCTTCCAGGATTGAAGTACCAGTAACGGGATCTGATAGAGTATTTTATTCATTAGATACACGCTTATTCATTGGGTGCTCTCATGTGAGTACGTTTTACGTGTATATGGAATGTATAAATGGGCATGGTTTTCTCTCTTCATTTATGGCTTGCATGCAATTAAATACGGCATTGCTAAATAAACCGAGAGTATGTTAGTGTATTATCAGGGTGCATACTATGAAAGTGGCTTTAGTTTGGAAAGTTGAATATTATGAGGTTCTAATACAAGAAATTTTATAGATGGTAAATGATGTTATTCTTGTATATGGTTTCCTTCCCATGATAATATGATTGTATGCACTTAATGGCATGGATTAATACACTAATAAGGGTTAAGGGCACGGGGGTCCTTACAGACATTGGGAGATGAAATGAAAGACACAATAGCGGCCTTGAATTACAAGCCTACTTGGCAACTTTCAGGTACGGTTTCTTATATTTCTTTACCTGTCCCTGACACTAGACCTCTCCCATCTATTTCGCATGCACCATCTATCGAATTAAAGTCACTACCATCCCATCTTAAATATGTGTTCCTAGGAGAAGGAGGCACACTTTCGGTGATCATATCAAGTAAGTTGGATAAACGCCAAGAAGAAGAGTTAGTGCAAGTACTCAATGAACAAAAGGTAGCCATTGGATGGACGATTGCTGATATAAAAGGTATAATCCCATCCACATGCATGCATCGTATACTACTTGAAGAGGGAGGAAAGCATGCACGCTAACCACAACGGAAGCTCAACCCACCTATGATGGAGGTAGTTAAAGACGATATACTTAAGCTCCTTGCTGTAGGAGTCATTTACCCCATCTCTGATAGTCAATGGGTGAGTCCAGTCCAAGTGGTTCCCAAGAAGACAAGCATCATAGTGATCAAGAACAAGGATAATGAGTTGGTTCCCACACACATTCAAAATGGTTGGAGAGTTTGTATTGATTATCGGAAGCTGAATGCAGTGACTCTCAAGACCACTTCCCACTACCATTCATCGATCAAATGCTTGAAAAGTTAGCCTGTCATTCTTATTGATGCTTCCTTGATGGATATTCCGTCTATTTTCAGTTTGCTATTGCTCCGGAGGACCAACAAAAGACGACGTTCACGTGTCCATTTGGAATGTTTGCTTATAGATGCATGCCATTTGTACTATGCAATGCCCCAGACATTTTTCAGCGATGTATGGTTAGTATATTTTATGAGTACATTGAGCATATCCTAGAGGTATTTATGGATGATTTCAATGTCAATGGTGATTCATTTGAGGCATGCTTAGCTAACCTTACACTTGTTCTTAAGATGTGCATCGATAATAACCTTGTCTTGAATTCTGAAAAATGCCACTTCATGGTAGAACAAGGCATAGTTTTGGATCATGTGATTTCTTCAAAAGGGGTGGAGGTAGATAAAGCAAAAATGGATATTATACAATCTCTACCTTACCCTATTTGTGTGCGGGATGTGCATTCTTTTCTTGGCCATGCAGGGTTCTACAGGAGATATATCAAAGACTTCTCCAAGATTGCATCTCCACTATGTAAGTTATTACAAAAGGATACATCCTTTGATTTTGATGAAGGGTGGAAGAAAGCGTTTGACCAGTTGAAAGCATCATTGATCTCCACTCCCATAATTCAACCACCTGATTGGAGCAAGCCATTTGAGATCATGTGTGATGCTAGTGACTATGTTGTAGGCGACATCTTAGCACTTAGGTACTTGATGAAAAAGAAAGAAGCAAAGACAAGATTGATCAGGTGGATATTATTATTGAGCGAGTTTGACTTGCAGATTCAAGACAAGAAAAGACTGAAAACACTGTAGCGGACCACCTCAGTCGTCTACCACACATAGATGATGAACTCTGCCTACGAGAAGAATTTCCTGACGAGCACCTTTTATCCATTCATGCAAAGTTCTCATGGTACGTCAATATTGCTAATTATTTGGCTACTAATCAAATTCCTGCTGATATATCTAGGGCCAAGAAAGCAAAGATCAAGAGTGACACCCAGTACTATGTATAAGCCGATCTATATTTTTGGAAGCACTGTGGGAGTCAAGTCATTAGACGATGCGTCCCTGATCATGAGGTAATTTCGATATTAAAATTTTGACATGCTTATGCATGTGGGGGACACTTTGGAGTCAAGAGGACTTCAAGAAAAGTAATTGAATGTGGTTTCTTCTGGCCATCACTATTTTGAGATACTTACAAATTTTGCAAGTCAGGCACTGAATGCCAAAAGACAGGTAACATTTCTCAACGTAAGGAGATGCCCCCAACAACCCATACCCGTTTATGAAATTTTTTATGTGTGGGGCATGGACTTCATGGGACCTTTTCTTAGCCCTTGTGGTTATATATATATATATTGTTGTGGTTGACTATGTTTTGAAATGTGTGGAAGCTATAGCTACCTTGACTAACGCCTCTACCGTGGTTGCATGATTCATAAAACACAACATTTTTTCTAGGTTTGGAATCCCAATAGCGATCATCACCGACAGAGGCACCCATTTTTGCAATAGGACCGTTGTAAGCTTATTGAAGAAATATCATATAACGCATAAAGTATCCACCGCCTACTACCATCAAACAAATGGACAAGCTGAGGTGTCCAATAGAGATGTCAAATCCATCTTAGAGAAGACTGTCAATCCTACGAGGAAAGATTGGAGCTTATGTTTGGACGATGCACTATGGGCATATCGTACAGCATATAAGGCACCCATAGGTATGTCTCCTTTTTTTTTTAATCTTTGGTAAACCATGCCATCTTCCTGTAGAATTGGAGCATATGGCATATTGGGTTATCAAGAACTTCAACATGAAGATGGATGAAAGTGGTGAGCATAGAAAGTTGCAACTGCAAGAATTAGAGGAGATACACAATGATGCATATACAAGTTCAAAAATTTATAAAGGAGAAAACGAAGGCCTTTCAAGATAAGATGATCTCGAGAAGGACATTCGAAGTTGGTCAAAAAGTCCTACTCTATCACTTCCACCTTCGACTCTTCCCAGGTAAGTTGTGTTCTAAATGGAATGGGCCTTATCTAGTCACTAATGTTTCTTCTTATGGTGCAGTGGAAATTCAAATCTTGGACACAACAAAGAAATTCACAGTGAATGGCCATCAACTGAAGCACTATTATGATGGAATCCAAGCCGAGGGAGTGGTCAGAATGACACTCGAAGACTCACATCGGGTTGATGAAGGACTGATGTTGGGCCACCGACTTTAAACAGAGGCGCTGCTTGGGAGGCAACCCAAGGGGGGTTAGTTTTCCTTTTCTTTTTATTTATTATTGCTTTCTTAGTTTTAAACCTTTCTCTTTTCTTATATTTTGCCTTACATGTGGACAATGTAAGATTTAAGTATGGGGAGGATTATTGGCATGTTATAGCTCTCTTATTACAAAATACAAAAAAAAATCAGAAGATTTGAAAATTTTGAGCTAATAGCTAGTAATGAACAGATGCTTAGAATCACTAGGCAATGATGAAAGCTAATTAATAGCATGCGTATTTTTTAAAATAGATGAATTGTTAACTTTGGAACACTTTGAACTCTAACGCAATTATGCTTTGACATAGTAGTTGAATATAATGAGCATGATACTGCCATGGCTTGTGAAGTGTGCCTAGCGTAGTGAAGATTGTGTGCATTTTGTGATAGTCTTAGGGAGTCTCTAATACATGCTAGAACTCAACTACATGCTCTTTGAGGTGTATGTCTAGACTTCTTGCGAACATGAAAGTGATATCGGCGATCTTTGATGCGTTTGAGCCTTTCAAGCCTACCATGTAAACAAAATCAATCACTAGTACCCTTTGAGCTTTAATGCAAAAAGAATGGTTGTGTGCTAAGTATACTAAAAACCATCATTCAACATTCTAGCTTATCATCCTTCCCTAATGAGCCTAAATATGTTTATCCATACATTTGAAGGGAGTATGCTGTATTTATTCACATGCACTTGTTATCAAAGATTCATATGTTTTGTGAACTTCATTGTCAAAAGAATGAAATGCATGAAATAAAAGGGATGTCTTGGATAAAATATATAAAAAACATGACTCCAATGGGAGCCAAGGCACAAGAAGAAAATCAATGAGTTAAACTTTGAAAAAAAATGAAGAAGGTTTGAGAAAAATCTTGCAAGAAGAGAAGTCTAAATTGTGCATATCACCATACTCTCTTGTTTGATGAATCTTTATCCTTTCTTTCATAAGCCAATACCTAAGACAATCTACAAGCTAATAAAGACCTACTTGATTTGTGTTTGGAAGTGGCTAAGATAGTTGAGAAGAGTGTGCAAATAATCTTAAGCTCGTGTTAGTGTATAACTTGAGCTATTGTGGGTTTACATTGATTTGATCTATAATTTGTACATGGCACTTGTTTATGACCACACACGCATGTTCGCTGCTTTGTTGAGTATGAGATGTCTAGGGATTGAATTTGTTCCATTGTTAACTTTTCACCGCCTTTCAGTTTTATGCATGTTTAAAATGGTTGAGGCAATAAAGCGAGAACAAGTTATGCTATTAGCCCACAAAATATTATAGTTTTGTCTGATTTACTCAAGGTCGAGTAAAGATTAAGTATGTGAGAGTTTGATGTGACTAGAAACTGACACATCTATTGCGTTTAATTGCATGCGATTTGGTATATTTTGATGAATAATTTGATGTATATGCTATCTAATCGTATAATTGTGTAAATGTAGGTGGACTCGAAGAAACCGAGCTAACAAGGGCGAATAAGGATCAAGAAATGCATTGGGGAGATCAAAGTAGACCAAGAAAAATGCATAAAAGTTTACCAACATAGGCGATCCATCGCCCAAGAAGCAGAGATCGATCGCCTCAAGACAGAATGTTTAAGCTACAAAATTCATAAGTCAGCGATCGATCGGCAGAAAGGAGCGATCGATCGTCAAAACGTACTGGAAAGAGGCGATCGATTGGCAAAATTCAGTTATGGATCGTCGAAACAATCTGGCTGGAGATCGATTGCCAGACATCAGCGATCGATCGCCATCAGAGTCCGGGAAATACAAGGAAACTTAATTTTTACCATATTTGGAATATTTTAACCTATCCTCCAAGCTTCCCTAGCCTTATAACTCGATAAGGGGCCTCCATAATAGAGGATTCAGACTTTTAGACATTAGAATATATTTTCTCTCTCAGTTTTTGAAGAACCACTTGAAGAATTCAAGCACGAAGACGGAATTGACGAGCCGGAATCGTGTCATCTTTTAGTAACTTCTTCAATTATGAGTAGCTAAACTCATAATCTTGGACGAGGAGAAAAAATCATTGGAGTTTAATTTATTCATGAGATTATTGTTTTGAATTGGTGATTTTTATTGAGTATCAATAGTTTTTTCTATTATTCTTGCTATGATTGTGTTGTTTGGTTGTTAGACTAGCTACCGAATGATTTTTCATACAATCTAATGCTAAATTTGATATCAAATCCGTGATTGTTTGATTAATCAAATTTGTGAAGTAACTATGATTGATAATTCTCTATTGTTGAGGTTGTTAAATCCCTAGGGAAAATTTTGACTAGATTAAATATAACTGATATTGTTTATATTGTTTAGCTTCATCAATCTCACTTGTTTGCATGCTATCATTAGTTTAAATCTTAACTGTTGTTGTTGAGGTTGATTAATCGATAAGGGTTAAATTTGAATGATGTTTTCGATTTAACTAAACTTAAGGTGAGATATGTGTTAATTCTTCAATGGTAAATACTCATGTATAAAAATTACATTTGTGAGAAATCGATGAATGAATGAATTCCAATGGTAGAGTCAACCGAAACCAATATATCTCTCTAACTGATTAAATCCTTGCTATTTAATTTGTGCATCCTAGGTAATTTAGATAATTGACAATCTCAAATCCCCCTATTTGGATTCTTGATAGCATAAAAATTATCACTTTCTTATGGGATCGATTCCTACTTTCACTACTATTTATTTATTGTTAACTGAGAAGGGTTAATTTGGCCGTACACGATAAGTGCGACCAGCGAGCTTTCTTGTATAAGAGTGATTTATGTTGGTTCAAGATTTCAATGATGACAAAAACATATCAGATCAAAGCAAACAGATCGATACTGAACAAAACAGATCAGATCAAACCAGATAGACCGATATCAAACCATACCGACCCAGACGGACTCAATACCATTGTGTAAACCAGTCTGAAAGATCAACTGTTATTTATTGAAGCATTTGATGATGCATTTAATGCTGAATCGACTTACTACAACCGTTGACAAAAGCTACCTTAAAGGGTAACTAGACAAAAGAGATCATGTCTGACAAACGCTGAAAGAAGAGACGAGAAAAGAAAGTCTTCACAGTGACCAAGACAGAAGACAATAATTCGTCCCTACATATACTTTTCAGTAGTTGAAATTGAAAGAGTTCAGAGTTGCACGTAAAAGGAAATATTAACGTTGGCAGAGACGCCTATATAAGGATGCAACTTAAATGCTCATAAAAAATACGCTACCAACATTAATCATCAATAATTTATTCGAGCTAAACTCTATTAACGAAAATACAATTGTGTCGATCTGCTCAAAGTCTTAAAGCACGTTTCATTGTTGTATCTAATCAATCTAGGATCATTTGGTGCTAAATATCTTTCACTCTATCATCTGTAATTATTCTAAGATAGAATAGTGAATTTGTTGTAGCCGTCAGACGGCTTGTGTCTGAACATATTGAGTGCTAAGAGTTTCAATCTGGTAGTTGGTAAATCCAGTTGAATCTGGGGTCATACATTTCTTTGTATTACTCAAAGTCTTCTAATGTGTCCTTCCTTAAGTGGAAGAAGGAGAGAGCAGAAGGAATTACCTTCGAACTTCCAGAAACATATCCTGTCTATTTTCATTCTGCACTCGTCGTGTTTAAGTCATCAGACCGATCATCCTAACCTGAACGTACTGACTTCGCACTCAATCTAAAATTTGTCTGTTGAGCTTAGTTCGATTAAGAAGTAGATCTCATCTGTTAATCCAGCTGAAATCAATCCGTTCAAAAGAAAAAGAACCAAAATTAAAAGTGTGTTTATTTGCTCCCCCTCTAAACACTCTCATCTGATCCTAACAAGTTCTTAATCAACAGAATACTCGGACTGATGGAATCTTTCAGTAAGATTCCCATGTTCTCAAAAGAAGATTATGATGATTGGAGAATCCGTATGCAAGCTCATTTATCTGCCCAAGATGATGCCATGTGGTACGTCATTACAGACGGACCAATGAAGATTCTGAAAGACAATACCGTCGTAAGAATATCAAGTGGTGAATCTTAGATGGTTGAAGAGGCAACTTGGACTAATGAAGAAAAGAAAAAGGCCAATCTGAATAATGTAGCCAAGGATATTCTTTTCAAAACATTGGACAAAAACATGCTCAACAAAATTAAGATGTGCCCCACAGCTACAGAATCTGGGAGAAGATCGCACAACTTTGTGAGGGAAACGACCAGACAAAGAAAAACAAACTAATTGTTGCCTTGCAAAAATTTGAAAATATCAAAATGAAGTCTGCAGAAACTCTGAATGAGTTTGATGAAAGAGTGACTGGCATAATCAAAGAACTAAGCAGTCTTGGAAAGGACTATTCCAACAGAGAAATTATTCTAAAAGTAATGAGAGCACTGCCTATGGAATATGGCGTGAAAACTATTGCCATGAGAGAATCTAAAGATCTGAACAAGATTGAGCTGCATTATATTGCTGACCTCAAAGCTTATGAGTTTGAGCTGGCCACCAGATGGGAAGCGGAACCATCTACCTCTCAGAGAACCAAAGCACTGTCAGTTGTACCAGGACAGACCCCTCCAGATCGATCTATGGAACAAATGAGTAACAATGCTATGTCTTTATTTATTAAGAAGTTCAGTGAATTAATGTCTAAGAACAAAAAGAATTTCAAACCTTCCCATCATTACAATCAAAGAAAAGAAACTGTTAATAATGATCAAGCTTGCTACAACCATAGTAAGACCAGACATTTCATTGCAGAATGCACCTGAGAAATCAAGAGATCGAAAGAAGAAGCATCAAAAAGATCAAAAAGGGTACCAAGGTAAAGTGCAATAAGTCTTTGTAGCTGAGGAAAGCAAAAGCAAGTGGGCTCAGACTGACTCAAAATCAGAAAGTTCAGAAGAATCATCAAGTGATAGCGAATAAGAAGTATAGTGTCTAATGGCAGACGAGGAACAAGTCAGACCGATGAGGTATTTGACTTTGATTCTGATGAATTCTCACGAGAAGAATTAGTATTTGCATTACATGACATGACAAATGATTATAAATTGTTAGCTGGATCATTTGAGAAATTCGAAGCCAAAAACAAAGGTCAAATAAGCACAATGAACCAAGATGTTCTAAGTAAGGTGAACGTGACAGACTAAAGACCGAGTTTAGTAAGCTAAAAAACTCCTATGAAAAGCTTCATGCAGACAATCAGAGACTTAGCTCACACAAAGCTAAACTTACTCGTATTGTCAAGGCATGGATCAAATCAAAGTTTCATCCAATGAGTTGCAAGAGATACATAGAGACATTGGTGATGTCACCGGTCTAGATTTCATTATCAACGAAAGCACTCAAAAATGGAATTGAGCTGTTACTGGAAAAAAAGGCAAAATCAAATCTGTGAAATTTGTTAGATCGAGTACAATATATGAACCAGAAGTGTCTATAATTCAAACAACAATTTCATTCAAAGACAAGGTTTTAAGAAATGAAGGGTATGTTATCCAAGCTGCAGAAGATACACAAGCGAGCCATAGTCTACCAGACCTAGCTCAAAAGTGCAAAATCTAAGGTAAGAAAAACCACCCAGTTATTATAACTCACAACCTGTCCAACAAAGATATAGATTGTATGAGAAGAATCAAAGATCACTACATCACAGAACACAGTACACACAACAAGCACATCATACTTGTTATCACACACATCAGAGAATACATAGATCAGCACACTCCACACATGACAGACACAAGCAAATCAGACTAATTTAGGTGTGGTTCCCCAAAGGACTATTCTTTTCTGGACCCAAGTAGGACTGGTACCAATATTAATCATTTTTTATGATAGGTACTCAAGAAGCAACAATCATAATGACATTTAGACAACGTATGTTCACGACATATGACAAGAAATATTGAGCTGCTGTCTGATATACTAAATACAATGGTCCTAAGATCACTTTCGGTGATATCCCAAAGGGTAAGACTGTGGGAAATTGTAAGATTGTCCTTGGAAATAGTATAATAAACGATGTGCTGTTAGTCGAAAATTTGTGTTATAACTTGATTAGTATAAGTCAACTATGTGATAATGGCTACATTGTAGAATTTCATAAACACACATGCACTGTAAAGTCGTCTGTTGGAAAGACCATGCTAGTAGGAATCGGAATTGGACATAACTACAAGATAAATTGGAACAATAATCAACCTGATAAGCTTACATGCTTTCTCGCATCTAATGACAATAAACAATGGATATGTCATAAACGCTTGAATCATCTTAACTTCAAGATTGTTACTAGTTTGTATAAGCATGATTTGATTATCGGTCTGACCAAGATCGATTTCGTTAAGGATAAGTTCTGTCAAGCTTGCCAGTTGGGGCAAACAAGTCAGATCATTGTTTAAAAACAAGAATGCCAAATCTTCCTCACGCTATATACTCCTGTTATAATTGATGATTACTCACGTTTTACATGGACCATATTTTTAAGCAGCAAAGACTAGACTAGCTCGAGATTAATCAAGTTGTTAAAGCATATACAGAAAAAAATCCACTGGCATAGATAGGATTCGAAGTAATCAAGCATGAATACTCAGCAACAAAATAGAGTTCCAGAATGATGTATCAGAACGCTTAAGGAAGCATCAGGAACCATGATGGCTGATTCGGGTATATCTCAAAACTTTTGGGCTGAAGATGTCGACACCGCATGCTATACACAAAACCAGTCTATGATAAACAAAAAATTTAAACCAAAAATCGTATGAGGTATGGACGGGTAACAGACCAAATATTTCATACTTTCATATTTTCGGATGCAAATGTGTCCATAATAATGGTAAAAATCACTTAACTGCCTTTGATGTTAAGTCTGATAATTGTATATTTTTAGGATGTTCTTCTGTTAGCAAGGCATTTCGTGTTTTCAATAATCGTACCTTAACTGTTGAGGAATCAATGCATGTTGTATTCGATGAATCTTTTTACATTGAAAATCACAAAGACTTAATACAAAATCAGATGGAAAATATCAATCTTGAAGCTAACAGTGGTGATGAGATTGAAGTAAACATGTCAAGAGACAATCGACTATAACCTGAAGTACCAGACAGGCCAACAGAAATCACTGAAACTCTACTTAATCAAGCTGGTCCTACTGATCTGGAGGTAACAATCATAAATGTCGAATCTAATACTGATGACATCATTGTTCCTCCTCAATCTAGTCAAGACACTCCTGGACTAAACTACCGCTGGATACAGAAACATCCACCTAAACTAGTAATTGGATATCCATCTGCTCTTATCAGAACAAGAGGACATATGATGGATGAATTCACTTACGCCGCATTCATATCCAACTTAGAGCCAAACAGATTGATGAAGCTTTAACTGATTAAAATTGGATAGTGGCTATGAAAGAATAGCTCAATCAATTCGATCAAAATCAGGTGTGGAGCCTAACTCGTAGACCGAGCAATCAGTCTGTCATTGGAACCAGGTGGGTGTTCAGAAACAAGTTTGACGCAAATGGCGGGGTAGTTAGAAATAAGGCCAGATTGGTTGCGCAAGGTTTCAGACAAGAAGAGGGCATCGACTTTGATGAATCATTTGCACCAGTTCCCAGACTTGAAGCTATTCAAATTTTTCTCACCTATTCTGCCTACAGGACTTCAAAGTATATCAAATGGACGCGAAGAGTGCATTCCTGAATGGTAAGCTACAGGAGGAAGTCTATGCGAACAACCTCATGGGTTTCTTAATCACTCTTTTACAAATCATGTGTATCTGTTAAACAAAGCAGTGTATGGACTTAAACAAATACCAAGAGCCTGGTATGACACTTTGTCTCAATTCTTACAGGAATATGATTTCCAGATCGGCTCGTTAGATAAGACTATTTAAATTTTATAAGGGGGAACATACGTTGTTAGTTCAGATCTATGTTGATGACATTATTTTGCGTCAATGATCGCTATTTATTTAAAAAGAAAGTTTTAGTGTAGCAATTTTATACCGCAAATGCACGGTGTCAGGTTTTAGTATAGTAGATAAAAAATATCAATGTTGAACCCACGAGGACTAGAAAGTAAGTACCACTTTCAATTAGATTAACTATATTTAGCATACGATTATAGAGTGATTATTAAACTAAATTGACTAAAACACAATAATTAACCAAAAACAGCGATGGATAATGAAAAGATATGATAAAAACAATTATCAAGACGTCGATTCACCCGTGTAAGCCCCCACAATTTTCCAATTAATTAAGATTCAAAATCCTACGTTCTAAGGTGACGAGTTTTCCTATTGTATTTGTTATACTATGGTCAAGCTATAACAAGTCTAGTATTAATGTTACAATAAACCACTCCCGTGTCCTTATTGAACGATTAATACCGAAAATGATTTATGAAAACTACTAGCCTTTGATTACTACATAACTATTGCTATCACACGTGTATTTGACTTTATCTCTCGATCTCAGTCCGAAATCCACTACCTAATTTACTATGTTGTATCTTAATTTTGTAGGTCAAGCCAATTACGATTACAAAATTCATAAAAAAGGTAGCTAATCTCTTGCAAGCATTAAAAACGTAAATTATGCACAAAGATTGTAAAAACTGAATTAAAAACTAATATTCAAATCATGGGTTCAAACACGAGATCTCCTAGCCCTTATAAACAAGCCTAGCCAACAATCGCCATCAAATAATAATGCACAAATATGTTTTTCAACAATCTAAACATAACAATATGAGAATAAAAAGTAAACAAGATTAGAAATATGAATAAACGAGGGCATCACTCCATGCGTTGCTCCGTCGTTCTGTCTCTTGTGTTGCTCTTGCTTCTTCAATGACTTGTGATGTTTTTTGATGGATGAGGGGTGAAGGAGGATGCTCCTACATATGAAATATAATGTGTAAAAGTCCAGAAATTTGTGTGCAAGGTCCCTTATATAGTGGAGTAGTTGGATGGAAATGTGGAGGAGTAGGATGGAAGTGTCCTTGACTCAAAAAGAAATTGTTTATCTGAAAACTTCATTGGCGATCGATCGAGCAAAGTGGCATGTCGTTCGCGAGCTCTTCATTCTCGTTTCTCAAAATTTCTGTCTTCGTTGATCGATCGAGCCGGTACTCTCGATCGATCGAGCAACACTCACTTTTGTTGATCAAAATTACTTCCCCTATCGATCAATCGAGCCCCGCTTATCGATCGATCGAGGCTTTAAATTTCCAACTTCGTACTTCGTTATCTCGATTTGGTACTTTTTCATAATTTTAGCTCATTTCCTCCACTTTTATGAGATTTCACCTGGATTCCTGAAATCAACAAATATATACCAAAAAATGTAAAATCGTCCAGGAATCAACATGAAAATCAATACAAAATCATAGCAAAATAAGTGTAAAAATGAAAATTATCAACTCCCCCAAACGTAGATTTGATCGTCCTCGAGCAAGCAATAAGTTCAAAATGTAGAGTTCATTCTTAATACTTTAAAAGAACTAATTTAACAACGTCAAAGCTCAGAAATCCCACTAACACATCAACAAGATTCAATCCAACAATCAACAAGAAATGTTTTCTCCTAAGCCAAATAATATATCGCAAAATCGGAATGTGTGTGTGTGCTATTGTCAATCTTGAGTTTTATACACATCTTCAAGATTAAACAATGCTAATAAACTCAAAGTTAAGATTACTATCAAGCACTCCATAAGCCTACTTTTCAAGCACTTCTCCACTTATGTAATTACTCCCTAAACTTGGATCAAAAGATCTTTTAAGCTTATAATGTTAGGCCTTTGGTGTCGGGTTACAAAGAAAAGGTAGAGAAATCAAAGAAGAGAGTATAATTTGTCAATTTCAATTGAGAACATCTTCAACTCTTTTTTCTTTCTTTCTTTTCTTTAAATCTTAATGACCATGGGCTTTGTTAGATTTTACTAAATGTGGTCAATGTAGGACCACCACATGGTTCATCATCTCAATACTATATTGTTATTTCACTATGCCTTTCTTTTTCCTTTTTCATTAGGCATTGAATATTTTTTTAATAGCCCAGAACATAGTACGTGAATAACATAATAGCCCAAAACATAGTACGCACATGAAATTCATTATACTCCTTTAAAGTAAGGATAAAAATTATTTGTAAGCTCATGTAAAGATAAGTATAATGAGTTTCAGCAACAAAAGTTGAATGTTGGTTAATTTCCATTTTTTTGTTTCAATTAAGCACAAAAGTGGCACTATGGATAAATATAGACAATATAGGCTTGAAATGCTCAAACGTTCCAAAGATCGACTAATCATGTTCAAGTCAGGTTCATAATAATAAAATTTTGCCTCAAAGTGCCATCAAATAGGTTCTAGAGTACCCTAAGATGCTCAAGACAAATCGTAGTTCACAAAATTTTTTACTTTCCAACACATATCCACACAATCATGACTCAAAAGTGCCCAAAATATTCCTCAATTTGAAGTGCTAACTCAACCAAGGGTAACCACAGACAAGTCAAAAAATTTCAGGACTCAAGTTGATATGGGATTAATTTCATCATGTACTACAATTGCAATTCAAATTTAATTATTTCTTAAGGTTGAACTCATGTTCCAAAAAAAATATTTAGATGCTCAAGAACAACTTAGTCAAGTGATAGATATAAGTTGTGCAAGAACAACTCAGTCAACAGAAACAAAAGACACAACAGCTATTAGTAAACACTCCCCAAACTTAGTAAGTGCATTCCCCTCAACGTACTGTAATTAATAAGTGCAATAGCAATACACATACCTCGACGACGATCGTCAGTGATCATCGTCCTCATCCTCATGCTCCCGTGGGGGTACTGGCGGTATGGCTGATCTGGTGGAAAGGTCGGCTGTGGCGGGAATGGGATGGTCGGGAAACCCTGTGCCAAGGTAGTGTTCCATGCAAATTGATATTGCATGAACTCCATGTGGTGTTGATTCATCTGTTGTTGGTCCAAGAGGATTTCCCTTTGTTCATTCGTATATCCCTTTGTTCCAGGGGTATTTCTAGGAGATCTCGGTGGAGGGAGTCCAATGTCATAGAGGTAGGCACTGTAGAATGGTTGTTGCCAAGTCGTGGTTGTGCCATATGTCGGCCTGTAGGTGGTGGTGGTCCGTCTACCAATATGGATCCATTGGGCGGCATGAGCTCTTCATCAGTGCCACATTCAACGCCACATTTCTTGCACAATGCTGTAATGATGGAAGGAAACATTAGTGTAGAAGTGGGCGGATGCCTTCCGAGGCTTTGGATATTATCATTCACGATATCCCCTAGGTCCACAGATAGCCCAATCAGGATGGATATACCAAGGCAACTCTCTCCTTGGTAACTTGTGAAGTGTGGGTCAATGGCATGACCCGTTCGGCTATGAAAGAGAACCATGCTTGTGCCTCCGGTTTCAACTGTGATTTAAGGACTAACTGAGGGTCTCCTTGGTTCGTCATTTGACACTCTGTCCCTTCAACGCTGATAATCGAGAGTACCTCATCGTAGTCGACTGAACCGACCATGAAAGCATTGTATTCATCATCCTGGATCGAAGGCATCTGGTAGTGGTTATTGATTTCGAAATGACTGAATTCAACCACTTTTCCCCGTACATACAAAGAGCTAGATGCATCGGGGCGGAGAGTCCTCAAGTTCGCATATAATTCCCTCATTAGGGGGATCACTGCAGCTTCCGGCTGTTGAATGAATCCAAACCACCATCTTCTTCTCGCTTCTTGAATCATGGGGCATTATAATGTGTTGATGTCCATGCCCCTTTCTCGACTGAGTGGTTTCGGTGGTAAATGGGATAGAAATCCGCTGCTACTTGGTTAACAAACTTAACCACATCAAATGCTTGCGATGATGAAGCGGATTGCTTTTGCTTTTTCTTTGGGGCCATCACTGTTAAATCCACAAGACAACCAACCCAAACCAAACAACACAAATCCACATCAGGTAATAATTTGCGGCAAGAAACTCCTCACTAGCAACAAATAATCCTCAAGAATCCAATTTATCTACCAATTCCCCCAAACTTAACTAATATTATATCTCAATTCCACCGATTAACCCCAAATATCCAATCTTTGTACGTCCAAAACACAATTAGGCCTTCAACTATCAATTCAAGAAAATTCAAGCCGAATACCTGAAGAATTTCGAAAATTTGAAGGGGTTGTAGACTTGGCTTGCCCTTTCCCTCTTTGGGACTTATGGTGCTCCAAAACAGCTATGAATCTACAGATCTATGAAAGAAATCGATGTTAGAACAAGAGATTTAGTAAAAATTGTGGAATCGTTGAGTAATTGTTGAGATTAGATGTGATTTATGGTGGTCATGAGTGGGGGGAGATTTTTGTGTGTGAAATATTGTGTGACAATTTTGTGTAAAATTCAGAGTTACGTCCTCAATCGGTCGAGTAGGTCCTCTCGATCGATCGAGAATGGCATATTTTTTTCAAACATTTTTAAACCTCTCGCGACCGATCGCCACCGTTGGAATTTATTTATTTATTTTCCTTCTTCTTTATATTGTTTATTGTTTTTTCTCGTACTTCACAAGCCCCATCAAAATTTGAGCCACCCCTTTTGCTACATCTGAAAATTTCACATGGAGTTAGGCTCGGGAAAAAAAAACTCATAAAAATTAACTGAACTTTAAAAAAACGAAGAATAGGGATAAGAAAAATTTCTTAATTTATAGTTCTGAGCTGGAATTCTTTACCAATCCCGCCTCAATGGCTCGAAGTATGTGGTTTTAATGGCATCAACGTTGTAGTGCCTCAACCACTCATCATTGACCACATAAGTGCCTTGAATTTGACCACTGACCTTAATTACTCCATGAGCATAGACAGTAGTCACCGTGAATGGTCCAAACCATGAAGCCTTCCGCTTGCTTTGAAAAATGTGCGGTGGTGGTGCTTTATGTAATTGGACTGTTTCTCCCTTCATGAACATCATTCTCTCTCTTTGCCTTCCTTGGTTTCACCATGTCATGGCTCTTGCCTTCTTCTGTCTTTAGCTCGGTCTTCACCTCCACCTCATCAGTACCTTGCACCACACAAACAGGTAAAGTGCCAATCACGTTAACTTTCAAATAATCATGCTCATTGTGTGTGTGTGTGTGTGTTGAAGATTTAAACATATTGAATGTAACCTGGTCATCTCCTACACGGAGGATCAACTTCTCTTCTTCAACGTCAATGATGGCTCTTCCAGTAGCTAGGAATGGGCACCCCAGAATCAATGGCATGCTCACATCCTCTTCCATATCCAACACGAGGAAATCCACCGGGAAAGTGAATCGATCTATCTTGACAGGCACGTTCTTGATAATTCCTAGTGGGTAAGTGATAGACTTGTCCGCCATTTGTAACACTACCCTTGTGGGTTTCGGCTCTCCCAATCCAAGTCGCCTAAAATAGATAAAGGCATTAGGTTAACACTTGCACCTAAATCACATAATGAATTAATAGAAGACATAGGCTCAATAGTGCAAGGAATAGAAAACATCCTGGGTCTGTCAACTTAGTGGCCAACTTCTTTTGCAGAATAACAATACGTTCCTCGGTCAAAACGACACTCTCATGCTCTCCCAAATTCCGCTTTTTAGATAACATCACCTTTAAGAATTTAACATAATTTGGCTTTTCTCGTAACGCATCAATCAATAGTATATCTATATGAAAATTCTTAAGCATGTCTAAAAATTTGGCAAAGTTCAAATCAACCTTCACCCTATTAACTGCTGCGGGAAATGGGAGAGGAAAGTGTACCTGTTCTTGTGGTGTGCTAGGTGTACTGGTCTTAGTAGACTTACCCTTGTTGTGTGGTTGCGCATTCTCCTCTTGCTTAATTTCAATCTTTTCACTCTCCTTTTCATCAACAAGCATGTACTTGCTCCCTAGGATTCTTTTTAGTGTCGCTAGATAGAGTTCGTTATGCTCGTCCGGCCACTAAGGTTGCTAACAGCCCCACTTGAGTTTCCAAGTTCTTTATCGAAGCATCTTGATTTTGCATTCTAGTCTCCGTCGAAGTAATGAAATTGGTTAGCAAATCCTCCATGCTTGGCTTGGGTGCATAGCCTGGCGGTGGTAGTGGATAGTTCCTCAACCCCGTATTGTATGCGTTGGAGTAGTGGTTGGGTGGTGGCCTGTTTCCTACATAATTAACAGCTTCATTAGTTTTCACAAATGAGTAACCTGCTTGGCATTCAACGCTCGGTGATTGCCTCCGCGTAAGTCAAAAATAATCACTTGGGCTTGCATCATTGTCATGCTCATGATGTCTAGTCTTTTGTTTAACATCTCAATTTGAGCGGCCAAGGCAGTGACATCACTCACTTGATGAATTCCAGCTTGCTTCTTCGGCACGTTCCTCTCGGACTGCCATTGATAGATATTAGCAGCCATCACCTCCAACAGTGTATAAGCTTCCTCAGGCATCTTCTCATAACAGTACCTCCTGATGTTGCTTCAATCATAGAAAGGTTATCAGAAAATAGACCGTTATAGAAAGTTTATACCTGCTGACAAATGGGAATGCCATGATGTGAGCATCTCCTCAGTAAGTCCTTGAAGCGCTCCCATGCTTCATACAATGTTTAAGGATCATGTTGCGCAAATGTGGTGATATCATTTCGCATCTTAGCAGTATTTGATGGTGGGAAGTATTTTGACTAGAAAGCTTGCACCATCCCATCTCAAGTAGTAGATGATCATGTAGGCAATGAATGCAACCACGATTTAGCTTTATTATTTAAAGAGAAAGGAAATAATTGTAACCTGATGGTGTCCTCAGTAAAGCCATTATGCTTGAAAAAGTGTCGCAGATTTCCAAGAAGTTTGATATGTGAGTGTTGAGATCGTCAATGGCCGATCCCCCAAACTGCATCGAGTGATGGATCATTTGTATGATTGCAAGCTTGATTTCAAAGTTGTTCGCATGTAAGCTTGGTCTAGAAATACTAGATAATGATACATGGAACGAAGGATGAGCATAATCCATGAGTGATCGTCTATTAGGCACCTCTTCTTTCCGTCTTTCATCTCTTCCACCTCCTACTTCATTGTTTTCAGCCATTGCTCGAACTTTTCTTAGTCTCATAAAAAGAGTTCTTTCAATTTCAGGGTGAAAAGGCTCGAATGTCGGTCATTCACTCCTTAGCATGCACTAGGGAATAATAACCTGCAAAAATTCAACCAAAGAAATGGCAGTAGTAGAGTAGCAGAAAGAAGAAAAAAATTGAAAACAACATAAAGAAAATGGCTTATAGTAACTAATCTAGTATGATATTGCTTAGTCCCCAGCAACGGCGCCAAAAACTTGATCGCTATTTATTTAGACATAAAATTTTAGTGTAGCGATTTTATACCGCACGTGCACAGTGTCAAGTTTTAGTATAGTAAATAAAAAGTATGAGTGTCGAGCCCACGAGGACTAGAAAGTAAGTATCCCTTTGAATTAGATTAACTATATTTAGCCTACGATTATAGAGTAATTATTAAACTAAATTGACTAAAATACAATAATTAACCAAAAGCAGTAATGGATAATGAAAAGATATGATAAAAATAATTATCAAGACGTCGGTACCCGTGTAATCCCCCACAATTTTCCTATTAATTAAGATTCAAAATCTTACGTTCTAAGGTGACGAGTTTTCCTATTGCATTGTTATATTATGATCAAGCTATAACAAGTCTAGTATTAATGTTACAATAGTGTCCTTATTGAACGATTAATACCGAAAAATGATTTATGAAAACTACTAGCCTTTGATTACAAGATATCTATTGCTATCACACGTGTATTTGACTTTATCTCTCGATCTCAATCCGAAATCCACGACCTAATTTACTATGTCGTATCGTAGTTTCGTATGGTCAAGTCAATTACGATTACCAAATTCATACAAAAGGTAGCTAATCTCTTGCAAGCATTAAAAACATAAATTATGCGCAAAGATTGTAAAAACTGAATCAAAAACTAATATTCAAATCATGGGTTTGAAAACGGGATCTCCTAGCCCTTATAAACAAGCCTAGCCAACAATCGTCATCATATAATAATGCATCAATATGTTTTTCAACAATCTAAACATAACAATTTGAGAACAAAAAGTAAACAAGATTAGAAATACGAATAAGCAAGGGCGTCACTCCGTGCGTTGCTCCGTCGTTCCATCTCTTGCGTTGCTCTTGCTTCTTCAATGGCTTGCGATGTTTTTGGGTAGATGAGGGATGAAGGAGTTTGCTCCTAGGTTTGAAATATAATGTGCAAAAGTCCATAAATTCGTGTGCAATGTCACTTATATAGTTGAAGAGTTGGGTAGAAGTTTCATTGTTGGACCAAACTCAAAAAAGAATTTTTTTTTTTTTTCTGAAAACTTTGTTTGGCGATGCAAAGTGGCCGATCGATAGAGAGCTCTTCATTCTTGTTTCTCAAATTTCTATTTTTGTTGCTCGATCGAGCTGGTCCTATCGATCATCGAGCAACACTCGCTTTTGTTGGTCAAAATTATTGTCCCTCTCGATCAATCGAGCACTGCTCTTGATCGATCGAGGCGTTAAATTTCCAACTTCGTGCTTCGTTGACTCGATTTTGTCCTTTTTCATCATTTTAGCTCATTTCCTGCAATTTTTTGCACTGTCACCTAGATTCCTGAGATCAACAAATATATACCAAAAAATGTAAAATAGTTCAGGAATCAATACAAAATCATAGCAAAATAAGTGTAAAAATGACACTTATCAGTCAACTAACCCAAACTATGTGAGAAATTTTCTAAGCTAATGCAGAGTAAATTCGAGATGAGCATGATGAGAGAATTATCATTCTTCCCGGGTTGCAAGTCAAACAGGTCGACAATGAAATCTTCATAAATCAAACCAAGTACACGAAGGAACTACTTAAAAGGTTCGGTATGTAAACTTGCTCAACTCCATCAACTCCAATGAGTTCATCAATCAAACTAGACAAAGATGAAGGGAGAACATCAGTTGAGGTAACAATGTATCGAGGTCCAATCAGAAGTATAACAGCGATTCGGCCTGATATAATGTTTATAGTCTGCATGTGGTCAAGATTTCAATCTGATCCAAAGCAATCTCACTTATAGCTACTAAAAGAATATTAAAATATCTAAAAGGCTCACAAGACGTTGGTCTCTGGTATCCCAAAGATTCAAATTTAAATTTAATTGGATATTCAGATGCTGACTATTCAGGATGCAAGTTCGACCACAAAAGCACCAGTGGAACCTGTCAGTTCTTATATGAAAGAATGATCTCTTGGTTTAGCAAAAAAAAACATCCATTGCTACATCAATAGTAGAAGCAGCGTATCTTGCTGCCAGAAGTTGCTCCATTGCTCTGGGTTGAACAGCAGCTCAGAGATTATGGAATTCAAGCTGTTGAGTCACCAATCTTTTGCGGCAACACAAGTGCAATTGCAATCGCGTATAATCCGGTCATGCACTCTCGAATAAAGCATATTGACATCAGACATCACTTTATTCGAGATTACGTCATGACGAAAGCTATTCGGATCGAGTACATCTCAACAGATCAGCAAGTTGTAGATATCTTCACTAAGCCACTCGCTAAGGCTAAGTTTAATTATTTCCATCAAATTCTTGGATTAATAGATTTATCTTAAACTATTTTAATTCAATATGCGCTTAGCTTTGTTAAATAAGGTCTGTTTACTAGAGCAAACTGATAATACAAAAGTCAGTAAGATAAAGAATTGCTCTGATCCTCATACCGATCTTCTCGATCTGATGTTATCTAGTAGTCTGACTCAAACACTCTTACAGTCTTTATCAAAGGAACTTTTACCAACAGTCCGGACTGACTTACTTTAACTGCCTTATTTTAACACGGCCCTTTATCTAGACCGTCAAAATTTGAATTTCAAACGTCAGTTAACAGGATGCAGACACGTGTCTGACATCTCAATATTTACCGGTTGTACATTATCTTCCTCATTCCAACATTTACTATTTACACTTCAGTTCAACACTACAATCTATCTCCCTCTCTTTCGTTTATTCTTCAAACATGTTTATCAATTTCAAATGACTACTATTACTCACAACTCATTGTCTGTAGAGTTTGATGCCATTTACCAGATGGACGACAATGACATGGTCTCGATATTCAAGAACTTGGAAGCTTCGGGCCTGAAGAAATTTTTGGAGTCAGGCACCATGTTACGAAGCTGAGATTCGAGAACTCTTTGACAATGCAACTTCAAGCCACAACTCGGTCTCCTCTGCTGTTAATGGCAAAGCTGTTGAATTTTCTCAGGAACAGTTTATGGATATGTTTGGTCTGCCTTCTATAGGAGTGACTGATTTGCCCAACTGTAAGGACCCCAAGCCCTTAACCCTTAATTAGTGTATTAACCACTATGTGTGGCACATGCTTTCAATAAAAAGCCAATCGGGAAGCTCAGATGATACTTTATCATTGCATGGCAATTAAAAAATAATTCCTTTAACACTCAATGTTATAAGGTCATCAGCCTAACAACGAAATAGACTCACAAAGTTCGCCCAATACCAACCCTTTTTGCCACTTTTCACATTGTGGACTTTTATAAAAATTTGGGCAGATTCTCCCCATAAATATAGCTATCCCGAAGTAAAAGCACAACACATAACATAATTCCCGGCCAGGGAAAACATAATACTCATCAGAAAGCAGTAATACCAAGTAAATTCCCAGCCAGGGAAGACACCACACATATGACGACATAAATGGGTCTCAACACCCACATAATACACTAACGACTCTCATATCATTAGCAATTCTACACAATTGCATGCAACATATAATGAAAGAGAGGAAGGCTCATGCCTTTATATACAACCCATATACAAGAATGTCCGTGCTCACATGCGAGCATCATAAATGTGTATATAAGTACTCTATACGATACCGTGCTCCATCAAGCCCTGGTACCACGATCCTGTGAGTACATCCAATCAACAGCTCGAGCTCAGCTCCACAGCCATCGATGCACCTGTTCACCTGCCCCAACAGAGACAGCCCCCAACGGGGTGAGCATACCAATACACAAAATCTCATAATCACAATAATGAAATTCATAATTTACAACACAAGTAAATATTAATGAATTTTAAATGATACTCCCTGGATGGCAACATCCTCATCCGGGATTCCGTGTACTGTCCCTGTTCTCACAATCATCATCAGTAAATCAACGCATTGATTAACTCATCGCATGCCTAATACTCGAATATCAACAGATAGTGGTTGCAACTCATTAAACATGCAAATATAGATATCTCAATATCTAATACTGATTTCACAACCTCGCTATCAATCACAGATAGCTCAAATGCCTAGCATTTATTTTACCAATTCTTCATTATACCTAGACATCTCAAATGTCTTATAATGAATACATGATCCCACGATCATTCTCAGGCATCTCAAATGCCCTACAATGGTCATATAAACCCAGTACCCCATATATCATGTAAGAGTCATCCTACTCTAGTGTCACGCACGCTACAAGCGGCGATATCAAGATTTGGGTCATTCATTGGCTATATCAACATGTATATATATATATATATAATCCTCATGCGCGATTATTCAATGAAATCAAATTTCATTATGCATTCACAAATGCCCTAATATATAGAAATGCTCGTACGTCGCACGTACCTTAAATCTCCGAAGTCCGAGCCAAACCTTGCCCGAGTTCCATGCCCCGAGGAATGATGTGCTAACACGATAAATAATTCACAATTATTTACGAACATGTAACCCATGCTCAAGCACACCAATAACCCTCAAAATATTGTCAACACAAGACAATTAACCTTTTAAAAGACCCGGGGCAGGGTACATGCAGGGAGGGAAATAAATGAGACAATATCGAAATTTGTTCAAGAATACCCTACAAAAATCGAACCCGAATCTCACAATTTCGAACCCAAATAAACACCATAATTCATCTAAAAAGAGAATTAAGCTATCCAAGCAAGAATCAACACCCCTTGCCAAAAACCCCCAATTTTCGAACTCAACCCCTTAAATTCGAACCCAAACAAGCCCTTAAATTCGAACCCTTATAATTCATCAAATTCGAACACAATAATGGCAGGGAAATACATGAAAATGACGAAAAAGGGGTAAGGGAGGTTACCCAATCGAAAATCGGAAGAAATCGGACGAAATCCGATGAACCGTAGAAATTGGGGATCGACGCCTCCAGCCAAAATCCGAACGAGAAACGCGATGAAACTTCAAATTGACGGAGGGGAAAGCTGCGCCTCGACGAGACGAAGCCGGTGACAGGTCGCACGCGCCGAACGGCGGCCGGACGGCGGCGGGCGCACCGCTTTTGCGCGCGGAGGCAGGGGAGATCGGGAAAGGGCGCGGCCGCGGGAGAGAGAGAAAGAAAGTGGGCTGAAATGAAATTTCTCTAAAATTTTGGGTTCAATGGGTATTTATAGCAAAAATACCCCAAAATATTAATAGTCCCACAAATACATCATGATTCCTTAAAAATCATCTGTTTTCAAAAACTCTCTCTCTAACTCCAAAACCCCCTACCGGTGCTCACACAGCACCCGAGATCCCGAGACACATCAAAAACCCAACTCTTAGGTTTTTCACCGAAATGTGAATACAATCTCAACCTCTGGATCCAACGATCCCAACTACCCAATTAAACGAGCCCAGAAGGCCCAACACCTCGATTAAATTCCAAATCGCCACGTAAAACCACTTTAGGGATTATTAACACTACGGGATTAACACCTATAATCCCTGGTCATCACACCAACTCTCCAAGGCAACACTTGATAAGTTCCAGAAAAGAGTTTCAATATTTGGTCCCGCACTCAAACTTGCCTTCAAGAAGAAGGAGATGTTATTTCACTTCCAAGTGCTCTGTGATATTGTCAGTAAACCCCTTTGAGCAAAGATGGAAGTTTTATACCATTACTGTTGAGAAGTTCGAAGCAATGGCGGTGACGTCCTCCGGCATTAATGTAAACTAGTCTTCCATTCTCTTTGGTGTTCTGTTGGAAATCATCAACTCACCAAAATAACCGGGTCTGCTTTGCTATCCCTCTAAACAGACTGATGGAGACCATGAACGTCGGGTTAGGGAAGACTATTGCACTATGCGCCGCAAGATTTTTAATCCCAAAGGACTTGCTCTATTGAAACCAAGAGTGCTCCTCCAACACCTTCTGAATTGTTGGATGTAGATATGGAAATCGGAGAAAAACAAGCCAGACAGATGAAGACTAAGGCCAAACAAAAGATTGTGATGGTCCAGACTGACTCCGATGAAACCCCTTCTATTTCAGACACCTCACCTATCACCAACCCTCGACCAAAGAAACCTCGCACCCAACCCACCAAGTCCATCGAAGTCTTAAACAACCCTAAACCCGTCTCCAACATCCATCCACAACCAGCAGCCCAAGCTCCACCCTCCACTACATAAAGACCTCACCAGAAAAAAGGATTGTTATCAAAGAACTGTGTGGATATACCCAATCTGGACTTAAACCAGCTTCCACGACTGGTAAAGGCAAGATCATCGTCACAAAACCTACTCCTACGAAGCCCAAATCTGCTGCCCAAGCATCCAGTGATTTAGCTATGGAAGATGCTGTAGAGAAAGTGCAGGCCATAGCAGCCATTTTTGATAAATGGGTTGAGTACAGAACCGCCAATCACTTCGATCTGTTCTTTGGGAAACTAAAGTGACTGAACAGGCTTGAAAAAGAAGTTTTGAAGTTCACGAAAACAAATGATGCCAGAATCGCCATGCAATGAAAAGAACTTTTATGTGCCAATCATAAGTTATGCATCGCCAACAACCTTGTTCAACTCAAAAAGGACAATCTTGATATGGCCAGTCCGACGCTCAAAGATGATTGTGTTGTTCTTGCTCAGTTGGAAATGGATCTTTTCGCACTGAATTTAACCGTCAAGTTCATCCGTCAGAAATTGAATATCTCCACTTCACCTCCCAGTCCAGTCGAACCAACACCAGCACATACTGAGAAAGAGCAAGCTCTGAAACCTATGGAGACTGCCCTCCAAGTTCCAGCTAGGGAAAAGTTGTTACCACACCAGAGCTTGAATAGTATTGGGCCATTGAATAATGCTCCTACTGTCGAAGAAGTTGATACGATGGCCCTGCTGTTACAATCACATGTTGTATCCCCTTCACTCGAGCCAAATCTTGCAACAACGCAGCCTGGTGAACAAGTCTCTCTTGTATCTCCAAACATGGTTAGTATAGCATCTATTGAAGATGTTGTAGATGTTGGACTTCTAGTTTCTGGCATCGTTGTAGATGTTGGACTTCTAATTTCTGGCATCGTTCAGGAATTACAAGTTGAAGAAACAGCAGATCTCTCCTCCTACCACCAAGAAGTAATGGCTCAACCAAAATAAGTCCAACCAGCACAGCCTGCTGACGAAGATGAACTTGTACAACAATATTCTAAGGAATTGTTTGAGCTGATCCTCTCTGAGCCAAGCCATCCTGCTGCACGATTCATCTTGCCACATGCCTCCGCATCCATTCAGGCATTCGCTCACGAGATTGAACCTGAGCCCCAATGTATCTTTTGGTAAAGGCAAGGAACTCTTTATGCAGGCTGATGTAGCTGATCCGGAGTTCTCTGGTCTTGATGACACTCCATCAGTGGTAGAGTCTCTCAAAACACTGTCTGAGAACTTTTCTTTTCTCTCTCAGCGAGTAAGAGAAGTTCGCATGGATCAAAATGCTACCACTCTAGACTACAATAATTTTTGGGAAAAGATGAATGAAGGAATAACTCTCTTACAACGTGGTCTGAACAATCTGTTCAACCAACAACTCACTTACAAGAACAGCCTGTGAAAAGAACAGGTCGAGCTGGCTGCTGAAGTCAAAAAATTTGTGGCTAAATCTCTCCTTGCCCAAGATCATCGTTTGGATGACATCTGTGCTCAGCTTACTCAAATCATTGACTTCCTTCAGGACTATGCTGAAACCAAAAAGTGGGAAAAGTAGGGAGAAGCCACTACCACTAAGAAGCCGTTTGTTTCTAAGCCATCAAGACAATACAATAGATGATCTATTATTGTACTTGTACTCAGCGTCAGTATCTTATTGAAAGTTTAGTCTTTGAAAATCAGTCTTGTTAATTTATTTTGAATCGTTCTTATTTTGAACTAAAAGACTCAAAGATGTGAACCGATCTGAAAGAAGACGTTAGTTCATTTATTTTGAACATAACTAATAGAATCGATAAGAAAAATGAGCTAAGTTTTGTTATCATCAAAAGGAGGAATTTGTTGGTTCAAGATTTTAAAGATGATAAAAACATATCAGATAGAAGCAGACAGACCGATACTGAACTAAACAGATCAGATCGAACCAGACAGACTAATATTAGACCAGATCGACCCAGACGGACTAAATACCATTGTGTAAATTAGTCTGGAAGATCAGCGACTATTTATTGAAACATTTAATGATACATTTAATGCTGAAAAAGACTTACTACAACCGTTGACAATTGCTACCTTAAAGGGTAACTAGACAAAAGAGATCATGTCTGACAAACGCTGAATAGAACAAAAGTGAAAGGAAAGTCTTCAGAGTGACCAAGACAGAAGAACTTAATTCGTATCGGCATATACTTTTCAGAAGTTGAAATTTACAGAGTTCAGAGTTGCACGTAAAAGGAAATTAACGTTGACAGAGATGCCTATGTAAGGATGCAACTTAAATTCTCATAAAAAATACGCTACCAACATTAATCATCAAGCATTTATTCGAGTTGAACTCTATTAACGAAAATACAATTGTGTCGATCTGCTCAAAGTCTTAAAGCACGTTTCACTGTTGTATCTAATCAATCTAGGATCACTTTGTGCTAAGTATCTTTCACTCTGTCATTTGTAATTGTTCTAAGATAGAAGAGTGAATTTGTTGTAACCGTCAGACGGCTTGTGTCTGAACAGATTGAGTGCTAGAAGTTTCAGTCTGGTAGTGGGTAAATCCAGCTGAATCAGGGTCATACATTTCTTTGTATTACTCAAAGTCCTCTAGTGGATTCTTCCTTAAGTGGAAGAAGAGGAGACGTAGAGGGAATTGCCTTAGAACTTCCAAAAACATATCATGTCTATTTACATTCTACACTTGCTTGTGTTTAAGTCATCAGACGATCTTTCTAACCTGAATAGATCAAATCCACACTCATTCTGAAAGTGGTCTGTTGAGCTTAGTTCTATTAAGAAGTAGATCTCATCTGCTAACCCAACTGAAATCGATATGTTCAAAAGAAAAAGAACCAAAATTATTAGTGTGTTTATTCACCCCCGCTAAACACTCTCATCTGATCCTCACAATTTTTGTAACAGTCAGATTTGTGTCTAAACTGTATAAAATGAAGTGATTAGTTAGACTTCTGGATAGCATTTAAGATGAGATGCTAGATGTTTTAGTCGTAATGTGACCTCGACTGGAGTGAGTTTGTACAAAGAGTTGTATAAATCAAAGTCTTCTGTGAAATCATTCATTGCGGTGGAAGAATGAGAGATGTAGAATGTTTAAGCTTTAAAACTTCCATAAACAAATATGTGTGCATTTTACTTTCTACATGTTTATCATTTCATTTTATTATCATATTTAATCGGTTCAGGGTGGTTTAATTTGAGTTACTTCCGCTTGGTTTTTTTAAACCAAACTCGATCTAATCTCTCGATGCAATTACTTGAGGAACATTATCTATTGCAGCTGCTTGACTGGATTGAGCTGGGTGGATTGATCAATCCTTCAATATCGACCCACTTGTATATTCCCATCAACATATTATCTTTTTTCTCTCTCGACTCAATATTATCCACCTATACTATACACAGAACAAGAACCCTTTAGTGGTATGAGTAAGTATGTAGGCAAAAATATCCCTCCAATTTTTAACAAAAAAGTATAACAAATCGAAGATGATATCTTAAATTTATTCATTTATCTAATAAATCTCACATAATACGTTACTAAATTATCTTTATCATTCTCAGTTTCATTTTATCTATAATTTAGTATCAGTAGTATCACATGCTATTATATTTAAAAGGAATTATGTGTGTGTATGAGTGAGTGTTTTTATATACACGCAAATTGTATTTCAATTAATTAATATTATATAATTCAAATTTTTATTGTGTGTATATATATATATATATATATATATATATATATATATATATATATATATATATATATATTTGTGTAGCGGAAAATTCAATATCCAACATACAACGGAGCAACCGCCGGTTTTATACTAACAAATTCTTATGATCTTATACACAACATGAAAAAATACTATATAAACTATAAATATACATTGTACTCTCAAGTGAAAAATTCTTGTATGGATCGGATCTGAGCCCCACATATATACCAACATAGATAAAAAAGAATTTATCATGACCTGATTAACTTTAATTGACATGTTTGATTTTAGTTCATTTTCTTTGTATTTGTATATATGTGGATTTTAGACCCGATGGATGTAAGAATTTTTCATCTCAAGATTAAATTATAGGGAATGGTCATTTTATTTAAAGTTTTATGGGATGTGAAATTAACAAAATGTTTTTATTTATCAAATAAAAAGTTGAGAAGAAGTAGGGGTGGTTAACAGGTTGATTCGGTCCGGACCGGTCCGGAACCGGCCGGTTCGATAATCCCGGAATCAGTCCGATCTGTTAAGGAATCGGATCGGATTCGGTTCCGGTCCAACCGGTTCCGGGTTTGACCAGTTCCAACCCGGAACCGATTCTTTCGACTTTTTTTTTTCCTTCGAAATTTCGAATATATATTAGAAATAAAAAAAACAACTTTAGAATAAAATATATATAAGCTCGGAACCGGAACCGATAAGATACCGAGTCGGATTGGTAGTACCGAACCGGACAAACCAGTTCGATTTTGGGCCGGATTTGGATTGATCCGACCCGTTAAACAGCCCTAAGAAGAAGTCAAATTTAATAGTCCCAACTCAGCATGTTTCAAAATTTGAATATTTATCGAGTAGTTAATTAATTGGGAGTTGTAAATAATTAATATATCCCAATTAATCAAATTCAAAGTTCGGAGAACTATTTATTGACCAAGCAAACAACTTTAGAATAAAATATATATCACCACATGATGAATAAATTATGGTCCAATTTAATATTATATTCGGTATTTGAATTTTTAAAAAATATCGGGAATATGTGTCTACAAAAAAGGTGTTAGAAAGCAAGCAGATCTGAAAGTTGTAGATATGATCACGGTTCGGGAATCGCTGGTTGACGGTTCGGAATCGTCGGTTCGACGGTTCAAAAGAGCTCGACCCTTAGCCTTAACCTTCGAAGACGGTTCCGGTTACGGTTCACGAACCGACGGTTAGGGTTACGGTTACGGTTCGACCCTTATATTTTTTAAATTAAAAAAATTAAAATTAAAATTTTATTTAAACAATTTAAAACTTACTATAAATAATCATAAAAAAGAACAAAGGAAATGTAACGGGGGGAGAGTTTGAACTTTTTAAGTGTCATTAACTCTCTATATTCATATGAATCATTTAGCAATTTCTAGTTCAACGTGTGGGTATATCTAGTGAAAATTTTCTAGCTCGCATGCCATCAATCTTACAAAACTTACCCCATTGTTTAATCAAACTCGATGGGACCACAAATAAGATAATGTCATTTCAACTGATTGAATCTGATTATGTAACGATACTAATTACATATGAAATTGGTATGAAAAATATAATTTTGATACTAATTACAAATGATGTTGATATGAAACATTTACAATTATGATACTAATTACATATGAATTTCGTATGAAACATATACAACTTTGGTACTAATTACTAAAGAGTTTGGTATGAAATATTTACAATTATGATACTAATTACATATGAAATTGGTATGAAAAAATACAACTTTGGTACTAATTACAAATGATATTAGTATGAAGCATTTACAATTATGATACTAATTACATGTGAAATTGGTATGAAACCTATACAATTTGGTACTAACAAAATAGATTGGTATGAAATATTTACAATTTTGGTACTAATTACTTATGAAATTTGTATGAAACTTATACAACTTTGGTACTAATTGCAAATGATATTGGCATGAAACATTTACAATTATGATATTAATTACATATGAAATTGACGAGTATAGCATTGAACTATTTGTTATCTATCTATAAAAAAAACAACATAAAAGTTCTTGTTATGTTAAAAAAAGTCAGTAATGAGACTTGTCACTATCAACTTACAAACAAATGCCAGTAAAGTTATTTGTATAATGATTTCATTGATTAATCATAAATATATTAAGTTAGGAGTTATTAATTTATATAATATAAAGTTAGTGAATTACGTTGTTCCCAAATCAGTATAAGTAAATTATTAAAATATTTTATTAATTAATCAAATTTTGATATTATTGAGTTTCTATTGTAAGTTATATTGTGTTAAGGTAAGATATACTTATTTAATTATTATATATATAATGTAAATCAAATAATGAGCCTAAAATACTTGTAGAATAATTATAAAAGGAATATAATATATTTATTTTTATAATAATTTGCTTCAAATATTTTATTTTGCAACCACTATTTATAGTTCTTATTAATTTATCCAATATTTTTTGTTATATTTACTTTGTTATAGATATGTTTTTATTATAAAATATTTATTTAAGAGCAAAACATATTTTTTAGATAATTTTTATTTGTCAATATAAAATAGTTATTATTATATTAGACATATAATATATATTGTCTTTTAGTATATATTTATATTGTCTAAAAATAAAACAATCAAGACAAATAGCTTAGTGGTAAGAAGCTGTATATACATGACAGAGGTCAAGGTTCGAATCCTCGAACACAATTTAATTTTAAAAAACAAATAATATGAAAAAGAAGAAGGTGGAACCGGCGGTTCCTGGCGGTTAGAACCGCCGGTTTCCGAACCGTTGAACCAGGTCAACGGGTAACCGGCCCGTTGACCCGGTTATGGTCTGGGCCGGGCCACCGGGTCAACGTGTAACCGGCCCGTTGACCCGGTTATGGTCGGGCCGGGCCACTGTTATTTTATAACCGTGGCAATGTCTAGAAAGTTGGAATATTAAATATTTTTAAAAAAGTTTAAAAAAAATGGAAAAAAAATAAGTGGACGCTTAAGATTCAGAAGCTGTCTGAATGCATATAAGATTAAGAAGCTGTTAGAAAGCAAGCATATCTGGATTGAGTGACAATGATAACTAATCTTATATTTATGTTTTAGTCTCGTGTTTGATTTGTATGATTGAATAAAATTAATTCATTATAGTTAGCTCACTTTACAGTAAAATGATATATACGAAATTCAAATTTTTGAGGATATTTTAGTCATTATATCAAAAAAGAAAATTAATTCACCATCTTATCATCCAAACCAACATCATATAACTTATCACACTATATTATTTATCTTAAAATTGTAATAATTATGTATCCCATCCTGCAAATTATACGGATCCTTAATGTTGTTTGGAAAGTAATTATAGTTTAACATTTGACTGGCAAATCAGCAATAAATAATTATATATTAACAGAAAGGAAGGAATGGTTATTTTTGTTTTTTTTTTGTTTTTGTTTTTTGATAAGGCAATGAGTGGTTATTTTATGAAAATTTAAACATTATTTTTTAGTACTCAATCAGATCTACAAGCTCCAATTGATTTGAGGTTGTTGATCCAGATATCCTCACTCTAGGGTTGGGGTGTGCAACGTTTTAGTTAACCGATCGAACCGAACAGAAAAATTTCGGTTCGTTTTTCGGTTATTAAAAAAAATTCGCTTTTTGGTTATAAGGTTCGGTTAAACGAACCGAAAACCGAAATATTAAAAAAAAAATTATATTGTTGTTTATGGTTTAAATTTATGTGGTTTATAAATGGTTTTAAAAAAAATTAATTTTTATAAAAAATTAATTTTTACAAAAAATTAAATAAAAAAACAAAACAAAACAAAACAATTTAACCGAAACTGAACCGAAATGTTCGGTTTATTGCTAATGCCCGAGCCATAAAAAATGGTACGAGGATAGAAAATATAATAATTGCCCTCTTTTCTATTATTGCTGATGCCAGAGCCATAAAAAACGCGTAGGGGTAAAACGTCAGAGGTGTGAAATGCCCTTTTTTCGGTCCTGTATATGACTAACACATGTCATATTGAGACTTTGAGCTTTACTTTATTCTGAACAATTACGAATTTCACGCTTTAAAATAAGTTCTACTTTCTCTTCGACATATTTTTATGTCAAATCATAAAATCGGTGTTCTTAGTTAAATTATAAGAAAATATTTAAATAATTATAAAAATATTCACATCTTTTAAAATTTATGTGAAACTAAACATGTTTTTATATAATATACAAGATACCTTTATAAAATTATATAGATTTAATATGCATCAAATATTATTTTGTAATTATTTCAATAACAATAAATTATATATAATATACTTTTGATCTAAAAATTTGATATAAAAAAATAAAATTTTTAAAAAAGAAAGAAATTGAAGGAACCGGCAGGTTCAACTGTCGACCCAGTTCACTGATTGAACCGGTTTTTATCGGTTTATTCTAGTTCCCACCGATTTTTTAGCATTATGATTTTAGAGTATCAACCGGACAAGACCAAGCATCGATCACCGGTTAAACAGGTTGAACCGGCCTATCCGATCGGTTTTCAAAACACTGTCTGAATTCATATATTTATGTCATTTTTGGATTGAGTGATAATGATTAATAATTTTAGGTTTATTTTTCCGTCATGTTTGGTTTGTTATCCGATAATATTTAGCTTACTTTATAGAAAATGACATATATATCATTTCCCATATTTTTTTACTATTTTAAAATTTGAAATTTCCGCCAAAAATTCAAATTATTTCCTATAATTTAATCTCAAATATTTGAAATTTCCTCCGAAATTTGAACTCCCGCCAAAACATGAAATTCAAATTTTCGAGGGTATTATAGTCATTATACTAAAAAATTAAATTATTTCACCATCTTATCCTCCAAACCAAGGATCATTTAACTTATCACACTATATTATTTATTATTATCTTAAAATTTTAACAATTATATTATTTATCACATCCTATAAATTAAATAGACCCTTATATAATGTTTGATTGGAGGATAAAATTGTTGATAAGGATTATTATTTGATAAAATGACAAAATTACCCTCATTATTATAATAATAAAATATAACATTAATTATAATATATATATATATACACGTATATATGTATAATAATAATAATAATATATATATGTAATAATAATATTATTATTACATTATAATAATAATAAAAAATAATATTAATTATAATATATATAGATATATAAATAATATTAATTAGAATATCTCTCTATCTACGTCTGTAGGTTCTATATAATCCGTCTCTCTAATCTGTCCTCTATATCTTCTTCTTCCTTCTCCTCTCCTCCCCCCCCTATCTTCTCCTCTTCCTAAATAAATCCTCCTAATCCCCCTCCTAAAATCTATCTCCCCTTCTCTCTCTCTCTCCTCCTCCCCCTATATGTCCTATGATCTTAATCTAATATAATATTAATATAATACAGTGATCATAATCTAAAATAATAATAATTATAATATAAATATATATATAATTTAATTATAATCTCTCTATATATCTCTATCTATCTATTTGGGTCTCTGTATATCTCTAATAATCCTCGTCTCTATAATATATACTATTATCTATTCTTATTCCATTCTAATCTCCTTCTAAATCTCTTCTAATATTATCCTATAATAATCCTAATATAGAATAATAATCATCCTCTCTATATCTCTAACATAATTATCCTCTATATATTCTTCTATGCATATAATAATAATAGTATATATATATATATATTTTTATACATTCTTATCCTAATATATCTATATAATCATAATATATAATAAAATAACATAATAAATATATATATATATAAATATATGTGCGTGCGTCTGTATATATTTATATATATATATAATAATAATAATAAGAATAATAAGAATAGTATATATATAATATATAAAAATTATTATATTAATAACATATTATAATTATTATTATTATTATTATTATATAATAATATATATTTATGCATATATAATAATAATAATAGTAATATATATAATATATATTATTATTATTATTATTATTATATATATATATATATATACACGTGCGTGTATGTGTATATATCTATAATAGTTATAATAATAATAATAATAATAATATATAATTATTTTTTGGCGAGAATTTCAAATTTTGAGATAGTGAAAAAGGCGGGAAGGGGTATTTATGTCATTTTGTTATAAAGTGGGATTAGAGTGTGATAAATATGGTGGGATAATTTATGTTAAAAATCGAAAAAAAACATGGAATATGAAAAGTAATACCGTGATAATTAATGTTATCACGGACTCCAAACGGAGCCTTAAGGATGCATCTTACATTGATCTGATATTTTTCAAATGAAAGATGTCAAATCAATATTGATACTACCTTTGAAACATCGTCAAATTTTCACTGGCTCGACCATGTAGAGTCAGTCCACAGATGAACAATTATGTCGGTTCTGTATTTGGATGGAGAACTATGATTTGATGTGTATTTTCCTAACATTCAAAATATAATAACGTCAATATCATACAGGTTAGCCACTCATCGTCGGTGATATTAATATGCATTAGGTAATATATTTGTATATTTGGAGTTTACGTCTCACACATAATAAGTTCAAAATTAGTCAAAGTATTCAATTAAAAATAAAAAAAAATAATAAAAAAAATTTGATGAAATAATATAACAATATTTGGCTAAACTTAATCTGAAAACACGAATAAACGAGTGTCAGGACATTCTAGAAATTCCCTTGAGAAATTCTGAAATCCGGAATTATAGGAAAACAAGAAAAATATGAAGATGTGAATATGGAAAAAATGATAAATTGACTTGAATTGTTAAAATATATGATTTTTTTATAGCCTAGAGGGATCCTCCTATGGGATATTGTCCCGATGTAATTAGAGATGGCAACCATTGAACTCACTTTCACTATATGGATGCACTTGCTATTTGGAACCAATATATATATCTAGGGATCTGTGGATCCTAGGATTTTTTAACAATTTAACCCGAGTTTTAATTTTTTTTTAAACTAACTCAATTTTTTTATTATAAAACTAACATAAGTCACCATATTTGAAGTCGCTATATGACACGGCGACTTCAATTGAAAAAATATTTTGATTGTTGTTATCGCCATCTCCGATGGCGGAATGTTTTATTTGATATCGACATCTCTGATGACGACACCATTAACACATTTCCCCCTACACATTCATCTATATCCCAGCATGGGTAGTATTCACTATTCGTCTTACAAAATTTTCCTTCCTCCAGTAGCATTCGTCCAAGCAACGTGCGCAGGTTCATCATTATCAAAAAATTTAATAAATAAAATTTGTTATTATATTTTAATATAATATTAATAATCTAACTTTTTATAGTTTGATATTGATATACTTGTTATAATTATAAATTTTAGATTTTCCTTTTTCAGATATATCAATTCAAGTTTTATTGTATTGTGGTGGCGATATATTACAAGATTCGAAATCTGTTAGATATGATCGTGGTCCATCAAGAGACATGACAATATCTTAATTATTTGCAGTTATTGAATGACGTAGATGATATTACTGGCCTCAGTCGTAACCAGTTCATTCTGAAAATATATTGTAAATATATATTCAATGATTTTCCGGGGATGAGACATACTATAATTTCACGTTGACAGTGATTATAATTTAGCATGGCTATTGGATTATGTACAAAATCATAGTTGTTTGGAGATATATATACAAAGATGACCAATGGCATATGATTTTATTACAGAAATGTCAGCAAGTGGTAGTAGTCCACTTGTAGATATTTCTCCTGTGGTCACATAAAGACCAACTACCTCTAGGATTCAAGATGATGCTCCCATATTTGCTGACAATATTATTCTTGAGCCACTAGCAGACAGTTTTTTGGATTTCTGAGATGATATTCAGCCTGAACTGGAGGGGATTCCATCTAAGGATGACGCTGATGGGGATGAGGTTGATATTGAATAAGTGCCAGTTAATGTAGCAGACACAACCACCAAAAATGACTGTGACATTTATCCTACAATCCCATATCTCCACAACACATCCAGACGTATTGGAGATTCAATCGACCTTCCAACTGGTAATTGTGGGAGTTACTACCAAAGGGAATATCCATCTGAATATGATCTTTAAAGATAAATATATCTTCAGACACCTATGAAGGATTACTCTGTACGTGCACAAAATGTGAGTGTCTTGTTGTCAAAAGTACAAAAAACATTATAGAAAATGGTGTGCAAACACACAGTACCCCAGATATACCTTGCAGATGGTTTCTGCGCGCCTCATTGAGTAAAAAAATGGACTATTCAAAATAACGAAGTATGAGGGTTCTCACACTTGTCTTTTGAGTGATTTATCGACCGATCATGCAAATCTGAAAAAAAAAATATGATTGCTAGTTTGTTAGAGGGAATCGTTCGGAGTGATCCAGCCTCTGCAATAAAGTATGTCATTCAGACTGTTAAAGATAACTATGAATTTGAGATCTCATATGCAAAATGCTGGTATATTTTGAGACGTGCAGTTGAAAATGCGTATGGAACATGAGAGAGCTCTATGAATAAGTTACCTTATTACATGAGAGCTTCGCAAAAATGAAACCCAGGCACAATCGCGGAGTGGGATCACCTACCGAATGCTAGATCAACAAATAATACTTTGAATTACATTTTTTGGGCCTTCCGACCATGTGCAGATTAATTCTGACACTGCCGACATGTTATAAGTGTGGATGGAACACATCTGTATAGCAATCGTTGATGAGGAAACTTTTTTGTCGTGCAAATGGCTTTTGGAGTTAATTAGCAAACACATTGTTAAAGGATCTGCTGGTGTGTGCTTCATATTTGATAGGCATCCAGAAATTATTGCAGCTGCTGAATGTATTACCTACTTCAATTCCCCGCGTGAAGTGCATCGATTTTGTTTGAGACGTGTGCTCAAACTTTAATATGCACCACCTATCACTTTTTCCCCTCTCTCTGATGAAGTGCACAACACATGATACAAATATGTCAACACATCACTACCCCAACTATAAGTGCGAGCATAGTTGATATCTTCCAACTTCTGTAAATACAATAACCTGAAAAAATTGCCTGATGAATCAGGGCACATAATTCCCCCTAACATCAATAACGTGCAAGCCCGTGTATACTTGACAACATCATCTGTCGTACTATATTTATTAAGGGGATTCAACACCAAATGATTTTTCAAAGCAACTATTTTCAACCTCGCACCTTTAAAGTCTTTGATATCTGGTACGAATCCTAAATACCTATGGCAGTATTTTGCTACTCTGGTAGACTCTTATCATAATCGATCCCCGAGACTAATTTACAACAAGCATATCTAGTGGACAAATTTTCCAACTTAAGTCGGACCAGGTGCATGTCAACCTCAATCTTACCACACATATATATACCATAAAATCCAATCACGTGGAACAAATTTACAACAAGCATATCTAGTGGACAAATTTTCCAAAAATAGCTATCTGGATTTCTCGCAGGAAGTGTGTTATCCATATCACTCACCCATACATCCTCAGATCGATGTGAAGATGCAATGACAAAAAATATGTGTCAACCGGGCCTGATTGTCTCATTTGAACCATCCTGAAATATAATAAAAAAATATCAACATTAATCTCCACATCCCATGGTCAGACAGCAAGCAGTTGACCGTAAATCCCACTGCCGTCCGGTGCCATCCCTATTCCAATATTTCACTACATGAAAAATATTTTTAGATCAACATAACATCAAATAATAAACTCCCAATGATATTATCAAACATAGTGTATACTTCATCCAACAAACAAAATATAACAAAATGGAAGAACCTACCTTATAACTACGAAGAATTGGGCAAAATAAGTGGAAGAATGTGAGAAATGGTGAAGTGAAGGAGAAATTACTCTCGGCTGAGACTGGAAAATGGGGGAAAAGAAAGAGGGGTGGCGTGTATAAAGACCTAGGGTTTGTGGGAGCTTAATTATTGTCGCCTTCTCAGATGGCGACACCAATTAAAAAATAATTTTTTAATCATTGTCGCCATCTGACATGACGACACCCATTAAAAAATTATTTTTTTGAATGTGGTCGTTATCTGAGATTGCGACACCCATTTTTTATTCAATGTCTTCATCTCAGGTGACGACTTAGATTACTTTTAGAATAAAAAATATTCGAGTTATTTTGGTAAATGGTTTCAATTAATGGGTTATATAGTTAAAAAACCCTGAATCCTACGTGTTGAGAACATTATGTGATCATATATCGGCCAGTCAGACTAGACTATGTTCGATTCACACTTCACTATTGTCTCGAGGAATATTTTTTTTGATCGAGGACGGACGAAAGTATTTTTTTCGCACAGTGCGACTTGAACTCGAGTCTTCCTCAAAGGGGAGGGACGAAAGTATTTTTTTGATCTGCATTCATGCTTTCTCAATTGTCTAAGCTATGAAACAGGTCAACTGTTAACGATTATATTGTTCTAGTATTTGGACAAATAACAGTGAACTGATGACATAAATATCTTAGGTATCAGTCACTCATCGTTGGACATGTGAGTACATATAACTAGGACTTAGTAAAAGTAGAATTTTATACACACAGAACATTAAGATGAGAATATATGTTCTAAATTTAAAATGTATTAAAAGTGTGTTGATACCCCAATATGAGGTCGGTACGGTCTCGACCCGAACTCCAAAGGCGTAAACCGACCCGACTTCGGCACTAGTGGTCCATGTCCGAAGAACCTCATCACATCATCTTCTCATCTTGGCAGGTCAGAAGGCCCGCAACACAACATATTCTCATCTCGACAGGTCCAAAGGTCCTCAGATGACATTATCTGAGCTGGTATCCCAACCTTGAACGATTCCCTTAACTTTTGGAATCGAATAAATGACTTCGTGAGTCCTAGTGTGGTCCTCTCATCCGAGCCGACCATAGCAGGAGTTATATTCCTGACAGTGTAGGACCACTCATAAAGCAGCCAATCAAAGATTGACTAGTAGGCAAATAATATCTCCCAGTACTACCAAGATCTCATAGGTGGCGCATCGTATAAAGGGAACATTATTTGTCGGAGAGATGAAGAAGGGAATTGGGGGGCCTTACATCCCAAAGAAAAGCACCCATTTCTCCCAGAAAATAGTGGGGGGGGGGGGGGGGGGGGGGGGGGGCGGGGGGGGGAGCTCCCAAACAACTTCAGACTCCTGAACGTGGGGGAATATGAGGGAAGCACAGATCCCGAGGAGCACCTGGACAGGTTTGAGAATGCTGCCATGTTGCATTGCAACTCCGACCGTCTGAAATGCAAAGTCTTCCTCACCACCTTGGTGAAATCGGTCAAGTGGTTTAATCAACTTGAACCTGCTTCCATAAACACATTCGCAGAGTTCAGCTTGGCTTTCCCCCACCAATTCACCAGTAGTAAGCAGTACAAGAAGACCTCGTTAAGTCTGTTTGAGATGGGACAAGTAGAAGGAGAGCCACTTCGAGACTATATCCGGCATTTTAATGTCGCAAGTTTGGAGGTGCCCACTTGCTCATCAGAAATTTTGATCAGGGCCTGAGGGCAGGGGAGTTTTTCCTGCCCTGATCAAGAGGCCCCCATCACTTATCATGACTTACTGACCCGAGCTGAAAAATATATCAACGTGGAGGAGGCTCAGAGAATGAGAAGGAAAGAATTTGGGGAGGTTGGTGACAAGAAGGTTAGGCCTGCAGAAAAAAGGCCCGTAGAAGACTCAAGGCTCGACATTTCTCCCACTATACACCTCTGAAGATTACTAAGGAGAAGACAATCCAGATTTGTGAAGAGCAAACCTTCCCAAAATAACCTCAGAACGAGGAAGAAATGAGCAAGGGGTCCATTGACAAATACTGTGATTTCCATCAAGGACCTGGGCACGACGCACAAGAGTGCCTCCACTTGGATCGAGAGATCGAGCAGACCCCGCAAAATAGTTCTCACTTTAAGAAGACAACACATCGGCCCAACATACATTTTGGGAGCCCTTCACGAGGAAGGGGTTGCGACGCGTATTGAGGAAGAGGCAGAGGTGGACGCACTATTTTCCAAGCCCCCTTCCGAGGCCGGGGATGAGGAGGCCGAAAGAGCCATAGCCACTATTGGGGTTCAACAATTGCCTCTGCTTTGTGATCGGTCGAACACGTGGCGCTTGTGCCAGTGTATGGTTGAAAAGATTGATGTTGCGCCATTACCCTTAACTATAGTTATTGGTAAAGCGGTAAGCGCTCGATCCTACAATTGGTATCAGAGCCAAGGTCGCGTGTTCGATTCCCATGAGTTGCAGAGAGTGCAATTATTGGGGGAGGGATTGTTGGGGTTCAACAATTGCCTCTGCTTTGTGATCGGTCGAACACGTGGCGCTTGTGCCAGTGTATGGTTGAAAAGATTGATGTTGCGCCATTACCCTTAACTATAGTTATTGGTAAAGCGGTAAGCGCTCGATCCTACAGCCACCTAGAAACAACTCCCCACCAAGGGGTTTTATCAACATGATCTCAAGAGGAGCTACTGATGGTGATTCCAATAGAGCCCGGAAAGAAGCAAGCTGGAGAGAAATGCTGAGCATAGGAAGGGCGGCCAGTACGGAGGAGGAAGTGGTGATTAGCTCCGGTCCTCAGGATGTGGAAGGTGTGCAAACGCCTCATAACGATGCCCTCGTGATAAGGGTGACCATCGAGAACTACGAGGTCAGGAGAGTATTTGTGGATTCCGGAAACTCTGTGAATATGTTATTTCATGATGCTTTCCAGCAAATGAAGTTACGTGAGTACCGTCTTGAGCAAATTATTAAGCCTCATTTGGTTTTGCAGGTCATATAGTGTACCCTCTTGGGCAGATCACATTACCTCTATCTATGGGTTTGGGAGATGGTAGAAAGACTCGTTTGACCTTCTTCACCATCGTGGAAGCCACGTCCTCATATAACATTTTGGGAAGGCCAACCATGAATGAGTTCAGGGCTACATTGTCTACTTTCCACCAAAAAATCAAATTCCAGTCGGGAAAAATGTCGGGGAAAGTGAAAGGCGGCCAGCCTTCAGCAAATAGATGTTACACTGAGACAATAAGGGTAGAAGTAAAAAGGTCGAGACAAGAAGGGGCAGGGGAACTCAAGGAAACCAGGGGTTCACCTAGTGCAGAGAATGCAAGGATGAGTACAATAAGTGCAGGCAGTACTAGAAGGAGAGGACGAGGTTACCCTGGTCCCAGGGCATCCCGAAAAAATAATAAGGGTGGCCTCGGACCTGGAGGCAGGTTTGAAGTAGGACCTCCTGAGATTCCTATCGGAGCATGCTAATGTGTTTGCTTGGTCTTCAGTCGAGTTGGTGGGGATTCACCTAGAAGTTGCGCAACACAAACTGAGTGTTAACCCAGGAGTCAAAGTAACCAGGAAAAAGGAAAGACATTTCGGACCTGAGAAGGACAAAGTAATAAGAGCGGAGGTCCAAACGTTGTTGAAAGCTGAACAAATCAGGGAAGTCAAGTTTCCTACCTGGCTCTCTAATGTGGTCTTAGTACCGAAATTGTCCGGAACGTGGAGAATGTATCGACTTCAGAGATCTGAACAAGGCTTGTCCCAAAGACTATCTCTGCCCCGGATTGATCAGCTAGTGGATTCTACCTCGGGGTATGAGTTGTTGCGCTTTATGGATGACCAGGGGTACCACCAGATTCCTTTGGCCAAGGAAGATCAGGGCAATGTTAGTTTCATCTCTTCAGATGGAACATATTGCTACGTAGTGATACCCTTCAGCCTCAAAAACGTCGGGGCCATGTATCAGAGGCCGATGGATAAAGTATTTGAGGGCCAGGTAGGGAGGAACATTGAGGTCTATGTCGATGATATACTGGTAAAGTCAAAAAAAAAGTCAGATCTCATACCCGATTGAGAGGAAACATTCGCCACCTTAAAGAGATTCAGACTCAAGCTGAATCCTGCCAAGTGTGTATTCGGGGTGAAGGGTGTGAAGTTTTTAGGTTTCATGGTGACGGACAGAGGAATCGAGGTCATCCCGCAAAAGGTTATGGTCGTGCAGTACATGACCCCCCCTAAAAATATAAGGGAGGTACAAAAGTTGACAGGCTGAATCGCCTCCTTGGCAAGATTCATCTCCAGATCAGCACATAGGAGTTATCATTTCTTCCAAGTACTAAGGAAAGCAAAGAAATTGAGTGGACTGGGGAGTGTGAAAAGGCTTTAAGGACTTGAAGAGGCATTTGGCTGAGTTACCTGTGTTGGCCAAGCCTGACACAGGGGAAATTTTATGGGTTTACCGCTCTGCCATAGAGAGCTTAGTAAGCTAAGTGTTGGTCAAGCAGGAGGAGAGAGATCAGAAACCGGTTTATTATGCCAGTCATGCTCTGAGGGGAGCAGAGTTCAGATACCCAGAGGTTGAGAAGTTGGCATTAGCTCTGGTTATAATCGCGAGAAAATTGAGGCCATACTTTTTGTTTCACCCCATCTCCGTCGTGACAAATAACCCTATGGGTAGGATAATGACACATCCTGATATATCAGGAAGATTGGTCAAGCGGACGATTGAGCTTGACGAATATGACATATCCTATCATCCTAGGACGTCCATCAAGGGACATGCATTGTCCGATTTTCTAGCGGAAATGATCGAACATGAACAAGGTGAGTGATCGCTATTATTTTAAACAATTATTTCTCACGTGTATTGATTCTACCGCAAGAGCACGGTGTCAAGTTTTAGTATAGTGATAATATAAGTAAGGATGTCGTACCCACAGGGACTAATGTATAAGTACCAAATAAAATTAACGAAATTATATTTAGCCTACGAAAATTATGATTAATTAACTAATTAAACAAAAGAATTAAAAACTCTAGATTAAAACAACTCCTTTGAAGATGCGAAGGAATTCCGCTCAAGAAATCTATCAAGATGTTCGTTCAATTGTGTATCGTCAATGATTTGTTTGTTAAAACAATTACTTATCAATCAATTCTTAAGGTGACGGATTTCCGAAAATAATCAATACACTCTCTCGAGCTGTATAGAAACTAGTAATAAATTGACGCAAGTAACTCTCGTTCACTTAAACCAATTTAATACCGAATAAATCTCTATGAAAACCGTTGATCTTTAAATCTTTCAATTTAAAGTGACCACGTATGTGATTTAATCTCTCGATCTAAATCTTAAACATACAACATGAATTATTTTAGCGTATTATAATCTCATCTCTCGATCTCAATTATAATTCACAATATCAATCAAAGGTAGCTAAGCTTTGATAGCATGAAGCATATAAATCATGAACAAAAGATATTGATCACTCAAACACAACCAAATCAAAGATTCAAACACAAAATTCCTTAAACTTGATAGAATAAACCCAATTAAATTCAAATCAAATCAATAAGATGCTTAATCGTCTCTCGACCCCAAAACATCAAATAAATATGAAAATCAAATTAATCTAGAGTTTAGAAATACGATAAACGTAGGAGCGACTCCGTGCGTTGAACGATCTTTCTTCTCTTGCTTCATTCCTTGCACTTCAAAGGATTCTTCAACCTTCTCTTGTTCCGGGAGGATGAAAGGCGGCTAAAGATTATTTAGGTCTGAATCTATTCAGAATATGGGCTCTAATTTTCGTGCATCTTTTCCTTATTTATAGAGGATGGGAGATATGTAAGTGTTTCCAAAAATAAAACCAAATCAAGACTTTTATTTTCAGAAAATTCTTCGTCTCGATCGATCGGTTGGTATTTCTCGATCGATCGAGCGTCTTCAGTTTCCGAGTATGAGTTTCTCTGCCTCGCTCAATCGATCGAGCCGGTGCTTCTGATCGATCGAGCTTTCTTCACATTTTCTTGCCAACTCGCTGCCTGTGTCGATCAATCGAGCTGGTGCTTCCGATCGATCGAGCTCTGAATTAAAATGTTGGCCAAAACTTCTGCCTTTCTCGACCGATCGACCTCCTGTTCCGATAGATCGAGAATGTCAGAACTCAAATTCTTCACTTATTGGCTTGATTTGATCCATTTTCTTCTTTGTAGCTCAATTCTTCCACATTCCACCTAGATTCCTGAAACAATCAATAAATACCAAAAAACATAACATCTTCACGGAATCTACACGAAAAAATATATAAAGCAAAACCCAAATACGCGTAATAATCAACCCTATCAACTCCCCCAAACTTAGATTTGATCGTCCTCGAGCAAACATTAAGATCATAATGCAAAGTTCATCATCAATACTTTTAATGAATTAACTTAGCAACTCAATTGTAAAAGCTCAGAAATCCCATTAACACCTCAACCATAAGTCTATTCAAAAATTAACAAGAAGTGTTTTCTCCTAAGCCAATCAATAAATCGCAAAAGTGGAACGTGTGTGTGTGTTCATGTCAATCATGAGTTTCATATATACTTTTAGAATCAACAATGACATTAAACTCAAAATCAAGATTTACTTTTAAATACTTCATAAGCCTATTTTTCAAGCACTTCTCCACTAATGTGGTTATTCCCTAGACTTGGATTAATAGGTCTTTTAAAGCTTGTAATGTTGGCCTAGGTGTTTGGCTTCAAAGAAAAGATAGGGAAATACAAAGAAGAGAGTATAATCATAGAAAATTCAAGCTTCTTAGCACACTTTGAGCTTCTCTTTTTTTTTTCCTAGCCTTGGCCACTTTGGGTCTTATTTATTCATTTTTTTCTCAAGGCTTTTTCTACTTTTTCTTTTCTCATTCATCATTTTTTTCTTCAATAAGCTCATCAAAGTTTAGCAATCAAGTGCATCTAATGAGAATCATTATACTCCCTTAGGGTCAAGATAAAAATCTTCCATTTAGGCTCAAGTAGGTAGGTATAATGAGGTTGCCAAAAAAAAATGATGAATGGGGCTAATAGTATATCAAACATTCTCCATTCTTTTATCATTTAGGCTCAAAGTAGGGAACAAGGGATTGATATAAACATGGTAAGCTTGAAAGGCTCAAACGGTCCAAGATCGCCTAAATCATTTCCAAGTCTAGTTCCTAACTATAAAATTTCGCCTCAAAGTGCTCTCAACTAGGTTCTAAAGTGTTTTAAGGTCCTCAAGACAAATCACTAATTAACACAGTTGTTCCAATATATAATTCACTCAATCATGAGCCAAAAGTGCTCAAAATATTCCTCAATTTTTGAAATATTAACTTAACCTAAGATATTCACAAACAAGTCAAAATCTTCAAGACTTAAGTTGAGATGGGGATTAACATCATCATGTATTACCAATGCAATTCTAATTCATTATTTCTAAATGATGAACTCATTTTCGAGAAAAAAAAATTTTATATGCCCAAAAACTGATCTAATCTCATTATAAATCAGTCATGCAAAGAAGTACTACAAGTCAACAGCAGAAAGCCAGTAAACACCCCCCAAAACTTACATGCATTGGCCCTCAATGTATGGTAAACAATAAAGGCAAAGGCAAAGCACATACCTCGACGATGATCGTCAGTGATCGTCGTCCTCATCATGCTCCGGAGGTGGTACTGGGTAATATGGCTCCTCAGGATGGTATGGTGGGTGTGGCGGATATTCCGGTGGTGGTGGTTGATGGTATGGTGGGAATGGTCGAAATTGCGGCTCAGGCGGGAACTGAATATATGGGAAACCTTGGGCCAAGGCATTATTCCATGCACATTGGTATTGCTGGTGCTCACTTATCTGTGCTTGGCCCCACTGTAGTTCCCGTTGCAGATTTTGGATGCCCTGCTGCTCCAGGCGGCGGTCTTGGAGATCCCTGTGAAGGGAGTCCAAGGTAATCGATGTATGCTCTGCAGCGGAAGAGGAGGATGCCCCATCATGTGTGCTGCTCGAGGGTCGTGGCTCGGCCCTTCGTCGGCCTGTAGGAGGTGGTGGCCCATCAACCACAATTGGTCATTTAGGTGGTAGGAGCTCCTCATCAGTGTCCCACTTCACTCCACCTCTCTTGCAAAGGGCTGTGATAGTCGATGGAAAAGGCAAAGCAGAGGTGGGTGGACTCCTACCGATGTCACAGATATGTTCATTGATAATATGCCCCAAATCCACCGTTTGCCCTATAAGTATGGCATATACCAGGGCAGCTCTCTCCTTAGTACCTCCGAAGTGTGGGTCGATGGCATGACCCGGGCGGCTATAAAAGAGAACCAAGCTTGTGCCTCTGGTTTCAGATATTTCTTGAGGACCAGTTGGGGCTCTCCATTATTGTTTCTTTGCCAATCAACCCCCTCGATACCGATTACAAAAATTACCTCGTCATAGTTGATTAGGCTTGTTTTGAACGCTTGGTAATCACTGTTCTTTATAGAGGGCATCCTAAAAATTGCATTCAACTTGAATCGATCATATTCAATATCCTGACCCCTGACAAATACAACATCTCTTGAATTTGGGTGGACCGTCCTCAAATTAGCATAGAATTCCCTTACTACCGGAACCACCGCATCAATGGGTTGTTGGATGAATTCAAACCACCCCCGTCGCCTAGCTTCTTGAATGACCGGGCATTCAAGCTTATCCAAACTCATTCCCCTTTCGCGACTGAGGGGTTTGCGGTGATAGCTGGGGTACAATTCCTGCCGCTACGAAATTCACAAAGCGCTTCTCATCATAGTCGGCAGCCGAAGTAGTGGCTTCGACTTGCTTTTGCTTCCTCTTTGGCGCCATTTGATCAATTAACAATTCTTACTTTGTCACTCCCAACCACAACAAAAATCATCCAATATCTCAAACCACAACAAGAATGTACAAATCTTACCAACCAACCTTTCACTTCCCCAAAATTCAACTACTTAATTTCCAAAATAACCATAAATGTCAACCTTATATATCCAAACAAAAATAATCAGTAAATCTTGGACATAGATAAGAGTTGAAATCATATACCAAGTAAATCTAGGTGATGGTTTGGAATGTGCTTGAATTCCTTCTTGTTGATGCAATCTCCCAATTTCAGTTGTAAATCTTCAAATCTGTAGCAAAAACTATATGAAGCTTGGAAGCTTAAATTGCAAGATTTGTGAGTGTATGGGAAGATTAGAAGAAGAAATTTGGGAATTAGGTAAAAAGGGGCGATTTTTTTCCTTGGAAATTTTGGAAGGGTTGAGTTTGTGTGTTTTGAAACTGCTGATATCTGATGTTAAAAAACGAAAATTTTTCTCGCTCGATCGATCGAGCGAGACAGAAAAAATTTCTTCTCTTTATGACCTTCCGCGATCGATCGAGAGTGAAATCTCGATCGATCGATGACACCATAAAATTTATTTTTTTCAACCCATGGTCGATCGATCGAGCTTTAATCTCGATCGATCGAGCCTTCCAGACCAATTTTTACAAATTTTTCACTTTTCAAAATTCGATCCGCCCCACCGATTGGACTAATTCCATTTTCCTGCATTTGAAAATTAACGCACGGAGTTAGGCTCTAAAAATAACAAAAATAAAAATAAAAACAATTAGACTAACAAAAAAAAAAACAAACAAGGGATAGAGGAAAGTTCTTAATTTATAGTCCCAAGCTGGACTGTCACCTTCGTCTCAGTGGTCCGCTTTTCATTTGCTCCTTCAGATTTTTCACCGTATCAGTAGGTAGTGTCCCTTGAGCTTGTCCATGAATTATAGCTGCTAGTTGCCCCACTTGAACCTCCAAGTTTTTTATAGATGCATCCTGATTTTGCATCCTTGTTTCAGTTGATGAAATTAACTTGGTCAAGAGCTCCTCCATACTCAGCTTAGGCACATTCCCCGGTGGTTGTTGTGGGTTCAACACATTATTTTGGTTGGACCATTGCAAGTTCAGATGATTTCTCCACCCCGGGTTGTAAGTATTGGAGTATGGGTTGTTGGGCTGCCTGTTTCCTACATAATTCACAGACTCATTAGACTGTATGAATGTGTTACCTGCCTGGCACTCAGTGCTCGGATGATTGCTTCCACATAGTTCGCAAGTGATAACTTGAGCTTGCATTGCTGTCATGCTCATGCTATCTATCTTTTTGTTCAGCGCGTCCAACTATGCCGAAAGAGCAGTGATGTCATCAATTTGGTGAATTCTAGCTGGTTTCTTTGGCACATTCCTCTCCGATTGCCATTGATAGTTGTTAGAAGCCATCTCTTCTAAGAGTTCATATGCTGCTTCCGGTGTTTTAGCGCATTATGGAACCTCCTGAGGCTGCATCTATCATAGAACGATTAGATGAAAATAAACCATTATAAAAAGTTTGTACCTGGAGCCAAATATGAAGTCCATGGTGTGGGCATCTCCTAAGCAAATCCTTGAAACTATCCCACGCCTCATATAGTGTTTCAGGATCGAATTGCCCGAACGTGGTGATATCGTTCCTCATCTTTGCCGTTTTGGAAGGAGGAAAGTATTTGGACAGAAACGCTTGCGTCATCCCATCCCAAGTTGTTATCGATCCTGCAGGTAAAGAGTTCAATCAAGCTTTAGCTTTATCTTTTAATGAGAAAGGAAATAACCTTAACCTGATGGCGTCATCAGAAACGCCATTATGTTTGAAAGTGTCACAGATCTCCAAGAAGTTGGAGATGTGAGCGTTCGGATCATCAGTGGCTACTCCTCCAAACATAATAGAGTGTTGGATCATCTGTATGATAGCCGGCTTTATCTCAAAGTTGTTCGCTTAAATGGTCGGCCTTGTAATGCTGGACAATGATCCATGAAAAGCCGGTTGAGCATAATCCATCATCGATCTTAGGATTCAGTGCTTCATTGTTAGCGCCCCCTTCTTGATTATGTTCAGCCATTGCTCGAGCTTCCCTAATTCTTCGTAGACACGTACGCTCGACTTCTGGGTCAATTGGCTCGAGTGTGGGGTTGCTACTCCTTAGCATGCACCAAGACAATAACTACCTGTTCAAATCAATCCAAAAGGAGAAAATGCGACTATAGTAAATTCGACGGTCAAAAGTGACAAAACAAAACAAAAACAAAAATTAATGGCTAAATTCCAATTAACTAATCTCGTATGATATTATACAGATTAGTCCCCCGGCAACGGCGCCAAAAACTTGATCGCTATTATTTTAAACAATTATTTCTCAGTGTAGCGATTCTACCGCAAGTACACGGTATCAAGTTTTAGTATAGTAGATAATATAAGTAAGGATGTCGTACCCACAGGGACTAATGTATAAGTACCAAATAAAATTAGCAAAATTATATTTAGCCTACGAAAATTATGATTAATTAACTAATTAAACAAAAGAATTAAAAACTCTAAATTAAAACAACTCCTTTGAAGATGCGAAGGAATTCTGCTCAAGAAATCTATCAAGATGTTCGTTCAATTGTGTATCGTCAATGATTTGTTTGTTAAAAAAATTACTTATCAATCAATTCTTAAGGTGACAGATTTCAGAAAATAATCAATACACTCTCTCGAGCTGTATAGAAACTAGTAATAAATTGACGCAAGTAACTCTCGTTCACTTAACCAATTTAATACCGAATAAATCTCTATGAAAACCGTTGATCTTTAAATCTTTCAATTTAAAGTGACCACGTATGTGATTTAATCTCTCGATCTAAATCTTAAACATACAACATGAATTATTTTAGCGTATTATAATCTCATCTCTTGATCTCAATTATAATTCACAATATCAATCAAAGGTAGCTAAGCTTTGATAGCATGAAGCATATAAATCATGAACAAAAGATATTGATTCACTCAAACACAACCAAATCAAAGATTCAAACACAAAATTCCTTAAACTTGATTAGAATAAACCCTAATTAAATTCAAATCAAATCAATAAGATGCTTAATCGTCTCTCGACCTCAAAAACATCAAATAAATATGAAAATCAAATTAATCTAGAGTTTAGAAATACGATAAACGTAGGAGCGACTCCGTGCGTTGAACGATCTTTATTCTCTTGCTTCGCACTTCAAAGGATTCTTCAACCTTCTCTTGTTCCGGGAGGATGAAAGGCGGCTAAAGAGTATTTAGGTCTGACTCTATTCAGAGTATGGGCTCTAATTTTCGTGCCTCTTTTCCTTATTTATAGAGGAGGGGAGATATGGAAGTGTTTCCAAAAATCAAACCAAATCAAGACTTTTATTTTCAGAAATTCTCCGTCTTGATCGTTCGGTTGGTATGTCTCGATCGATCGAGCGTCTTCAGCTTCCGAGTATGAGTTTCTCTGCCTCGCTCGATCGATCGAGCTGGTGCTTCCGATCGGTCGAGCTTTCTTCACATTTTCTTGCCAACTCGCTGCCTGTGTCGATCGATCGAGCTGGTGCTTCCGATCGATCGAGCTCTGAAATAAAATGTTGGCCAAAACTTCTGTCTTTCTCGATCGATCGACCTCCTGTTCCGATTGATCGAGAATGTCAGAACTCAAATTCTTCACTTATTGGCTTGATGTGATCCATTTTCTTCTTTGTAGCTCAATTCTTCCACATTCCACCTAGATTCCTGAAACAATCAATAAATACCAAAAAAGCATAACATCTTCACGGAATCTACACGAAAATATATATAAATCAAAACCCAAATATGCGTAATAATCAACCCTATCAGTGAGACATGGAAGGTGTATGCAGACGGGGCCTCAAACAGTGAGGGATGTGGAGTAGGGGTTGTAGTTGATCTCCCCGACAGATGAGAAAATGAAAGTGATGGTCAAGTTGGACTTCCGGATCTCCAACAATGAAGCAGAGTATGAGGCAGTACTAACCGGGTTGAAACTGGCCAAGGAAGTAGGCGCTAATAGGATAGTACTTCACTCCGACTCCAACTAGCAACCCAGCAGGTGAAGGGAAACTTTCGAAGTCAAGAGTGAGAAATTGATCGAGTACTTGAGAGCTATCCAGGAAATCTCCGAAAGTTTTGCGGAGTGGAGTATAGTGCAGATACCCCGAGAAGAGAACTATGAAGCAGACCAACTCGTGAAGTGGGCCACCTCCTTGGCCCCTCTGTCACAGAGATAGGTTGTATTTCAAACCAAGCTGACTTCGTCAATTCAGCCAGGGGTGGATGCTCCTCTTATGGATTACTGGATGACTCACATCCTAAGCTATTTGAAGAAGTCCGAGCTTCCAGTAGACAAAAATGAAGCAAGGAGGTTGAAAAGGCAGGGTTTCGATTTTCCTTGGTCAGAGATACTTTATACAAGAGATCCTTTGCTAGGCCCGTCCTCAGGTGCCTGACCGAAGAAGAGGCTAAATATGTGCTTCACGAAATACACAAGGGTTGTTGTGGAGATCATCTAAGCAGCCTAGCCCTGGCTCATAAAAACTCTCCTGGCCTGGTACTTTTGGCCTACTTTGAGAAGAGATGCAATGAAAGTTGTGGCTACTTGTGAGGGTTGCCAGAGGCATGGTAAATTCCAATCGCAGCCAACCAATTCATAAAATCCGTGGTAGCAGCTTGCTCATTCGACTAGTGGGGGATGGATATCGTGGGACCTTTCCCCATCACCCCGAGGAAGAAAAAGTTCATAATACTGGCTGTGGATTACTTTCCGAAGTGGATGGAGGATGAGCCGTAGCCCGAGTTACTGAGGAATATGTATTGAACTTCTTATGGAAGAATGTCGTAAGTTGGTTTGGAATGCCGAGGAAGTTGATTTCCGATAATGGGGGACATTCTAAGGGTGAAGGCTGCTAGCTTGGTGCCAGGAGATAAAATCGACCAGGCCTTCACCTCCGTAGCCTATCCTCAAAGCAATGGGCAGACGATGTCACTAACAAATCTATAGTATAAGCGTTGAAGGCAAGGTTGTATGGAGTGGGGAAAGACTGGGCTGATGAACTTGTGAGTGTTTTGTGGGCCTACCGAACTACGCCTCGGAGTGGGGAAACACCTTTTAGTATGGTCTATGGTTCAGAAGCTGTGAGGGCTCGTTCCTAATGTGGTGTTTAATTAACATATAATGATTAATTTGCGTAAACAATGGAAGATTTATTTCAAATGTTCTGTCAAATGGCCCTATTTTTTTTCTTGCTTTTAGGTGATACATATAAAATGATACTGAAAAATGTAATTCCAGTTTCCCAATTTACCATGTTGATCATCACATAAGTAAATATATATCCAACCAGTAATATAATACTTAAAATACAGATACTCGGGGCATACCTCGGTAATTTAAAATGTAATTAAAAGTAATCTACCAATTACTGGGACTCAACACCTAAAACATAAACCTGAGCTCGCTCTCACGGAGCTCTGGCATTCATCGATGCTTCACCTCGAGCATCCGCAGTACGTCCACATGTACCACCTGTCATGCCCATACAACAAAGACACTGACAACTCCCCCGCGAAGGGTGTCAGAACCCAGTACGAGAAATAAATAATTCATGTCAAGAGTGACAAAGTATCATGCAATGCATACCATGTATGAATCGGTATAAAGAATCGAATCTCAAGATACCAATGTCGGAGTCCAAAGGAAGGTATCATCAATCAATATCAGCTCGAGCAGGGGGTGACAATACACACACTTAGCGCTAGGAGAATCATCTTGTGGTGTGCTCGTCATCCCTCGTGTCTAGATCCAGTAGCAACACGCGTGACTACAGTCGCTACCTAAGCTGTCTGTCATCGCCGTGCCCGTCATCCTTGACACTCTGAATAAATCAACTCAGTAATCATCATGGATATCAAAGAAATGGATAGATCAATATGATATGCCCATGAATAATCTACACATCATATGACATATGCAATTCACTATGTCATGCAATCTCATGTGAAAATCAAACATATCATGTAGGACATGTATCTCAACATACCATGTTGTCACGTAAGAATCATATAGTGACAATTAACTCATATATCATACAATAATATCATTACACGTCTTCGTCAGACGTCATCATAAAACTAATTTCTACGTACCTTATTACCCAAGATAATCTACCGAGTACTCCTCAATCAACCCCAGAATCTATTAACCTGGTCATGTAAATTCCAAATGACACTAAGTGTTCAAATAGTGCATTGAATCAAACCTAAGTTAAAAATATGACCTTATCGATTTTCCTACAATTTCAGCCTGACCCATTTTCGTAGAAAAATCGCTATAATTCCATAAGACATCAAAACAACTCGATTCTAGTGCTCAAAGTTCAGAAACTCAAAATATTACATTTCATCTATTATGGTGTCAAGCTGGTTCGACGATCTAAGTGGGGTTTGAACACTAAAACAATAGCATTTAAAAATGTAAATTATGCTCTTTTTTTAAATCGAAGAAAATTCAAAGATCTACAACTTGTATTTGAAGACCGGCATCAAATTCAAAATCAAATGTACCCAGAAAGTCGAATTACAGTCTGCATGCAACATGCATGAACATGCAAAGACAGAAATGAGCACTGAAAGTAAATTCGACATAAATTTTACTTAGGAGATCCAAATCACATTCTTTTTTTAAAAAAGTTGCATACAATTCAAAGATCTACAACTTTTATCTTTGGCGCAAAGTCAAATTCGGACTCTAAATGAACCGAAAAGTCGAAACCATTTAGTGCAAAAACTTCAAACATTTGCAGATTCTCTTTTACTAAAAAGACATCAACATCTTCATGTTTCTTCTTAAACTTTCTACTCAAAATCAACAAAATTCAACTACATATAGGGAAAAATAGATTCATACCCTTGTATACCAAGAATTTCCACAATGGCTCCTTCCTAGCTTGAACTCCTCCAAACTTGCTTCAAATTTGAAAATTCTTGCACCTTACTAACACCCTTGCCTTGGGGTTTCTAAATCTTAAATTGCATGTAACATGCATTCAAAATTGCAAGAGAATTTGGTGCTAAAAGTGGCTGTGAATTTCGAATTTCTTGATGAGGAGAGAAGGAGGACAAAGTCTTATGAATTGGAGAGAGAAAATGCTAGCCAAAACTAATACCCCAAATCTGAAAAAGAATGGCATGGGCGTGAGTTTCCAAGTATTTTGCATGGTTTTTAATTTATTTGATGTATTGTGGAATCCATGTGTCAATACATCACTATCTTGCAAGATTAAAGGTCCAAAATCATGTATTAGAAATGAGTTAAATTAATTAGTAGCATATGTTCTACAAGTGCCATGTGATCATGCACATGCTCATGGACTAAAAACATGTTCCACTAGTTAGGTTGACTCATCGTAGTCGGGACACCTTAATTTAAAGTTTGCACTTTTAATTATCTGGGTTTGCTTAATCATCGTTAATCCAGATTTATTAGCATCGGGGTCTTACACTTCCTCCCCTCTAAAATGATTTCGTCCTCGAAATCTCAAAACTGGGTATAACTCAACGAATTAAAAAAACATATGAAATGTCTCGGTCTCATTTATAGATACATAAGAATCGTCAAGTATCAGTGACAACTGATGTGGTCATGTCAACGATATACCACTGCATCAACTTCTCTATGATTCCACAAAGTTCAAAATATCGAGGCAACATCGTACCTCACTTAACGAATCGTATCGATCATTGTAAAGGTAAAATCTTCATATTTACCTGATTCTCAACTTGAAATTTCTAACGATATATTTCTCTTGTTGGCCTAACAACTCTACTCATTTTAAGCCAATATCAATCATTTTCGCAGAATATCTATTGTTCCTGGCATTTCCTCAACAATCTCAAGTTGTGACAATTATTCTTTATCAATCTCATCGCAGCATATCAGCGATCGGCAATTCTGGCTCTACAAAACCTCAACCAATGACATCCCGATAGTTGTCTGGAACTTAAACTATAGGAAAATTCTACTAATGAATAGTCATTTCTGTCAATTCTCACTAAATTCATCACTATTAATCGATATATAACTCCAAAGTCTGGATAATTCTCTCAATTTGTCCTACAGTCTGGGTTATGATAAGCAATACTCATTACTAACTTAGTACCCATGACATTCTGAAAACAGTTCTCGAATTCTGGTATTATCCTCGAATCTCTATTAGATACAATTGTTATAGAAACTCACTGTAACTAAACCACATTATCCATATCTTAAACATGTCGTTTTCCCATAAGCATACAGACAAACATATTAGATCAATATCTTATATTGAATAGTCAATCAATTCTGATTCAACTTGTTTCACAATCTCTGTTTGATCTAAACAATTTGATCTATAAAACTTAAAGCTAGAAATTTTCCAAGTTCATTGTGGCACTTACAAATTTGTAATATTCATTAGGTCTCGTCTTTTTATCTTGACCTGCTGGCATGTCAAACAATTTGCCACAACATTTCAAAATTTCTTTCTTCATTACAATCCCATCAGAAATAGGATCTCAAGAATGATACATCTCATCATTCCCAGAATAACACTATGTCATCTATAGTGTGCTTTCTGCAGTAATACTTCTTTCAAATCGGTAGGATTAGATGTTAGTTTACTGATTGTTCAATCGCAACCCACCACTAAATAGCATACTAAAATCTAGTTGGTTGATGAGACATTACCAATTCTTCAATCTATCTTTCGAGTATTTCTGATCTTGGAAATCATAAGTGACTCAAACTGCAACGCATATATTGATGCTACCATTGCACCTTGCACTTTTCAGGTTTAATGCATCTTTCATTTTCCTTAATTAATATTGACTATGAAAGTCAAATTAATTAATAAATATAGTCATAGCTTCTATCTTATGTGCAACTATGACTGAATAATAGATTTTTAAACGCGTAAAATCAAAGTATATCATGAATTGTTTGCCATACAGCTAACATTGCCACATCTTCAAGGCAAAATAATGGCTACAAGCTCGAGTTCATGAACAGGATATCATGATTCTTTTAGCTTCAACTATCTTCAAAGCATATGCAATCATCTCCTCATGATGCATCAGAACGTATCCCATCTGTTTCAGTTTATAAAACTTGCTTTCTCATTCATCTTACCAAACGAAACCCAAATTTCTTCTTGGTCAATTGGTTAATAGATCAAGCTATCCTAGAATACTTCCATAAAAGCCTGTAATTTCTGGCCAAACTTATAAAACTTCGTATATCGAGTACACTGGTTGGTCTTGGCTAAATTATTATTAGCTCTATTTTTCTGGGATTAACAGGTATCCGGTGAGATGGTATCACCTATCCCAAAACAAACTTGATTCCACAAAGCTTTACATTTCAATAACTTAGTATACAATTTGAGCTTCACGAAGCGTCTGAAGATCCAATCGTAGATGTTCTGTGTGGTTACTTCTGGATCACGAATACACTAGTATACCACTTATGAATATTATTACACTCCGCCCGAACAGTTACGGAATACTTTATTAATCAAATTCATAAACTCTACTGGTATAGTTGTTAGACCACACGGCATTACCAAAAAATCAAATGTCTATATATGGTTTGACTAAATGCTTAGAGAACATTTTCTCTTCTGACTCAAACTGATGGTAACTAGATTTAAAATCATTCTTCTTATACTTCGACATTTCTTACAACTGATCAAATACTTCTCGATCTTAGGCAATGTGTATTTATTCTTGACAGTAACCCGGTTCAACTACCTTTAGTCGATACACTTTTTCATGAATACCATCTTTCTTCTTCACGAATAACACTGATGTTTCCCCAATGTGACATACTCAGATGTATGTACCCTCTGCCAACTCTGATGATGCCATTCCATACAGTGATTTCGAATCGAATCTATTCCTTGGCATCAACGAACAGTTAGAATCTATTCCTTCTCTAGTGGAAATTCTATTATTTCCTCATGAAAATCTTGGTAAGTTTTCTTACCACTCGGATATCAGTCAACATCGACTCTTCCTGATCAACATCAACTGCTTAGTATCAAATATCTCCCATTTTCCAAATATTGCAACCGCAATAGTTTCATAGCTGATACTATCAGTATATTAGCTTGCTATTCGTGGCTATAAACATTTCATTTGGAGCCACAATGCAGTCGAAAATTCACTACACCATAAAAATCATTCTAATATTTCTAAACTTATCAGAGTATCTATCCTTGATACAATCAAAACCATATCTCGGCTACACCAATTAAATTCAAATCCACAACACTATCAACAAACTATAAGCTACATTACATTATTACAAGTGTGGATGGTATAATTATCATTACTGGTGTATTTTCCAAATCATCATTATCAATGCACATTTGATGCAATGTATGAAAATAATGCTTTTGTCTCAAATCAAACTCGTGCAGCGTGATCAAATACACGACATGTATCTGCGATCACTACTCCTGTAGCATCTCTAACCTTATCATATGTCAATGTATACACTCTGGCCTGTTAGGAAACCAATCATAACTATCAGGTATTACCTCTGGTCTACAGGTAACTAACTGCTGCTGAAACTGGGTGGTCAAAAAGAATAACCACTCTGATATCTACCCCTAGCTCAGGGTATTTGTTCTTATGGCTGCATCTGTTCCTGAGCACGTAATGTACATGCTCTGATTGGCCACAAATGATATCAGTTCCTTTTATTCTTTCACCTGGATCAGTAGATACTTATGTCTACAATGACTTCAATGACCTCGAAAGATCTGGTATTCTACAATCTCTTAATACCTCAAGAATTACTAGAGCTGAATAAACTGAAATGATACTTCGAAACTGTTATAGGACTACTTGGATTATTCCAATTGCTGGTCACTTCATTAACATTTAATCCAGTCCTAGCTACTCCCAACCACATCGGTGTCTTATCTTCAGTCGAAACACTTCTAATTCTAATCTCTTCGCTAGTGCATAGCTATCGAGATTAAGCATACTTCCATTTCTCAAGTCCACGATAATCGATTATCATTTTTCATGTAATCAACATGGCCTTCTCGTAAATATTATTTCCCGTGTCAATCAAGAGGGAAAACTTGTCTTCCATCACTCTATTCTCATCTAGAAGAGTTCATATGGTAGTCTTATTCATAGTTCGGACACATAAACTGGAACTGAATTACGACAGTCCCTATATCCAAGTCCTCATTCAAACCAATTCTCGTTGTTTCTCTCAATAGCTATACTCTATTCTTCAATTGAATATTACTAGTTCCAATATTCTCAAGTTCTAAATTATCATCTTGACGTGCACAGGTTTTGACGTAAACTCATACGTATTACCCTGATCTTTCGGACTCAAAATCCTAATGTCAATCGACAAAATGCGTTTTAAATAGTTCTAGTGTCATCCCACTAAACACAAAGATTAAGTCCCAAAGTAATAAATAAAATTCCCAATAATGGATGCATTATCATTAAGTTTTAATTCAATTAACAGTTCACAATGCCTACAGGTTCGCTAAATAGCTGTTACAGTTAATATCACTGCTACCTGTCCAAACACTAACTGTTCATCATAAAATCAAAACATCATATATAATCTCAAGTCATAGATGTTCTCATCACTTACTCTACATCATCATCTGATCAGCAACTATCAGTGCGAACAAATAAAATTTTCAAATTCTCTAGATATAGGCAACTCAACATTCAAATTCTCTAGATTATATGCAACATCAGCATATTAAAATTTTCAGAGATATGACATCTAGCTATCCCTGCTTAGTAATCCATTACATGTCTAACATCTCAATATCTAACATGCAAGCATAACATTCAAGAGCATATAAAAACACGTAGTCAATTACATGCACAAACAATTTTTTTTGTGACTAGACTCAGTGTCCTAACTCTAGTTCGAGCATATCCCAGATTATGCTCTGATACCATAATGTGAGGGCCCGTTCCTAATGTGGTGTTTAACTAACACATAACGAGTAATTTGCTTAAACAGCAGAAGCTTTATTTCAAATGATCTGTCAAATGGCCTAAATTTTTTTTTTCACTTTTAGGTGATACGTATATTATGATACTGAAAATATGTAATACCAGTTTCCCAATTTACAATGTTGCTCATCACATAAGTAAATATATATCCAACCAATAATAGAATACTTAAAATACAGTTACTCGGAGCATACCCCGGTAATTGAAAATGTAATTAAAAGTAATCTACCAATTACTGGGCTCAAAACTTAAAACATAAACCTGAGCTCGCTCTCACGGAGCTCTGATATTCATCGATGCTTCACCTCAAGCATCCGCAGTACGTCCACCTGTACCACATGTCATGCCCATACAACAAAGACATGATAGCACCCCGCGAAGGGGGTGTAAGGACCCTGATACCTTAAGTGTGGATTAAAGGCATAAGAAGAGCTAAACATACATCTAACAGAGTATAAATATGTAATTCCAGTTTCCCAATTTACCATGTTGCTCATCACATAAGTAAATATATCCAACCAGTAATAGAATACTTAAAATACAGATATTCGGGGCATACCCCGGTAATTTAAAATGTAATTAAAAGCAATCTACCAATACTTGGGCTCAAAACTTAAAACATAAACCTGAGCACGCTCTCACGGAGCTCTGGTATTCATCGATGCTTCACCTCAAGCATCCGCAGTACGTCCACATGTACCACATGCCATGCCCATACAACAAAGACATGATAGCCCCCCGCAAAGGGGGTGTAAGGACCCTGATACCTTAAGTGTGGATTAAAGGTATAAGAAGAGCTAAACATACATCTAACAGAGTATAAAGTTCATGTTGATGCCCCGAGTTATTAAGATTACAGTGCCAAAATAAAATTCCAAAAGGATTAATTACATTCTCAACCAAATGAATGTTAATCCTATAGCTTTAACTAATCCTAGAGTAGAGACTATACAAAAGAATCATGTCCTGCTATAACAAAAGCACTCGTCACTAGCGCACGCATCAACCCCTCCTTAGCCCTTCATGCCAAAATGTACCGACAGGAACAACCCCAAAACCATGAGCATGTAACAAACCATATCCACAATAATATGATTGTAATAGAAAAAAGCATAAACTGTAAATACAAATCACTTCCTGTATTTAATACATTTAAATGTTCCTTTTGGTTGTCCCTATATCACAATCATAATCAATAGATTATAATACCAGTAATGTATGTCATGACATGCATCCTATTCCATGAATACCAATAACCATTTCCAGTCTTATTAATCAGTGGCATAATACCCCTCGCGTTAACATGACAGCGGCATTAATACCCCTCACTTCGACATATTAGCGGCATAATATCCTATCCCTCTCAATAGTAATATGACAGCAGCATTATCCTTCGCTTCGACATATTTGCGGCAAATATTCTTCATCGCTATAATATGACAGCGGCAAGTATTCTATCATCGCTTCGACATGAAGGCGGCAAGTATTCTTCATCACTGGAATATAACCTCGACTCACAACACATGCACCAATGCATCCAGTATACATATGCAACCGTAATGCATAACCAAATACATGTATGCAACCATGATGCATAATCAATCCATGTATGCAACCATAATGCATAACCAAATTCAATGTGTAAAAATACATTTTACCGTCCAATGCTCGTACGTCTCACTACGTACCTTTGTTCCAAAAGTGGTATTCATTTTTGGTGACTCGCGATCGATCGATATAAAGCCCCGATCGATCGCGAGATCACACTGCCAAAGCCAACAAAAATCTGCATTCGGCGATCGATCGCCAAGTTTGGCACGATCGATCGCCCAACTTGGCGATCGATCGCCCAAACTTGGCGATCGATCGCCAAATGTTGTTGTCCGCTACTGGTTGCGCGCGATCGATAGCCAAAAATGGGCGATCGATCGCCAAGACCTGCAACCCAAAATTTCACCATTTTTTACACCTTAAACCTTCCCCAATCCAAACCAACAAATACCAATCCAACAACAACATCAAAGCACCAAAAACCTTCAATATACACCTTAATAACACCAAAATCCAACATCCAACCAAATACAACACATACCCAAAAACAAACCATTTTTAAATCCCAAAACACGAACCCATTGCAAACCAAAACTTCATAAAATCAACAAGGAGGAATCCACACCTCTTTTGGACTTCAAATCCTACCAAGAATCCAACAAATGAAGACTTTGTAAGGTTTTCTCCTCCCCCTTTAAGCAAGAGGCGATATTGGGGTTTTTGGGGATAGGGTTGGGAGAGTTTGATAAGGAGTGGTGGGTTATGAGGGGTAATGGGGGGTATAAGTTTTGGGGTTTAAAATAACATGGTACCCCATTAATTAGCATGATGTATAAAATATGCCCAACATGATATTTTAAAAACATTTTCCAGAAATGCACCATAACCTCAATTAAATACATGCTTCACCAAAATAGTCATTATCCACCCCCAAATAACCATGCTATTACTCAAATTTCCAACATGCATCACATGCACCTTGAAATGCATTACCGGGTCACGCCCACCACATGACTAAGCATTTCACCAAAATAATTAATTCAACACTAAATTAATTACCACCATAATTATCACATAAACATAATTAATGCCCGAATGCACATAATTATTTCGGAGATATCACAGAGGGTCAGAACCAAGTACGAGAAATAAATAAATCATGTCAAGAGTGACAAAGTATCATGCAATGCATACCATGTATGAATGTGTATTAAGAATCGAATCTCAAAATACCAATATCGGAGTCCAAAGGAATGTGTCATCAATCAATATCAGCTCGAGCAGGGGTTGACAACACACACACTTTGCGCTAGGAGAATCATCCTGTGTTTTGCTTGTCATCCCTCGTGTCTAGGTCCAATAGCAACGCGTGTGACTACAGTCGTTACCTAAGCTGCATGTCATCGCCGTGCACATTGTCCCCGACACTCGGAGTAAATCAACACAGTAATCATCATGGATATCAAAGAAATGGATAGATCAATATGATATGCCCACTGAATAATCTATGCACCAGATGACATATGCAACTCACTATGTCATGTAATCTCATGTGAAAATCAATACATATCATGTAATTCACATATCATGTAGGACATGTATCTCAACATACCATGTAGTCACATAAGAATCATATAGTAAAAATTAACTCATATAAATCAATTATGACATATAAAATCATACAATAATATCATTGCACGTCTTCGTCAGACATCATGATAAAACTCATTTCTACGTACCTTATTACCCAAGCTAATCTACCGAGTACTCCTCAAATCGACCCCTGAATTTATTAACCTGATCATCTAAATTCCAAATGACACTTAGTGTTCAAATAGTGCATTGAATCAAACCTAAGTTAAAAATATGACCCTTATCGATTTTCCTACAATTTCAGCCTGATCCATTTTTGTAGAAAAATTGCTATAATTCCATACGACATCAAAACAACTCGATTCTAGTGCTCAAAAGTTCAGAAACTCAAAATATTACATTTCATCTATTATGGTGTCAAGTTGGTTCGACCATCTAAGTGGGGTTTGAACACTAAAACCATAGCATTTAAAAATATGTTTTCCAGCTTGAGCAGTGTTAGTAAAAATGCTATAACTTCTGTTTCAAATCCAAATTGAGTGATTCCAATGGCAATTTACAGCCAACTTGAAATACTACAATTCTTATGTCTAGACATTTTCCGGATTCCTAGACAAAACTGCCCAGGAATTTGAAGAACACACTGCAAGTGTAATTTTGCCCACATGCAGGGCTCAGAATGAGCACTACTAGTGTAAAATTCATACCTTCTTCAAATTAAGTCCAAATTATGCTCTCTTTTTTAAATAGAAGAGAATTCAAAGACCTACAACTTGTATTTGAAGACCGACATCAAATTCGAAATCAAATGTACCCAGAAAGTCGAATTACAGTCTGCATGCAACATGCATGAACATGCAAAGACAGAAATGAGCACTGAAAGTTAACTCAACATAACTTTTACTTAGGAGATCCAAATCACATGCTTCTTTTTTAAAAAAATTTCATAAAATTCAAAGATCTACAACTTTTATCTTTGGCGCAAAGTCAAATTCAAACTCTAAAAGAACCGAAAAGTCGAAACCATTTACTGCAAAAACTTCAAACATTTGCAGATTATGTTTTACTAAAAAGACATCAACATTTTCATGCTTCTTCTTAAATTTTCGGCTCAAAATCAACAAAATTCAACTACATATAGGGAAAAATAGATTCATACCCTTGTAGACCAAGAATTTCCACCATGGCTCCTTCATAGCTTGAACTCCTCAAAACTTGCTTCAAATTTGAAAATTCTTGCACCTTACTGACACCCTTGCCTTGGGGTTTCTAAATCTTAAATTGCATGTAACATGCATTCAAAATTGCAAGAGAATTTGGTGCTAAAAGTGGCTGGGAATTTCGAATTTCTTGATGAGGAGAGAAGGAGGAGAGAAGGAGGAGAATGTCATATGAATTGGAGAGAGAAAATGCTAGCCAACACTAATACCCCAAATCTGAAAAAGAATGGCATGGACGTGAGTTTCCATGTATTTTTGCATGGTTTTTAGTTTATTTGATGTATTGTGGAATCCATGTGTCAATACATCACTATCTTGCAAGATTAAAGGTCCAAGTAGCATGTGTTAAACATGACTTAAATTAATTAGTAGCATATGTTCTCCAAGTGCCATGTGATCATGCACATGCTCATACACTAAAAACATGTTCCACTAATTCGTTGACTCATCATAGTCGGGACACCTTAATTTAAAGTTTGCACTTTTAATTATCCGGGTTTGCTTAATAATCGTTAATCCGGGTTTATTAGCATCGGAGCCTTACAGAAGCAGTCCTGCTGGCAGAGATAGGAGCAACTTCCACTAGGGTAATGCTTATGACAATGACAATGATGAACGTTGAGCTTTGGACCTAGACATGATATGCGAGAAGATAGAAAAGGGCAGTAATCAGAATGGAGGCCTATCGGAACAAAATAATCAAGGCTTATAACAAACTAGTTGTGCTTCGAAGTTTCCAGGTCGGAGACCTTGTACTCAAAAAGGTTCAGCCAACGGAGACGAGAATCTTGACCTTAAATGCGAAGGACCCTACAAGATAGTTCAAAAGTTGAGCTCGGGGGCATACTATTTGGAAGATGCAGAAGGAAGGAAGTTGAAAAGGCCCTGGAATGCATTTCACCTCAGGAAATATTACTTTTAATCATGTGTATTTCTTTCATGTATGAGCTCATATCAGCAAGTTCTTACTATGAAGTATTATTCAGAAGTGTTGTCTCATGTGTAACCAAGAAAATAGTCCACGTCCTCCCTGACTATAAAAAGGAAAAAGTCCATGTCCGCCCTGACTAAGAAAATAGTCCAGGTCCGCCCTTGGACTATAAAAAGAAAGTCGTGGTCCGCTCTGACTATGAAAATAATCCAGGTCCGCCGTAACTATAAAAAGAAAAAAGTCCAAGTCCGCACTGACTAAGAAAATAGTTCAGGTCTTATAAAAAGAAAAAAAGTCCAGGTCCGCCTGACTATGAAAAGAAAAGTCCAAGTCCGCCCTAACTAAGAAAATAGTTCATGTCCGCCCTGACTATAAAAGAAAAGTCCAGGTCCACCCTCACTAAGAAAATAGTACAGGTCCGCCCTGACTATAAAAAAAAAAGTCCATGTCCACCCTGACTAAGAAAATAGTCCAGGTTCGTCCTGACTATAAAAAGAGAAGTCCAGGTCCGCCCTGACTAAGAAAATAGTCCAGGTCCCTCCTGACTATAAAAAGAAACAAGTCCATGTCTGCCCTGACTAAGAAAATAGTCCAGGTCCGCCCTGACTATAAAAGAAAAAAGTCCAGGTCCGCTCTGACTTAGAAAATAGTTCAGGTTCGCCCTGACTATAAAACGAAAAAAGGTCCAGGTCCGCCCTGACTATAAAAAGAAAAGTCCAGGTCCTCCCTAACTAAGAAAATAGTCCAGGTCCTCCCTGACTATAAAATGAAAAGTCTAGGTCCACTCTGACAAAGAAAATAGTCCAGGTCCACCCTAATTATAAAAAAGAATATAGTCCAGGTCAGCCCCGGCATAAATTTATTGTTATGTTCAACCCTGTTCCGGCTTAGCCATAATAATTTCTAGTTATAATTGGTATGGCAAATCAGCCCTAGTTCAGTTGCTTTCAAAGTAAATACTAATTATAACCATCATTGGAAGTCGGCAAAACAAATATTTCATTGAATGAAAATGTACACCAGAGCGTAGAGATTACAACCTAGCCCGTATTGGGTTCAAACCAAAACAGAAAAAAGAGGGGTGTACAACCTTATATCAATTGTCCTACTATAAAATTAGGAGGGATGGTGGCCACAATAGCATTGAGATCCAAGAAGTCATCTGGGTCTTGATCCTCAGGAGGGAAGCCTTGGGTTCTGAACTGACCTTTGCATCCTTCAAAGCCCAGATCGAGAAACTTGAATGCCTTGGCCACAAGAAGCTTCTTGAACTCTTCCGATCTCAGGAAAGCCTCTCTCCGCTTGACTTCCCCAGCTATATATGGATCCAACTTAGATCGGACCGTACTTACCTTTGTAGTAGAGTGGGTGATGGCCATATCTTTCTCCAACAGAGCAGAGCAGAGTCGATCTACCTCAGCACGATACTTGGCTAACTCACTCTCCACGGCCTTGAGAGTTTCGCTCCACCCATCTGGATTTCTTTCAATTCAGCCTCTACGGCCTCAACCCGCTTTTTAGCCTCTCGAGCTTTCTTCTGGGCATCAGACGATGGGACTGACCATAATTAGCAGCCCCGGTGAATGCTCTCACGCAACATTATTAAGCCCTGTAAAAAGTAGAGAACAAATAAATAAAAAAAAAGAGAAAGAGGAGGTGGAAAAATGGGCTGCTTCTTTTGCTCACCGATAAGGCTCGGGTCGACCATCCTGAGCCAAGGGTCTCCACCTCATCTCAGCCATAGCCTTTTGATCAGCTGCTATTGTTAGGTACTCTAATATCTCCGCAGGCAGCCCAGAAACTGGATCCTTGATCAGGCTAGTGGCCTTGGTATATTCCACAGGCACCACGGTTCAGCAGAGCCTGTCGATTCGTGACTCTGGAGGGAAGCATTCGACACCACCACCTCACGAGGTGCTGGGGAGGTGATCACCTCTTTCCAAGTCGAAAGTCTCAATTGCTTGACCAGTCTTCCTCCTCTTGTGAGACAGAGGCGTGTGAGACAGAGGCGTGGCATCCGAGCTCCCCTCTGAGGGAAGGTCGATGATTGGGGCATGCGTAGGAGCTGGAGGATGTGACAAGACGCATGCATGAACTGGGGATCCGGGAATAAACTTTCCTTTCCCCTTCTTCTTTTGAAAAACCATGGCGGAGAGCATATGGTTAAACGACATGGAGCTTGCATAGAGACAAAATAATGGCAGGAAAAATGACAAAGGGTAACAACAAGAGGAATAGAGTTCAGGTAAGTGAAGAAGTACCAGGATGAGGACTAGCTGGGTAAGACCTCAACCTATAGCGCCTGAGTACGTCCTCTCAGATCAGGACGATCGTATCGAATTGTCGACCCCTATAGCCGACATAACCCTCTGGTAGAATATTTCTTCTTTATATAAGTGTGGAAGAAGATGACTCTGGGGAAGAGAGTTTCTCTAGGCCATGGGGCAGGACCAGGGTCGAGGTGGTTTGACAAAAAAATATGTTTCTTTCCATCCCTTGTGAGAACTCAGGGTTTTCTCCAAAAACTTACACAACGGCCGGGCCCGTAGTAGAATAGACCAGGAAATGTGGTGTTCTTAACGTGAAAAAAATAATGCAGAAGAGGAGGAGAGAAGGGGAGATTCAGGGATTGAAATAATGCGGCAATTGTGGCCATGCTCTGGTAAGAGTTTGGACTAAGCTGACTGAGGGAGACATATAAAAAACTAGAGATATCTTGGTATAAAGAAGGGAATAGGAAAAGCACAACCCACTCCTAAGTTGTTCAATGAAGAAAGGGAAAAATCCCACTGGGGGAACATGGGGGTGGTCACCCAACCTAGGTATTCGTACCTCGTGGTCAGGAGGAATAAAGTGAAAACGGAGAAGAGGCTCAGCCTCAGCCGAAACTCGGGAGCTAAGAACCTCATACCACAGGAGTCCAGCCTGAACCAGATATCGGGGATCAACCTCAAAATTTTGTGGGGGTGGTTCATGGCTAAGACTAGGAGGGACTTGGAGAAGAGGGGTGCCGGGTAACAATTTTTTCTGCGGGATCACTACGGGCCGGAGAGCTGGAAAGCCCAGACCCCGAGGCATCTTCATCCAATCCCTGGATGGCGACCCGTAAGTGGATGATGTCGAGTCCGACATAAAAGAAAATAAAACAGAAAGCAAGGAACTTACAAAGATGGAGCGTGCGAGGAGAGCAGGAAGGAGCGTGCGAGGAGAGCAGGAAGGAGCGGACAACGTGAAAAAGTGGTGCAAATGAATAGGATGGGGATAATTTATAAGCGGCGAGAGATTGGATCGTTTGGGCCCGGCCCATGTGAATGGTTTGGATCGAAGGAGATCAAAGGTATCAGGCTCAGATGCTCACACGTGGCAGCATCACTGATTGCCGTGCACATCAGCAGTCATATCTTAGTGACGGCCTGTCAAATCAAGATTTCAAAAATCTTTTGGATATCTTACTATTCCAGCATGGATCTCGACCTGACTGACTGAGTCGAGGACAATGATACTCTAAGCTCGACTAGAGGGGGATACTCATGATGCCCCGATATGAGGTCGGTACAGTCTCGACCGAACTCCACATGCGTAAATCGACCCGACTTCGGCACTAGTGGTCCAGGTCCGAAGGACCTCAGCACAGCAAGTTCTCAGGTCGGCAGGTCCGAAGGCCCTCATCACAGCATATTCTCAGCTCGGCTGGTCCGAAGGTCCTCAGCACAGCATGTTCTCAGCTCGGCAAGTCAGAAGGTCCTCAGATCGACATTATCTGAGCTGGTATCCCAACCTTGAATGATTCCCTTAACTTCTTTGGCATCGAATAAATGACTTCGTGAGCCCTAGTGTGGTCCTCTCATCCGAGCCGACCATAGCAGGAGTTCTATTCCTGACAGGGGAGGACCACTCATAAAGCAGCCAATCAAAGATTGACTAGTAGACCCGATCGATCGCGCCACCAAGATTCTGTGAGGCCCAATCATACGGCCCTCCAGGACTGATCGATCGTGCGTGGTAGATTGTTGAAAAGGGGGGGAGGGGTGGGATCGATCGCGCATTGTACAGTTTTTGCAGAAGGGTGTGTCCCTTCGCGTTGTTGTGCGTTTTTTTATGAATTGGTGTCTCCCAATTATGTCTTTTGATAATATCTCTTGGTATAGTATATATATAACAACCCTTGACGTAGGGGCGCTTATCGGGGCCGGATCAATTTGGACCCGGCCCGAAACCGAATCGGTGAGCCCTGTTTGGAATCGGAACCAGGCTATCCAGTTCCAACCCTCTCCGAAACCGATAAAAAATCGGTCAGAAACGATTCCGGTAACCGGTAAAAAATAAAAAAATTAAAGCAAGGCAACGGCTATAAAGTCGTTGCCAAACGTAAACGTTCCTTTTTTAATTTTTTTTTGTTTTTTTAAAATAAAAAATATAAATAGGTGTGTTGTGATTTGTAAATCCACATAATTCATTATTTCAAAGTTGTATATTTTTATCTCATATTTTTCTCTCCATTGTGCTATCTGTGTTTTGCTTATATAATAATGGCATCTTCATCTAGCAGTGCTGGTCGTAGTCGGGGTCGCAGCCGAGGTCTCGTCCCAGTTCAACTATCAATTTGCTTAGGATGCTGGGCATGAAAAAACTTAAGGGAAAAGAACATTCAACTATCACGTCGACTGAGTTGAAAATTTATCTAAATTATCAATTTCTAACGGAAGACAACTTCGACGTCTTACAATGGTGGAAGGCAAATGCATCACGATTTCCTATCTTAGCCAAAATAGCTAGAGATGTGTATATGGTACAAACTTCAAGCGTCGCTTCTGAATCGGCATTCTCAACATGTGGCCGAATTATTGGAGAATACAGAAGTAGTCTGTCTGCTTATTCGTTATGCATGCTCACATACTTAAAGATTGGTTTGAAGCAGAATCTAAGAATAGAAGAAATGGAGCGGTTGACGAATTCGTAAATCATTATGACGAGCAAGAAGAAGATAACGTCAAAACAATACTTATCAATTATGAAGAGTGGTAAATACTAATATTTTTTATTTAGATTTTCAATTGCCATAAGTGTATAATTATTTGTATGCATTTATATTATGAAATGAAGAAGAAATATATTGAATTTGTGATGAATATTGTGGAAACATATAAAAAAAAATTAAAACATAACGAACACGCTCGGATCGATCCCGAACCGGATCCAATCTGGTTCCTTAACGGAGGACCGGTTCAGTGCTTAACGGATCCGGAACCGACCGGTTCCGAACCGGACCGAACTGATACGTTAAGCATCCCTACCTTGACGAATTAAACATACTTTTGCAAGATAAAATTCAAGTTTTGATAGCAAAATTCTATGCATTCTTCATCATATTCATTTATATTCAAAGTTTGAGTGCCTTTAAGCACTTATGGTTTAAGGAGATTTGAAGTTCTTCTATCATGGATCATAGTCGTTGTATCTTGGGAAATAAATTTCCATTGATACCGTTAACACCGCAGAAGACAATATCGTTTTAATTATGGAGATTCCAAATCTCGCATCGACAAGCGTTTATTGAGCATCTTGTTAATTTGTCTTATTACTATACCCAAAGATACATCTTGATAGAACCAAAAAACGCTAGTAATTATTTAAGTTAATAAGAAAGAAAAGCACTACTAATCAATTATTTAAGTTAAAACTTTAATACATATATTTTTATTTTTATATAAAAACTTAATTTTTTATTTAATGGTCAACATGTTTCCCACATGCTATACCTAATTCTAGCAAAATTAAACTTAATGAAATTGAACTACTCTCAATCATCGTCATCATTATCGTTTGTATTTATGTACGCAGACAGTAGATAAGCAATGTATAATTAGGAAAAAATGCCATACAAAAACCAAAAAATAAAAATAAAAATAAATCTCGCATAAAACTCATTTAGTTCAAATATCAATGTCAATGTATTTTCAATTTTCTAGACAATTGTAGTTAGTCGTTGTCCTCTTGGGTCCCCCATTGGGACAGCTACAAAATCTTCGGTTATTACACGATTTAAAAAATTTGAGTCATATCGCTATTATCAACTATAATTTCTGATAAAGTGGCAATCACTTGATCCTAAAATCTAGTTACGTTATAGTTAAAAGTTTAGAAAAAATTAGAATATATATTTTATTATTCTAATACCTAATTAAATTACTTTTAGCTATTGAAGTCGAATATAAATATTTCAACTTTTATAATAAAGCATGATTTCATTTAAAAGCATGTAATTATTCGTTGAATCAAAGTTAAAATGGCATTTGATAATTGAGAAAATTATTAGTGCAAGCCTCAGAAATTAATTAATCAATAATTCCGTGCACTGCATATTTTGAAGCCCCTCTATGTTTGTAGTGTTCATTAAAGGTAAGAAGCAATAACGACTAAATTATACTAAAAAAGGAGATCAACTTTAATTTGGGTGTCTATAAGAAAAAGTAAAAAAAGGAAAATTTAAAAAAGAAAACAAAAAAACAAAAGAATTAATGTTGACCCTTAATTATTGTCATAAAAAAAATTACATAAATGAATATAATAATTTTTTGATAAAGAATCATTAAACCTACAAATAAATAGATTTTAAAATATCAAAAATAAAAAAATATATACATATTTTTATTTTTTATTTTAAAATAATTCGACCCTATGTTCCAATAAGTACCTCAAAAGTTGGATTTTTCTTGATCTTTTTAAATTATCCGCCCACAAACTCAATAAATGAATATTTGGCTTTCAATTATTTGTTCCCATTTTCTTACAATAAACCATTTCAATCCCCAACCAAGAATGCTATGTTCCTTAGAAAATGGGTCCAAATCTATTTTCAAAAAATTCAAGGAACATTTATTTCTTGAAGAAGGATGGCCACATTAGATTTTACCCTTCATCAAATATATTATTGCACGAGAATATGAAGTAACTTATCTCTACACTAGGGGTTGTACTAACGAATCGAGCAGGTTCGAAAAATATTTGATATAGCTGGACTCGAAGTGTTCGAAATATTTTCGAGCAAAACTCGAGCCAATTATTTTGTTCGATAGTTCACAAGCCGCTCACGAGCTTTAATATTTTATTAATATAATATAATAATACTAAATGAATATATTTAGATTATTTCGGGCCTTTATTTTCGAGTAATGATTCGAATAACTCGCGAATATATTCGAATATTCGAGTCGAGCTCGAGCACGAACGCGAGCGTGAACCTTGATCTGAATTGAATTCGTGCAAAAATATTAAAAATTTTGAGCTTTGGATGTTTGGCACGATTCGATTCATTAATCCCAAACTCTATAGTTCAAAACACTTCAACATATTTAAGACAAAGTTTCTTTTCATTTTTTGGAATATGTTTTAAACTTTGCAAAATAATATTTTTAAGTTTATTTTAAAATTCTATTTTCTAAAATACATTTTAATCTACTTATATTCACGGTATATACATTACAAAATATCATATTTTTATCATTTTATCAAAAAACATTTTGAAAAATACTTTTGAAAATGTTTTTAAATTCAAAAGTATCCTCAATAAAATCAAATCAAATATAACTTAATATTTCAATGTTCTAGATCTTCCAAAGCACGTTGTTGGCACATTTATATTATATATAATATATAATATACAAATTAACTAAACTCCAAAAAAAATTACGGTAAATTGGCATTAAATCATTTTTCTCAACTTCAACTTCATGTTCAGTCCTGTGTCAGCAAGATAATATTTTAACTCCCTAACTCAATGTTTTTGAATGGATTTGATCCCCAGTATCCAAAAATGACCAGAATACCCTTATTCAAAATTATCGATCCTTTTTTTCTTCTTGTTTTCTCTTTCTTCTTCCGTTACGGTTATTTAATCATTATGGTTTTCTTCCATTATTGTTATTTCACCACCAGTCTTCGCTACAATTTCACTTTACTTGCTCGGTTCTGTGGATAACGAAGAGAAAAGGCAGAATTTGTGGAAGCAGATAATGCGGAAGCCATTATAGTCTTCAATAAGTATGTTGCATTCTGGTTCGCGCCGTGTTCTTGATTGTTTGCTCTCCGAAGTTCAAATTGTGTGCGTGTGTGCGTGATTTTTTTGTTTATGGGTTTTCTTCTTTAAAAATTGCTTCAAACATCTGGGATTCTGCTTCTTGTTTTAGCATTGATTGTAATTGGTTGATATTTGAGTTTATGATTGATTCTTGTGTTGATGCTCAGTTCTTAGGATGAATGTTGTTGATTTTTCTTGTTTATTAATATTAATATTTGGCAATTGATAGGAATCTCTATCAAACATTTGTATGTTGATTATTGAATAGTTGGCTTATCGCTTGTTTGCTATGATCTTTCGGCTGTTGGTAGTCATTTCAAGACTTTGTTTCACTTATATTCAACACATTATGTTATTTAGTACAACATATTAACTTATATAGTACTACAAATCATTATATTTTGTACCATATAGTAGCTTATGTAGTATCATAAATTATGTTATTTAGTACCAAACATATGTTATTTAGTAGCACAAATCAGCATATTTGGTACTACAAATCAGTATGTTTTGTATCACAAAGTAGCTTATATTCCACAAATTATGTTATTTAGTACCATGTTATTTAGTACCACATATTAGCGTATATGGTACCACAAATCATTATATTTGGTACCAAAAATTAGTATATTTAGTACCACAAAGTTTCTTGTGCAGCTGGCGTCACATACTAGTTTACATAGTACCACAAATCAGTATATTTAGTACCACAAATCAGTATACTTAGCAGCACAGAGTAGCTTATATAATACCACAAATTATGTTATTTTAGTACCAAAATAATGTTGTTTAGTACCACATATTAACTTATAGATTACCACAAATCAGTATATTTGGTACCACAAATTAGTATTTAGTACCACAGAGTACCTTATATGATACCACGAATTTAGTACCAAAATATTTTATTTAGTACCGCAAATCAGTATATTTAGTCGTAACTTGTGTAAAGTCTACTGATCTAAATATCAACAGTTTAATAAGTGCGATAGACAAGTACTGAAAGTAAATAACACAGTAGATGTTTCTGGAAGTTCGAAGCAATGCTTCTACGTCTCCCCTTCTTCCTTTGCAGGAATGATTCACTGGAAGATTTGGCTTATATTATTTCACCAGCACACAACCCATTTAGGCTACTGACCACAAAAATAGCCTAAACTCCTAGATCACACATAACACAGTTCACTTAGAAACACAAAGTTACAAAGATCAGTGTGAACACAAGGTCACAAACTGTTACAATCAAACTCTTTTTTCTTATACAATTAAAGTTCAACAAATAATGTACAGAGTGAGAGAAATGATTTTGCAATCTGTTGCAAAATCTTGGCACTGTTGATCTCTTGAAGATCTGATAAATCTTTTATGTGGTACTAAATAACATATTTTCGGTACTAAATAACATAATTTGTGGTAATAGTTAATCTAATCTGTGGTATCGTATACAATGATTTGTGCTACTACATAAGCTAATTTGTGGTACTAAATAACATAATTTGTTGTACTGTATGAGCTAATTTGAAGTACTAGATAACATAATTCGTGGTACTATATATAAATATATATATATATATATATATATATATGAATTTGAGGTACTAGATAACATAATTTATGTAACACATATTTCCAAATGAATAGAATAAAGCATCAAAACTATTTGTATATTTGTCCAAGTGAAATGGTGATCTACATTTCCTTTTATAAATGTAATTTGAAACCAATTTCAACAGAATCAAAAGTGTGCACAAATTGACGACAACTACTTACTATATTGTTCGTCCCAACTGTACAAACAATAAAGGATCTCATATTCCTAAGTGTACATATATAATAAAAACCAAATCAAACAAAACTAAAACACAAACAAAACAAGAATATCAGCGTGGAACTTTATTTGATGGCATAAGGCCACCATGGCTAAAGAGCGACATCTTTCACAATGATGATCAATGTTGGTGACACGAGCTGATGTGGCAGGATTTCATCTGCAAGATCCTTCAGTTCAACAAACACGTGGTGTGGTTCCTCGATCGATAGAGACTATTTGAGAATTGTAATTATTAAGTAAATGGTTCCCCGTAAACAGACACAAAAAAACAAAGTCACAATATAAACACAATACACCACGACGCACCCAATCTTCAATCAATACTAACCACGACACCAATCCAAGCAACAAAAATAAGGAACATGAAACATCAACTTGATAGACGAACAAAATCATCAAGCAACACAAAGATCCAACAGATGTGGAAATTCAGATAAATCGAGGCATCCACCTTGGAGGGGATGCAACCAACATTGTGACAAGTGCCTCCGAGGGACCCTCGCTTGTCATTAGAGAAAACAAGAAAGATATGTCCATTTTAACGGTCAATCTGATAATTAAGACAACTTTTTAGAACCACTTCATAGGATAATTATTCGCCCACGATTAAAAGCTAGTCAAATAGGAAGGATATGTTTTGATTCAGTGCCAGCCGGTTATTTACTGTCATTAATTACATAGCTTAAGCCACATGTTAAATGAATAAATTCTCATCAAATTTGAACTCCAAGAAAAGCAAATATCTTTCCAATATTCCCAATAAACAGTTTAAACACAAAAAATATAGTTTTGGTTATGTTCTCGTTACTTGATCAAACAACCAGCAACAAGAAAAAGAAGAATATGTAGTAAAAAATGAAATATGATAAAGTAGACAACTGCAAATAATTAGTTGCATCATATCCAACTAAAGAAACAACGGCAAATGCTTTCCATAATTGATTAATGCATTCCACATGTCGCTAACATATTTTTCCAGGAGAACTTACCAAGATTTTTGATCGAAAGCTTCCAGTCTGAAAATGGGACGTGTTAGTGCTATGATCAGGCAAGGAAATCTAGGGGGGAAATGATTCAAACCAAAGAAGAAAATCAGTAAAGAAACCTAGGTTAAAATGTTAGCGTAAAGATGGAGAAAGAAATTTTGGAGAAGAAAGAGAGAGTTAAAGAGTGGGTAGAATATTGGGAGATGACGAGTATTGTAGTCGATTGCATGATCGATTGCATAACATATGGATGTGAAAATAACGACTTCTCTACTAGAGAGTGCATAAATTATTTTGTTTATTAGGACTAATCTCTAAAACAAAATTGGGTTTGGGGATGTTTTGGCAAGTCCCCCAAAAAATTGTCCGTAATAAATCAATTAGTTTAACTAATATGTATATGTAACAAAAAATACGTATCCACATCACGTGTATGAGAAATAATACAAAGGGGGCATTTGTCTATTTCTTTATATGTACTTTGTTTTTCATTGCGTTGGCTTCCCAATGGCCCCACGAGGCATGTGAATTTTGTTGTTATTTTTCGTACCAGCTCATACATCTTTCAACCTTCAACTCCCTTTTTTTTTTCTTCGTTTGATATCATCTTACATATTTTTTTATTACATTATTATCTAACCACTGAAGACAATGGCATAACCTTTTAAACTTCGTGTTTATTTATTTTTTTCCTTGAGAAACCGAGATTTACTGTTAAATTTAAAACTAGTTTTACTCACCAAACTGATATTTAATTTATCAATATCAACTGTTAAATCTTCAGTTATACAATATAATTATTCTTTAAATTAACATAAGATATACACACTATTTATATAAATACCAAGATACACTTGTCGTTTTCACTAACATGTCATTTATATGAATCCGATTTGAGCTTTGTTTATCGACCACTCAATATGTTTAAATATGTTAATATAAAATAGTTGATATGTTAATTTATATATATTTATATATAAAAGTATGGTTCAAACCTTATGATTTATAAATGTATATTGCCCTATGTACGCTCACAATGCAAGGTGGTACAGATACGGTTAACGTTTTGTATTTTCTTATTTAAAACCGGAGTTTTTAATAAAAAAAAAATTGCTTTGATTTGACTATGAAATTTGCAAGAATTTATTCAAAAATTTTTTTTTTCAAGAATCAGGCACGTGTGGGACCTACCATTAAAACATTTTCCAAGATTAAAAGCTGCATACATCGATTTCTAACCATATTCAGTTAAGACTCATATGTTCTTGGATTCTTATTGTTTCTGTTTTGGATTCTTTTTTGTGGAGAAGAATCAAAGACTATATTTTGTGTAAAATCAGTAATTTCTGGTTGTGGGTTGAAATGGTTTTGAGTGGTGCAGCTCATGCTCTGTTTTTCTCATGTGAAGTTTGGTAAAGTTCTCTCCTTTGAAAACCCATATTTTTTTCTTTGTGGATGATTGCGTTTTGAGCTTAAATGGCATGTTTTCTTGATAATAATGATGTTTTTAGTTCGTGGGTGTGGATTGAAATTGGATTTTTGAGTGGTTTTCTTTATTATTATTTTTTTATCTGTTTTTAGGATGAATTGGAAGATATAAAGCTGTGAATCTAGTTCTTTTTGGTGAAGAAATTGTTTCTCGTGAATTATGATTCATGGTGGATGTAATATGATTTTAGTGACTATGTTGGTATATATATTATGTGATATTTTCTCCAAATTTGTTGGTTCTTTATTCTTTATGAATTAGTTAAGTAAATGCATATGGTTATTGGAAATTACTAGAAACATTGGTTTTTTGTTGAATTTTGTTTGCAAGATCCTGGATTTATGTAGGTTTAATTTTGGTGATTAGACTCAATATTTGATTGACAGTTTCTTATTCATTCTTATAACGTTTCAATAAACAAGAAACTACTTGAAATTTTCTTGGACTGGTGAAATAAATTTGTCAAAAGTTAGTTTCTGTATTCATGGAAATTGCTCTGGCAATATCATAAAATGTTTCTTTAACCGTGATTTCTTTCTTATGTAAGATAGGTTGTATTTTTCTAAATTTCAAATTCGATTGTCACGTATAAAATACTAATTTTCATAAGAAAAAGGTTTATGGAAGTTAATCAGCTTGAGTTTATTGACTATATTTTGAAACAGGAATCAAGTCGGATACCTTTCGAATCAAATAACACTAACTGATTTTGTTATTTTGTTTCCAGATTGGTTCAGAGACGAGTAATGTATTAGACAGCTTGGTTCTAAAAGTATATATCCGAAGCTAGATGTGAAAAGGTACTGTTTATATCTGATCTTTAGTGATTTATTCTCCCTTGAAGCTAGAAGACATAGAGCATGAGCATCGACACGAGAGAAAACAGGATGAATGAAGAAAAAACAATCACATGTGCTGTAGATAATCTTGAATCAGAAGAAGGGGGCATTCTTGTATCGAGAAAATGCTATAGAAAAATAGAGCCCGAGCAAACTCTGATAGTAAATGTTCGAAGTTCGAGTATTTATGCAACACCTAGTAAGTTTTTCTTTCAAAATATTCATGGCTTACACAACAGTATTCCTAAGCATATTACAAGCTTTGATGAGAAGTATGCTCTTCGTTGCCTTGAATTAATACGTAAGTTTGCTTCTCGGAGTATCGCCTCACAAGTGGATTCCTTGTCTGGTGATGTGAGTAATTTAACCGAAAATAGGAATAGAAGTTCGTATGAAATGTCTAGATTAGCTATTGAATTTCCGTTTTTTGCATTTGGAATGGATGTGGTAAATTCAAGTGGTGAATGGAAGTTTAGACCTGTAACCCGAAGCTCGAGTATGATTAACATCATGAAGAGCCCTTTACTTCAACATTTTGGGTTGTTAGATAATGATGGCAAAGATGGAAAAATAAGTTCTCTTGATGGTAGTGAACCGGTTCATTCTGATCTCCTTGCCTCTACTAATGGAATGAGCAACAATTCGTCTCATAAAGTAACTTTTCTTGATGACAAAAATGTATGTGAACCTGTTCATAAAGGGATCGTTTCTACGTCGAGCACGAACTCAAGTAGCTCAGATCATTCGTCTTGTTCTACGTCTGCCACCATGTATCAAGGAATGCTAAAGTGCACATGGAAGAATGGGCTACCGCACTATGTTTACACCTTGGATGATAGACCAGAGGTATATGTATCCGATTTGTCCAAGGTTGAATCTTCGGATGATAAAGTTTTGGATTATGCTTATGTTTTCCATTCAAGGAAACAGGGCAAGAAAGGAAACAATACCCTTGAAATTTATTTGGAAAAAGTTGGCACTATGCGAGTTTCTAATTCAATCACAGTATGTTCAGATAATTCTGACGTTATTGAAACTCGGTTTGTTCTTTCTGTTTCCAACGACGATCATTATGGGAAGAAACAAGCCTCAAATCACACCCTTAAGAAGACCAAGATGCTGGCTAAGAAAGTTGTGAATGTGTTTAGGCCGAATCGCTTTTATAAGCACAGAACATTCTCCAAATACGAGGCACCTCGTGCTATTCCTGAAGATGTATCTTCAAACCCTTGTGAAGAAACACAAGAAAGTTTCGATCTATGTGCTGGTGGTGCAGAAAATACTTACGTGCAAGATATTGAGTCGGCAGCCATTGTCGTGAAAGATCATGTCTTTGGCAATAGTAAGGTGGCTGGTCTTGGAGGATGGGGAATGAAGTTTCTCAAGAAATCCGGAAATAAAACGTCTTCAGATTCCTTGACTCCCTCCAAATGTACTCAAAATTCTGCTCAATTTTCTACAACAATCAATGTTCTAATTCCTGCTGGTTTTCATGGTGGACCAAGAACAAGAAGCAGTGGCCCTTCGAGTCTCATTCAGCGGTGGATCAATGGTGGGCAGTGTGACTGTGGGGGATGGGATATCGGATGTCCATTAACTATTCTCAACACCAAGTCGAGCTGCCCGGATTTATCCCCCATAGATGATAATTCACAGGAATACAACTCAACCGATCTCTTCGTACAGGTTTGCAAACTCTTCCATCTATTTTCAAGTAACATGAGTTGATCATTTTTGCAAAAGGAAAATAGATGCGTAGTATTTTATAGTTAAATTCATTATGTTGAGTTTCATTTATTTGCTGCTTACACTACGGATCAAAGCATGGCATAATGGTTATTGGAGGGTAAATTGTTGGTTCAAATATGTGAAGGAGCGCGACAAGACATTATGTTCCTACTTCGGAATCCATGTCGATTTGAATAAGAAGTTTCAATGGCTTTATAAGAACTACACTATTGACTTCATCAATTTCTTTAGTTACTTTCACGAAGCGAGGACCATTGTGAAATAACTGTTTGGTATATATATCTGTCATACCAAATCTCAGTATTCGTCAACTCTATTGAGCATCCCACACGAGCATAGAGTTAAACTTTTGTTGTCGTTATACAGGGTTCGAAACAAACCATGCCCGTCATGAAGATGGTGAATATCCACGACGGCTTGTTTTACATAAATTTTCAATCGACTCTGTCGGTTTTGCGGTCTTTCGCCATTGCTGCTGCGATCATTCATTCTCGCACTCCTGTTCTTCAATCCAAACTGCATAGGAGCTGAAGTGTGGGTTGGCTTGTTTGTTGGAGAATGTATTTATAAGCACAGGTTCCACAAAAAAAGGAAAAAAAATATTGAAGTTCATAGTATAGTATACATTTGTTCAAGGAATAGATTCTCTTTGAGGTGGATTTGCCATTGCTTTGTCCACTTTAACATATTAATTAAGAAGCACGGTGTTTTTTTTTTTAAATATGATTATTAAGGTGACAAACTCCGCCATGATTGATCTGAAGCCCGGGTTAAAGAGAAGGGTTGTGTCAGGTTGTCAGTGTAAAACTTTGACAAATTTATTATATATGGATCATGAGGATTCATATAAGTTACCATCTTTAGTGGGATAAATTTGTTGATTGATTTATTATTAATGTGAATATGACATGTTTTCTTGGCTTTTTTGGGAAGCAGGATGCTCATCACCTTCAAAAAAAAAATTAGGATATTAAACAAAATTTAAAATTATTTCAATGGCTCATAAATAATTACTTTTTTTTAAGAGTTGAAAATGATCTAGGTTTAGCGTATGCTTCAATGTGAGAAATTTTTTTAAAAAAAAATTCTAACATATCGTTCGATGCATGGATCATACATGTATTTCATCTTAGGATACACGTTTTCGATAATACATCAGCATTTATATATTGCATCAGATAATTATTAGGGAGCAACCCGCATGACTCAATGATCTTTTATATATTTTCAAGTCCTAATTTTAGATACTATTGCATATAATTTGGCTAAAAAAAAAATGATTACTAATCCCAATGAGATCAATCCAAGATTAATTGAGAGAGAACTAAAACTCATCGAATTAAAGTTGAAATATTGATGGGGAATGAACCTAATTAACCTTAGAAGACTACAATCTTATTTGTTAGGATCAATAGCTTACTATTAAAGCTATTGCTACTAGTAGAGATATAATTTTATTTTATTATATAGTGGCCGCGCAAAGCCCGTGCTAAGCGGCAGACACACATGAGGGGTTACACCACGTAAGTGCTAGTGTGTCAGACTTGTTTTGTCATAGACAATGCAAAGCTACCCTACTACGAACGTACAGAAGAATTGTTGTGAGCCTTATCCAGACACTCAAATATTCCCCCAAAGACGAACCCCCATAAATTGATTCTTGGACAGCTCGAACCACCCATGACCTTGCATTAGGATCAAGTGATTACCACTAGACCATATAGATGTTAGCAAATGCACAATTGTATTTCCTTATACAATGACATCGCAAAGCCCTGTACTAAACGACATGCTGACATGAGGGGCTACATCACATGAGTGTCAATGAGTGAGGTTTGTTTATGTCATAGATAATGTAGTGCTACCCGTCCACGAGCGCACAAAAAAAAAATTTTTGGAGCTTTATTCAGACACTTCAACATGATTTCTCTTGTTGAATGCTATCATATCTCATCTATCAAAACTCTATTTTCTTGGTAAGATGAATCAATGGCTGAATTGTAAACCATATATTAATAGTAATTTCTATCAATGTTTCGTTTTGATTAATTATCCCATATTATTTAAAATGTATTATTAAAAAAGTGTATAGTATTTTACGTTGTTGATTTATTAATTATTTGTTTGTTCCTATTGTTGATTAAATAGCATTAATAGAAATTTAATGGTCTTGATATACAATTGGTCCATCTTGGTCCTGGACTCTTGATATACAATTGGTCCATCTTGATCCTGGACCCTGACCAAGTTTCAAAACTTGGAGTCTTTGGTTAATTAATTTCGTTATGAATAATTTAGCAGTTGGTTTTACTTCATTGAAAAGTTGAATTGAAGAGTTGCATTGACTGGGTGCTTTAAATTATTGTTTCTTTTCAAGAAATAAATCTCTGATTTAAAAGTCCGTTTTAAATTAAATTAAATTTACATAAATTAAATAATTTAGTCATAAAAATTATTTATATATACATATCATATTAAATTTTACTATATCTTACAGTTTCGGCTATGATTTTATCTGATTTTTTTACTTTTAAGTAGAGGTGTCAATTCGAGTTGGGTCCGTCAATGTTGGGTTAGGTTAAAGTTAATAACTCATTTGAAGGTAGACAAAATGAGAATATTTCACTCAATTTCATTTTTAAACACATTTTTATATAATATATTTTTTTAATTTTTGGCTTGTCAGCTCAGCTCGCCCGTAGATCAATGCATGTTGGGTTGGGTTGAGGTATTTCCCAACCTGTCAATTTGGCGGGCCGACCACCATGACCCATTTTAATGAATGGCTGACCAGTTTTGACAGTTCTAATTTTAAGATCCGGAATCGAACCAAGAGTTATAGGCTGTGGTTTTGTGAGGACTCGTTCCTAATCAAGTGTTTAATGATCACAAAATGATTATTTATTTGTAAACAACGGAATATTATTTAAAAGTTCTGCCAACAAGTGGCTCTAAAAATTTCTGCATGACCTCCCCGCACGAGGAACATACCAAAAAAAATGAAAAGCACAAAATCATATCCAAGTGTAGGAAGTAAATACATAATACCATTGCATGCATCATACGCACCCAACATATAATCGTACTAAAAGTATTTACATCATACTGTAGCATGCACAATAAGTCTCCAGCACACATTTCATACTTAATACATAATACCATCAGCAGTAAGTAAACACCGAACATTCACAAATATTCAAGACTGGACTGAAATAAACTCAATTTACATAATTATATGATCCAGGACACACCCTGGTATAATTTAAATATCCTACGACTGGGAAAAAGACAAAAGAAACAACCTCAGGTAAGACTTCAATGAGTATTCCCTCTTTGGGATCCTTTGTTACCTGTAATACATGGCATTGTCCACACACAAAGACAACAACAGCCCCCTTGGGAGTGAGCCAAAGCCCAATATGAAACTATCAAGTCACTACAACATGTATATAAAATGCGATATATGATGTGATGCAATGCATAAAAGGTACAAATCATCTCCTCTAATTATAATTCAAAAACCCGATTTTAAGATCTTGTTAAAAATAAATAACAGGCCCATCATGCTTCCGTATTACAATAAATTTAACAAACTGAAATATACAATTTTGACCATAAAGGCACAGGGTGAGATGGGTTGTAAAGCCATCATTCGGAAAAATTACTGCCCCCAGACTGTTTTACGAATGACTCCTCACCATCCAACCTCAGCCCCTCAGGCGAGGTTAGTCTGCAAGTTATCCGAATCCTTCAGAAACCGCACTGCACAACCCTAATTCGTTTCCTACTTTAGGGCGTAAGGTATAATCAAGATATAAGAAAGATTGAAAGAAATCTGGGAGATAGATTGGCAACAGCCTTTATTTCATTCTAGAAATACTTATAGCACATAAACTGAAATACAAAACAATATTACAAACTAATTACAAGAGAAAGAAAAAAAATATTACCAAGCTATGAATAGTTGAAAGATTACAAAGCTTGGATACTCTAATTTTTAATATCAGAAAACTATGGAGAATTTTCGATGTCCTTAGCTTCTTATATAGGCATGAATCCGGACTTCAACTTCGGATTCCAAATCTTGATAATTGTTGAGTGCGCCTTAACTCTCACGTGGCCTGGCATCTTTGTCTGGTTATGCCAACTTTTCTCGTGAATGTCCAAGTGCGTTGAACAGTTACCACACTGTTTTTTAATGGTCCACACCTTTTCATTTGCTGGGGAATCTTTACATTATTGGTTTTTGTGCTCCCCGAGCTTTAGGAAAACGGGCTTTATTGTCAGCAGGTCTTTTGTCTTTTCCTGCCTCTGATATGTCGGGTTTGGATCGGAATCCTTTCCCAGACTCTGGTTCTTTCTGCTCTGGGCATTCTTGGCAAATTCGATCTATCCATCGGCCAACGTTTGCCATGTTGCAGAATTTTTGGTAAGTTTCCTTTCAAGACGGAATCTTGTTTTCGCAAAAGAATTCTCATCTTTGTTTCAAAGAGTTCTTCGGCAAATCTCGTAGATGTTCCTGTAATGGAATTCAGCATGAAGGTACCATTGGCTGAATTCTGAAAGAACTTAAATGAGTATTTGACTTTGTCCATTTTTGTTAGATAAACTCAAAAACCTCATGCACGTCTGGTTGAAACTTCATCTTCAGTGATAGTTCCAGCCAAGATTGGTACGCCATCTTGTAGTGCTATTTTTATATTTTTTAAGGCATTCCCTTCTAGTCGTCTGAGATTGATAAAATGAAGCACTTCTTTGCTGGTTCTGGAGCAGCACTGAAAAAATACAACTCCAGAATGTCTCCTCTGACCAAATGTGGATTATTGGCCCATGTCTCGTGAGCAGCTTCTCTAATCCATTTTGATAATTTTGAGATTTCAGATAATGCTGGTGCAACAGTATAAACCGAAGTCAGAGCTCTGAAATTATACCATTCTTCAACTTCGTTTGGATGGCTGCCTGGTTTCATCCAAATCCTCGGATATTTTCCAAAGGTATCAAACAATGGTTTTGTCTGGGTTGATACCCCGTCTGGTTATTAGTTTCTCCCAAGTGCGTTGGTAATCCTGCATATATGAAGAAACTAAATCATCATTAATTTGAACCATAGAATTGTCAATCATTGGCTTAAGGTTCAACTCTCCCTCTTTTACCCCAGAGGTGCTAGGTTGACTTGAAGGTTCAGATTGTGATAACACCTGACACCTTCGCTACAGCTTGTACATCCTCAAGGAAAGCATCATGCATCACTCGTGACAGGGGTACTTGAATCCCTTGCCTCCGGGTTAGATGTGTGATCGCTTTTATTTTAAACAGTTATTTCGAGCGATTCTACCGCAAGTGCACGGTGTCAAGTTTTAGTAGAATGATCTAGAAGTAAGGATTGTCGAACCCACGAGGACTAGTAGTAATTACCAAATTTAACTAGCGTTCTATATTTAACCTACGAAACTGGTTGAAAGATGAACTAATTTAATCAACTCCAATATTCAACGCACCACAGAGAATTAAGATAATAAACAGTAGAGATAAATATCGAGACTTCGGTTCACTTGAGTAATCCCCCACAATTTACCTACTAGTTCTAATTAAAATTAATGCATCTAAGGTGACAAGTTTTCCGATTATATCCAATATACTCTCTCGAGCTATATTAAACCTAACACTGAATTGCAGTAAGTAACTCTCGTTCACTTATTTAACAATTCAATGTTGCATACGTTCTATGAAAACCCTTAGCCTTCGATTACTAGATATCTATAGCTATCACTCGTGTATTTGACGTCATCTCTCGATCTCGGTCTGAAATCCACGGTTTATGTTATTGGTTCCGTTTTACAAAATCATCTCTCGATCTCAATTGCAAACTAACAACATTCAAAGAGTAGCTAATTCTTCAAAAGCATTAACAGCATAACATAAACTCAAAAATAACAAAAACTCAATCAAAAACTAGAATTAAAACTGTGGGTTCATACACAAGATCCCCTTGTCTCGATAACAAACTTAGCCTAGCATATTAACGAAAAAACAACGTTTTATAATATCTAACAACATTATAAACATTGGAATTCGAAAATAAAACTAAACAAAAGTTCAGAAATACTAGTAAACACTCGATGTTGAATCGTGCGTCGATCCGTTGTTCTTGTCTCTAGCTGCGTTCCTTGAATCGTCTTGAATGAATCTTCTCTTCCAAAGGGTGGCTGCCTATCCAGAGGTGAAAGAACCCTTCTAATGACCTAAAAACCTCTTTTTATATGTCTCCTCCCGAGCCCAAAGAATCTGGTACCAAAAATAGCCCCAAAACTTAATTAAGGAAGTTTTTAATTCTGGAACTCTGCACGCGATCGATCTCTTCGAAATAGGCGATCGATCGCCTTCAGCTTTTTCTCCTCGGCGATCGGTCTCTCAAGATAGGCGATCGATCGCCTATATATTCTGCCCCGAGGCGATCGATCGCCTGATTTGTTGCGATCGATCGCCTATCGCTTGAAAAATTCCACGAGCTCACTGGCTTCAGGCGATCGATCTCTTCGAAATAGGCGATCGATCGCCTGAAGCTTTTATCAATTTTTAAGTCATTTTGACATCTTTTCCCACGGGTTGCCTCGTACTGTCATAGTTCCACCTCCTAGTCCATAAAACGGGGTTTTTCCAGTATTTCTTGCACTTCTACTGGATTCCTGGAAATACAACAAAACACAACCAAAAGTATAAAATCTTCCAAGAATCACTATAAAAATCGCAAGAAATATATGCAAATATAAGTGTAAAAATGACACTTATCAACTCCCCCAAACTTAGCTCTTGATCGTCCTCGAGCAAGAATAAAATCAAAAACGGTGAATTCACAACAGATAAGTGACATGGATCATTTCGTGCTCGTATGTTTATCTCAGACTTTTACTCATACTACAACAAAGAATCCTTCAAATTGTTGGACACAAAGTGTTTTCTCTTTAAGTCAAATAACAGTTTCAAATTCGGAACGTGTGTGTGTGCTGTTGTCAATCCCAAGTATCATACAATTATCATAGATCAAAACAGTGTTAATCAATAACAATCAAGATTTTTCATCGAGAATCTCATAAACCTAGTTTTCAAGCACTTCTCCACTAATGTAATCAATTCCTAGACTTGGATCAAAAGGACTTTTAAAGCTTATAATGTTAGGCCTTTTGGTGTCGGGTACAAAGAAAAGATAGGATAAGCGCAAAGAAGAGAGTATAATCTTTTACAATTCAATTGTTTCGCACACATCGAGCTTCTCTTCTTTTTCTTTTATAGCCTTGGCCACTTTGGGTCTCATATGTTTATTTATTTATTTTTTTTTCTTTTCAAGGCTCTTTGTCTATCCTTTTCTTTTTCTCATTCACAAGCTCTTTTCACAATAAGCTCATCAACTATAAACATCTATGTGCATCTAATGAAATTCATTATACTCCCTTGGGTGAGGATAAGACTTTTTTTTTTTCAATTTTTTTTGCTAAACAAGGTAGGTATAATGAGTTTATCAACAAATGTCGAATGGTGGCTAATTTCCATTCTTATTCAATCAAGCTCAAAGTTGGACACTAGGGAAAGATGTAAATAAGGTAGGCTTGAAAGGCTCAAACGTTCCAAAGATCGCCTAAATCATATCCAAGTCTAGTTCATAATTATAAAAATTTCGCCTCAAAGTGCCATCATCAAATAAGTTCTATGATTACTCTAAGATGCTCAAGACATGTCATCAAGTTCACACCTATCATCACTACTTCAAAAGTAATCAACAAGTTTATGACTCAATGTGCTCAAATTATTCCTCATTTTCAACATGTCAACTCGACTCAAAATATTCACAACATGTTTACAACCATCAAAATTCAAGTCATAAGTAGAGTAAACTAATATCATCATAGCATTGAGTCACTACTTTTAATCCAATTACACTAAAAACAACTTTCCAGGCTCTTCATCGGACTCATCAATATTATGCTAAAATCAAAGATTCCACAACAGTAGACATGTTCAAACGCACAATTAAACAAATTCAACTCAGCACAAACACCATTCACTCCTTAAACAAAAGCAAGAACAAAATTCCCATCTCCACATATCATATGATAGTTAACCAATTAACCCCCCAAACTTAAGTAATACATTGTCCTCAATGTAGTGAACAGGAAGAAATAATAGGACAACGTAATACCTGTGGTGACAACTGTCAGTGGTCGTCACCCTCATCCGCATCGGCAGCGCCATCATCATCATCATCGTCATCAGAGGGTGGCGGGTATGGCTGGAGCGTGGGTGGCAGTGGAAACGCCAAGTCGGGATGGGCCTGGGCTGCGACTGTGTGCCAGTCGTATGAAAAACGTAGAAACTCACGAAGCTCAAGGCGCATGTCATCTTGATTGTGCAACATCTCCTCTTGATTGCGCCGGAGCTCGCGTTGCCCATCGCGAACCAATCGCTGTTGCAATTTGAGTGCCTAAGCTCATCCTCTAAAGATTGAAATCGTTGAGCATTGGTGGTAGGATGAGCTATTGGAGAATGGCCACGAGAAGCTCGGCGATGTGAAGATTGGGGCTGGTCCGGATCATTGGAAGGCCCTGGTGCAGACTCGGGCGCCGACGGTGGTCGAGGAAGGCGAAGTGGCATAAATGGCACACTTGTTTCCTCATAAGCCTCCCAAGGGACTTGCTCCTGACGACACAATTCAGTGATTAAAGACGGAAAGGGGAGACCAATCGTGGTAGAGCCTTCCACCGCTAATTTCATTGAGGAGTATATGATGCTCCCAATATCCACCGAGCGGCGTGTCATGATAGCGAAAACCAACACCGCTCGCTCCTTAGTAACCACGGCAGTGTGAGTCGATGGAAGGACTCGATGGGAGATAAAAGTAAACCAGATGTCTGCCTCTGGTTTCAAATGAGTTTTCTTACAATGTTTGATCTGCCCATCCAAATTTAGTATCCATTCTGCCCCTTCCCACAGATTTTCTCTATCACTTCATTATAGTCAAGATGGTGATGCAAATAAGCCGAGTATTCATCGTCTCCGATATCGGGCATCTCATATGTGCGATTGATGCGTTCGCTAAGAAAAAGAAACTTCTTCCGCCGAATAGTCAGATACGGACCGTTCGCTTCGACTTTAAAGTTGGCATAGAACTCCTTGACTAAGGGGATGACTGCATGGCACGGGGGTGACACAAAGCGCAACCATCCGCGGCGTTCCGCCTCGCGGAGGATGGACGAATCGGGTGTGTCCATATCCATTCCCCTCTCCCTCACCAAAGGCCTAGCATGCCATTTTTCATAGAATTCCGATGCGGCATGAGTGGCAAAACGAGTAGTGTCATAAGTCGGGGTGGGGGCGGAAGAGGACGCCCCTCGTCTTGGCTTCTTTGTAGGTGCCATGCTATGAGATATATCAAAATGACAAGCAATGCCTCAATAAAATCCTACAAAATCCAACTTTCCGCACACCACTTCCAAGAAGTTATTAAGCACCACCAAACCTCAACAACAACAATACTAGCAAACTTCTAATACCAATCTCCAAATGAACTTGCCCACCAACAAAGAATGCAAATCCTTTCCCACTTTCACCAAATATCTAGTAATAAGGCATAACCCGAAAATCTCAAGCCAAGTTACCTCTTAATTTTGAAACTTGGATGGAGTGTGGTCCTTGGCTTGGAGTAATATCCCCTTGGTGCTTGAATGGCCACCCGAGCGTGTAATCTGTAGAAGAAAATTGCACCACTTAGCCACTAATAGTGGAGAGGAAAGGAATTTGTGATGATATTAAAAATTGAGAAGAGATTGGGAAGGAATTTGGGGATTTGAGGATTTGGGGATTTAGGGATTAGGGATTTGAGAGGAGGAGGTGAGGTGAGTTTGTGTTGAATGAGGGAATCTGAGGTGTTTAAAAACCAAAAATCGCGACAGGCGATCGATCTCCTAAAAATAGGCGATCGATCGCCTACCTCCAGTAGCATTTTTAAAATTTTTTGCGTTTAGGCGATCGATCGCCTATAAATAAGCGATCGATCGCCTACCTCCAGTAGCATTTTTAAAAAGTGCATGCTCAAGGAGATCGATCGCCTTGTTTTAGGCAATCGATCGCCTCCTTCCAGAAAGTTTTTCTCGTTTTTTTTTTTTTTTAAAGTCAAAACCTACAAAAATTAAAAAGAAAAACGAAATTCCAAACCAAAATCAATAAACTAATTACTAAATTCAAAAACGAAGGAGAAGGGAGAAAAATTAGTTCTTGATTTATAGTCCCAAGCTGGACTTTTTGCATCTGTCGCTTCATTCAACAAAATGGACGGTGGTGCACTCCGGTATACTGAAATCATGCCCGTGGTAGTGCTTCAATCGTTGTGCACTCACTGTGAACGTTCCCTTGGTTGGATCATAGAGTTCGATTGCACCCGAGGGAAACACCTTGGAAATACGGAATGGTCCGGACCAACGAGATTTAAGCTTGCCTGGAAACAGCCTTAATTTGGAGTTAAATAATAACACCATATCTTCTTCCTTGAAATCACGTTGACTGATCCTTGCGTCATGCCATTTTTTTGTCTTTTCTTTATAGATCTTGGAATTCTCGTATGATTGGTTCCGAAACTCTTCCATTTCGTTCACTTGGAGGAGACGGTGATCACCTGCAGCAGTTAAATCAAAGTTTAGATTCTTTATTGCCCAATATGCTCTATGTTCCATTTCAACCGGAAGATGACATGCTTTTCCAAAAACTAACCTATATGGTGTGGTGCCAATAGGTGTTTTATATGCAGTTCTATATGCCCATAAAGCGTCATCTAACCGTAAGGACCAGTCTTTTCGAGAAGTATTGACAGTTTTTTCTAAAATGCGTTTTACTTCCCTATTCGACACTTCTACTTGCCCACAAGTTTGTGGATGATAAGGTGTTGCAACTTTGTGGGTGACTCCATATTTGCTTAAGAGTTTGTCAAAAAGTTTGTTGCAAAAATGTGACCCACCGTCACTAATGATTGCCCGAGGCGTGCCAAATCGAGTAAAAATATGTTTTTTCAAAAATTGCACCACCACTCTAGCATCATTAGTGCGAGACGCTGCAGCCTCAACCCACTTTGACACATAATCGACCGCAACTAGAATATAGTAGTGTGAACATGAAACTGGAAATGGTCCCATAAAATCGATGCCCCAAACATCGAACAATTCACATTCAAGAATGTTGTTCAAGGGCATCTCATGTCTCCTAGAAATGTTACCAGTTCGTTGACACCTATCACAAGCTGAAACATACATGTATGCATCTTTAAATAATGTAGGCCAATAAAATCCAGATTCCAGTACCTTGGCAGCAGTTTTGGTTGGACCCATGTGTCCCCCTACCTCGCGATCATGACAATGGCTCAATATAGATGACATCTCCTCCTCTGGAACACACCTCCTGATCATGTTATCTGCACAAACTTTGAACAACAATGGTTCCTCCCACATGTAGTGTTTAACATCAGATAAAAATTTCTTTTTTGATAAAATGTCATATGTGGGAGGATACCACTAACCAAATAGTTTGCAAAATCGGCATACCAGGGTAGGGCAAGAACTTGAAAGAGCTGTTCATCGGGGAATTTTTCATTGATCTCTTCCACATCATTATCATGTTTCTCAATCTCAAAATCAATCCTAGATAAATGATCCGCCACTACGTTCTCTACACCCCTCTTATCCTTAATTTCTAAGTCAAATTCTTGCAATAAAAGAATCCATCGGATTAAACGTGGTTTAGCGTCTTTTTTAGCAAGAAGATACTTGAGTGCCGAGTGATCAGTGTACACAATGACTTTTGATAGACAAAGATATGAGTGAAATTTATCGAAGGCAAATACTACTGCTAGAAGTTCTTTCTCAGTGGTGGCATAGTTCTGTTGTGCCTCATTTAACGTTCTACTAGCATAGTAAATAGTGTGAAATACCTTATTCCTTCTTTGTCCCAATACTGCTCCGACAGCTGTGTCACTTGCATCACACATCAACTCAAATGGTATATCCCAGTCAGGTGCTATCAAAATAGGTGTTGTGACCAATCTCTCCTTTAGTGTCTCAAATGCCTGCAAGCAATCAGCATTAAAATCAAATGGTGCTTCTTTAGTCAACAAGTGAGATAAAGGTTTTGAAATTTGAGAAAAATCCTTTATAAATCGTCTATAGAACCCAGCATGGTCTAAGAAACTGCGAATTCCCTTCACTGATACTGGTGGAGGTAGTTCCTGTATCACTTTTACCTTTGCTCGATCCACTTCAATACCCTTTTGGGATATTTTATGGCCCAAGACTATTCCTTCTTTTACCATGAAGTGACACTTCTCCCAGTTTAGTACTAAGCTGTTCTCCTCACACCTTGTCAATACGAGATCAAGATTATGCAGACATGCATCAAATGAATTTCCAAACACAGAAAAATCATCCATGAATACTTCTAAAAACATTCCTACCATGTCATGGAATATCGACATCATGCATCTTTGAAATGTAGCCGGTGCATTACATAACCCAAAAGGCATTCTCCTAAATGCAAATGTACCATAAGGACAAGTGAAGGTGGTCTTCTCTTGGTCCTCAGGTGCAATTGCTATCTGAATATATCCCGAATACCCATCTAGGAAGCAATAATAATCATACCCAGCTAGTCTCTCTATCATTTGATCAATGAAGGGGAGGGGAAAGTGATCCTTACGAGTAGCTTCATTAAGTTTTCTATAGTCAATACAGACTCTCCAACCAGTGACTGTTCTAGTAGGTATTAATTCATTCTTTTCATTAGTAATAACAGTCATACCTCCCTTCTTTGGTACACATTGCACCGGACTCACCCATGCACTATCTGAGATAGGATAGATAATACCTGCATCGAGTAGCTTAATCACTTCCGCCTTGACTAGTTCTTGCATCTTTGGATTCAAACGGCGTTGTGGTTGCACCAACGGCTTGTAAGTGTCTTCCATCAGAATTTTATGCATGCACATCGATGGGCTTATTCCTTTTATTGTTGGGATATGCCCTAAGACATATCATTAGATGATTGTTTATGACATACAATGTAATATGATTTTATAAATGGCAATTCATTATTATATATTATTCTTTTAACTGTGCAATGTGAATTAATATATATGTTAATGTCCTTAGAATAATATTGTATTATTCTTAAGGATGTCTCTAGTCAAGTATTATCATGAAAGGGATAATGATAATACGTAGGACTAGTATGTGTTGATCGATGAATTGTTCATTGATATGAGATATCAAATCAACATATGGGTACATGTTAGAGAACGATGTACTGGACAGACCCACCATGAGAATGCATCATGGATAGTTATATGATCGTCATATGTAATTCTCATAGTGATAATAATGTATGTAATCCTTACGACTTGTGATCATCAGAGATCCCAACATAAGGAGTTATGTATTTTGATATCGTCAAACGTTACCCGTAACAGGGTAAACTATAAAGGCGACTATTGGATACACTACGAATTATGTAGAGGGATGTTGACTGATCGAGATAGGATTTGTCCCTCCTATATAACAGGAGATGTGTTTGGCCCTTGATCAAGTGAGAACTAAAATGCATGGCCATGCTCGAATGAGTCGATATGAGATATCGAGCTTATTCGTTTATTCTAGTTCTACTTGGGGATCAAGAAATAGAGATTGAATATACGAGTATGACTATTCCATGACTCGTGTTCAATCTAAACACAAAGGACAAAGGGATTAAGTTACATGGTTAATATTATCACAAGTTCTAAAGGTTATGTCGAGTCATTGACATTCTTGTAATTTGGGTAGCATTGATGTGTTGCTAGATACCGCTCAATGCTTGCGACATAAAATGAGATTTTATGTCACTGCCAACATTACAAGATCCTATCGGGTCGCACAAAAGATTAAATCGATAAGGGAAATTAAATTCATTGGATGAATTAATTAATTAAGAAGAGTCTTAATTAAGTGATTAAAAGGTTTTAATTAAATCATGGGTTTGGGCCCATAAGACTTTAAGAAAGTCTTGAACCTTAATTAAAAGCCTTATAATATAAATACAAGGTTTTGATTAATTGTTAATCATTCTTTCATATCATTGTTTGATATCAAAACCTAGCCTCCACTTCTCTCCTCCTCTCGCCCGCCTCATTCCCTTCAAGAGCCACGGCCGCCGCCGCTTACTTGTCGGAATTGTTGGTAGCCGTTGATCGGTTTTGAACCGATAGTTGAGCTTTGGTTCAAGAATAAGTCTAGCAACTTGTTCTTGAACATCCCTTTCGATTTGATCGTGTGGATACCGTAGAGACGAAGGTGCAAACTTTCGTTTGTGACTCGTGGTGCTACAACGAGGATTCTGCTTCAAACACGCTACAAGGGTGAGACACTTGTAATTCCTTTATCCGATATGAATCCCTATGTATAGATCTGCTGGTTAGTAATCCATAAAAAAATTTATTCCGCTGCGTTGTATGCTCTTGGATTACTTACATTTATGTCCGCCACTTTCCATGCAAAGGCTTGCTTGTGCTCCCTCAAAACCCTAAGGAGCTTCTCTTCGTCAATACCTGTCAAAGATGAAGACACAATTACTGGTAGAGAATTACGATTACCCAAATAAACATACTTGAGGTGAGTTGGTAGTGTCTTGAGTTCAAGATTGGGTGGTTCTTCAATTGAAGATTTCTGTGGCTTGATGTCCCTTTCTCCCAACTCTCCTAAATTATTGCTTTGACGTCTAATGTAAGGAGGGTTAGCTCGCATCTGAGCAACTATCTCTTGTTCTTCTTCATTCTCAAGCATGTCCTCATCATTAGTGAGATAAGCTTCCACTACATCCTTGCATTCTGTTCGAAATATCATGTCAGATAACACATCAACATGGTCAATACTAAAACACATATGCTCATCATGAGGGTGTTTCATAGCTTTAAAAACATTAAAAGTAACTTGATCCTCCCCTACACGGAGGATCAACTTCCCTTGATGCACATCTATGAGTGCTTTGCCAGTGGCCAAGAATGGTCTTCCCAAGATCAAGGGCATTTCAGCATCTTCTTCCATATCTAACACGAGAAAATCCACCGGGAAAATGAATTTATCCACCTTGACAAGTACATCCTCGATGAGTCCTCGTGGGTAGGTGATAGATCTATCCGCCAGTTGAAGTGACACTGTAGTGGGTTTAGGCTCGCCTAATCCCAACTTCCTGAAAATTGACAGTGGCATTAAATTAATACTCGCACCCAAATCACACAAAGATTTAGTAAATGAAATAGAGCCAATGGTGCAGGGTATAGAGAAACTCCCTGGATCTTTTAACTTAGGAGGCAATTTGTTTTGCACAATCGCTGAACACTCCTCTGTTAAACTTACCGTCTCATGCTCTCCTAATTTCCGCTTATTCGATAAAATTTCTTTCAAAAACTTAGCATAACTAGGCATTTGAAGTAAAGCATCAGCAAATGGTATATTGATATGTAATTTCTTAAAAATTTCAAGAAATTTTGCAAAACTTGCATCTACCTTAGCTCTTTTTAATGCAGCGGGAAAAGGAGGTGGGATTTGTACCTGCATTGGTGGTGTGATGGGTGTCTTGATAGAAGACTTACCTTTAGCTTCAACGTCTGCTTCAGTCTGTTCACTTTCCTCTATTTGTACTTCCTCAACTTCCTCTTTCTCCTCAGTGGGTGATCCGGTCTGCTTACCACTTCTCAATGATATAGCCTTTACTTGCTCCTTTGGATTTTCTCGGTATCGCTAGGTAAGGTCCCTTGCATTCTTCCTGACAAAATATTCGCCAACTGTCCCATTTGAGTCTCCAAGTTCTTTATTGATGCATCCTGGTTCTGCATTCTATTCTCCGTTGATGTAATAAACTTGGTCATCAACTCTTCCATACTCGGCTTTGATTGATAACCCGGTGGAGGTTGTGGATTCAAAACATTCTTTTGGTTAGACCAAGAGAAGTTTGGATGATTCCTCCACGGTTGGTTATAATTGTTGGAGTAAGAGTTCCCCTGTTGTGGCCTGTTTCCTACAAAGTTAGCATTTTCAGTAGATTGCACAAAAGGATTACTTGCTCCTTTGGATTTTTCTCGGTATCGCTAGGTAAGGTCCCTTGCATTCTTCCTGACAAAATATTCGCCAACTGTCCCATTTGAGTCTCCAAGTTCTTTATTGATGCATCCTGGTTCTGCATTCTATTCTCCGTTGATGTAATAAACTTGGTCATCAACTCTTCCATACTCGGCTTTGATTGATAACCCGGTGGAGGTTGTGGATTCAAAACATTCTTTTGGTTAGACCAAGAGAAGTTTGGATGATTCCTCCACGGTTGGTTATAATTGTTGGAGTAAGAGTTCCCCTGTTGTGGCCTGTTTCCTACAAAGTTAGCATTTTCAGTAGATTGCACAAAAGGATTACCTGCTTGACATTCTGTACTCTGATGGTTGCCTCCACATAATTCACATATGACTACTTGAGCTTGCATCACTGTCATGCTCAAGCTATCCATTTTCTTATGCAATGCCTCCAACTGAGCTTGTATAGATGTCACCTCATCAACTTGATGCATCCCAATCGGTCTTTTAGGCACATTCCTTTCGGATTGCCACTGGTAACTGTTGGATGCCATCTCTTCCAAGAGTGTGTAAGCTTCCTCGGGTGACTTTCTCATAATCGTACCTCCTGCTGCTGCATCAATCATAGATCTATTAGCAGAAAATAACCCATTGTAAAATGTTTGTACCTGAAGCCAAATCGGAAGGCCATGATGTGGGCATCTTCGAAGTAGATCCTTGAAGCGCTCCCAAGCTTCATACAGTCTCTCCGGATCATGTTGCATGAATGTGGTGATGTCATTGCGCATCTTAGCTGTCTTGGAAGGGGGAAAGTATCTTGATAGGAAGGCTTGAGTCATCCCCTCCCAAGTAGTGATTGACCCTGCAGGCAATGAATTCAACCAGCTCTTAGCTTTATCATTTAAAGAAAAGGGAAAAAGACGTAACCTGATGGCGTCGTCAGTGACGCCATTGTGCTTGAACGTGTCGCATATCTCCAAAAAGTTGGAGATATGAGCATTAGGATCATCAGCAGGCGATCCTCCGAATTGCACAGAGTGTTGAATCATCTGAATTATGGCAGGCTTGATCTCGAAGTTATTAGCCTGGATCCTTGGTCTTGTGATGCTAGACATGGTGCCTTGAAAAGATGGTTGTGCATAGTCCATCATGGACCTTATAATTGGCACTTCATCATTATGGTGTTCACCATTCCCTCGATTGTTCTCAGCCATCTCTCTTGTTTCTTTTCGAAGTCTTCTGCAAGTTCGTTCAATCTCTAAGTCGAGTGGCTCGAATATAGGTCTGTCACTTCGTAGCATGCACTACAAAGCCAACTCCCTGCAAAATTCAACACAACGAAGGAAGAACAGTAATGAAATCGTATAAACCGTAATAAAAATAATTATAAAAGAAAAAATGGCTAAATTATAGTCAACTAATCTCTTATGATATTACTTAAACTAGTCCCCGGCAACGGCGCCAAAAACTTGATCGCTTTTATTTTAAACAGTTATTTCGAGCGATTCTACCGCAAGTGCACGGTGTCAAGTTTTAGTATAATGATCTAGAAGTAAGGATTGTCGAACCCACGAGGACTAGTAGTAATTACCAAATTTAACTAGCGTTCTATATTTAACCTACGAAACTGGTTGAAAGATGAACTAATTTAATCAACTCCAATATTCAACGCACCACAGAGAATTAAGATAATAAACAGTAGAGATAAATATCGAGACTTCGGTTCACTTGAGTAATCCCCCACAATTTACCTACTAGTTCTAATTAAAATTAATGCATCTAAGGTGACAAGTTTTCCGATTATATCCAATATACTCTCTCGAGCTATATTAAACCTAACACTGAATTGCAGTAAGTAACTCTCGTTCACTTATTTAACAATTCAATGTTGCATACGTTCTATGAAAACCCTTAGCCTTCGATTACTAGATATCTATAGCTATCACTCGTGTATTTGACGTCATCTCTCGATCTCGGTCTGAAATCCACGGTTTATGTTATTGGTTCCGTTTTACAAAATCATCTCTTGATCTCAATTGCAAACTAACAACATTCAAAGAGTAGCTAATTCTTCAAAAGCATTAACAACATAACATAAACTCAAAAATAACAAAAACTCAATCAAAAACTAGAATTAAAACTGTGGGTTCATACACAAGCTCCCCTTGTCTCGATAACAAACTTAGCCTAGCATATTAACGGAAAAACAACGTTTTATAATATCTAACAACATTATAAACATTGGAATTCAAAAATAAAACTAAACAAAAGTTCAGAAATACTAGTAAACACTCGATGTTGAATCGTGCGTCGATCCGTTGTTCCCGTCTCTAGCTGCGTTCCTTGAATCGTCTTGAATGAATCTTCTCTTCCAAAGGGTGGCTGCCTATCCAGAGGTGAAAGAACCCTTCTAATGACCTAAAAACCTCTTTTTATATGTCTCCTCCCGAGCCCAAAGAATCTGGTACCAAAAATAGCCCCAAAACTTAATTAAGGAAGTTTTTAATTCTGGAGAATGTTGTGAACTTTTCTGCTTGCTTCCTCCATCTTAATCTGGTAAAATCCAGACTTACAATCGAACTTAGAAAACACATTGGCATTCTTGATGCTATTTACCAAATGTTCTCTACTTGGGATAAAATGTCCATCGAAATCCAAGATGTCGTTGATTCCTTTGTAGTTGATTACTAATCTTGGCTTTCCTCTTTTGATTTCTCTGTGATTCCGAATAATGAATCCTGGACTGCTATATGGAGAAACACCTGCTGAGATTAAGGTCAAGATATTCCTTAAGTATATTCTGCATATCCCTCCGATCTTCAATATTCATTGGGATTGGTTTGAATCTGACAAACTCATTTTATTTTCCGGCTTTCACCTTCAAAGTAGCTTTGAACTCATTCTTGTTCCACCATGCCAGAGGATCCTTATTGTAGTTTCTCCGAATCTTCCTTTCTACACCCTCTAGAGTGATTTGCTCTTCGATGGTAGTTTCAGGTTGTGGATCTTCTTCTTGTAATGCCTTTTGTAGTAGCAACAGGGTTTCTGCAGTAGCTTCTTCCTCATTCCGTTCTTTGAATGACATAATATTAACCCAGTTAAAAGTTTGATAATCCTTTTCACTAGGATTTTGTTGTCGAAACTAAAGGGTTTCTCCAAATTTCCACTGATCCTTAATCTTTGGGTGTCAAAGTTTTCCTTCACCACCACGCTTGCTGCGAAAAATAATGGAGAATTTTCTGAGAAACGCCTCACGTAGTCTCTGCACAATAATCTTATGATCACAAAGGGTTGTGAAAATAAGTCTCATTGTCTCATTCTCCTGAGTCAACCGCTTGAATGTCTGTAGGAAATTGTTTCATAGCAGCATATCTGCTCATGTATCATGGAAATAAATCGGTGGAGTCTTGACTTTGTACCACGGGGTATCGCCTGCGCCTCCGATAATTATTTCCGCTCCCTGGATTCCCTCTTCCGGCAATGGCTGTCAATTTCTCACCAATTTGGGGAAGATATCTCTCCTGACAGAACATATTCCAGCTCCTGAATCAATGTAGGCTGTAAAATATTCTGCCTGGTATTTCTCATATATCATCCCGACAATCCCGACTGAGATGTATATTGAGAACACATTGGTGGTCCTCAGATTCTGTATCTCTTTCCTTCCACCGTGAATTCCATTCCGTCTTGTAATCTTTTACAAGGTTTATGTTCCTCGAGAAATTCAATCCCAAGAATCAGCTGTTCTGGTATCATACCTGCAGTACCTATAATAGTTAGATAAATTTCACTAATTTGAAGGTTTCCTTGATACCTGCCAACTGCATGTTGTTGCAAATAATATAAGACATCAAAAGGGAAGATATTGTTCTTCTCGGTAATGTCGAAGATTATATGTACTTCTCTCCAGCCTTCTGGGCATTTCAGCATTCCTATTGTTTTGAATACATCAGGGATTTTCTGAATCCTGCTCGAGACGGCTTTCTGTTTTTCCCCGGGATAGTTGATGATCAATCTATCCTGTTGGAAAGACATTCTTCTTGGCTCGATCATAAGGCTTCTGCTTCTGTTCAGAACCGACTGGTCCTGTATCCTCATGTCGATCTCTCCTATTGTCGAGGTATCAATAATGTCCGGCAATACTTGTTTGGCAAAATATTCAAAGATTCTGGGGACTTCGATGAATTCTTTTCTAAATAATACCTCTGAATGATGAGTATTCGAGAGTACGTATGACACCTTGTAGGTGATCGAGTAAGGCATGTTCCCTTCTTTCATAAATCGTTTCTTTTAAAGTCTTGATGAAGAGTAAAAACATTGTTGAAGTCTCGACCTCCCAAATTGTATGCAATTCTCGGATAGATGTTAAATGCCATCTTTCTTGCATACAGATTTCCTGCAACTGCTCCCAATCAAGAATCTTTAAGGTTCGGGATTCTCTTGTCAAAGATCGCCAGATTAAGCGGCGAATCAGTTCATTTCTTGAATGTTGCTTTTATGATGAATCTAATGACTTCGATATGAATCCATGAGAGTATATTAGCAACTTCTCTTTTGACCTTATTTGTAATCTCCTGGATTTCTTGGTAGGGGATTAACTGCATCTCAATTTAGCTTCCTGCGAATTCCATCGGGATCTCAAATTCACCTGTTGTAACCCTATGGATAATATGATGCTTCCTGCTTCGAAGACCAATCATATCCATGTCCTTTTTCATTGCTCCAATTGTAAACCCATCATACAACTGAAGCTTTGGCTCTTCCTTCATGATCCTTATAAGGGTTATATGAGAAACGGTTGTATGAGAGAAGAATCCTGACGCGTCTTCTATGATCATGTGTTGAAGGAAATGTCATTCACTCTGATTCTTAACTGGATTCACCTACATTATCATAATAGATCTCTTCTTCGTAAGTGTTTTCATCTGAGGGGATATCCTCAAATTGATATACCTGCACCAAATCCTGGAAATAGACAGTATCCTCAAACTCCTTGATATGCTCGAACTGTCTTACTCCACGACTTTGGTTTTCTGGACAATCTGTAGAGATATGTTCTCTTGCTCCACATGTACAGCAGTTACAATCTTTGAAACTCTCATTTGCACGAGTATCTGTGCGTCTGAAAGTTCTCTTCGTTGGTGTTCTGCTAGAACTTGCTTGATTAGAACTCATTGTCGAGGTCCTACTCCTGGTTGGTCCTGATCTTTGCCTAAATCTGTAACTTTGGGCTTTCTGCTTTGACCAGAACTTCATAGGCCTCCATGAAGACCTACTTATTCTCGAATTACTTCCACGGGCATAAGGATGACTTCTGTTTTTTCTCATCTTTCGTCTCTGGGTAGTTTGATGATTGTGGGGATATCATTCCCCGTACAGCAGAGATGAGCTGTTTTGTTGATTCATCTAGGCTTCTTGTAATTCTTTTGGAGTTTTGCTTGATAGCACCACTCCGCTAGTTTTACCTTAAGAAATGGAATTCTCCTGGATACGGTCTCTATTGCATGGGGTGTATATTCCTGGATAAACATTTCTCTCCATGGTCTCGGTATTTTGGTAATGAACAGTTCTGCTGCATCTTTTTCTGCTATCTTTGCCTTACATCTACACTTTGTGAAGAGTTTGATGTACTCGTTTACAAAACATATATCTTATAGTTCCAGACTATATAGAGCTTGTCTATATTTTTTCGCATTCTCTTCCTCCATTCCTCGAAGTAGCTTACTCCAATGAAACAGATTTTAAAGAATTTTGCCATCTTATCCACAATTTTTTTCAGGGATTCTCCGGCTAAAACTTCTTCTTTGGTACTTGGGACTCTGAGTTCCCAGACAATCTTGACCGATCCTTCCAAACTCATTTTACGAAGTAAAATGAATCATTTTTTACTTAGATCAATCGTTCTTGCTGCTATTCTGTGATGCCCGGGAATTATTGTTGTTAATCCCGGTATGGTAATAATCCTTAATGGATTTTAATTGTGGCAATTGTGAATTGATTGCAGTTTCGGGACTCTTGGGGGTGTTAAATCCGATTTTTGGGGTCGTTGGATCCAAGGGATGAGATTGTATTCTCATCGTGGGGATAACCTTGGAATTTGGTTCATGGTGGAACCTGGGGTCCTGAGTACTTTGTACTGGGGCTGGTAATGGGAATTGAGGTTAGAGAGATGATTATTGAAAACAGATGATATTTAATGAATCATGATGTATTTATGGAGGAGTCGGTATTTTGGAGCTTTGGAGCTATATATACCAAATAGACTCGATGTTCCGTCATTGCACGTATTTCCTCTCTCTCCCTCTCTCCTCGCTTTCCCCCATTTCCCCCCAAACCCGTCTTCCTTTTCTTGGGAGAAATGGCTAGAAGTTTGGCTCGGGAGCCGGAATTTCTCGAAGATAAGTTGGTAATCTCCTTCCCCTCGCCTTTGTCTTCGATTTGATAGTAGTATGGTGGTTTTGGTTGGTATTATGTTGGGTTTGGAAATTGGGGATTTTTTGGTAAAAATCCAAAGTTATGGGGATTTTTTGGTAAAAATCCAAAGTTATGTTTTTGGTATTTTTATTGACATTAAATGGAGTATTGGTGGTGATATAAGTGTATGGGGTGTTGGTTTTGAGTTTGGGTGTGAAAAACCTCACTAAAGCTCGAGATTTTCGAAAAATTGCAGGTTCCGATCGATTGCGGATTGGCCCCGATCGATCACGACATAAATCTGGAAATTTGAGTGATGATGAATAGTACTCGCGATCGATCGCGAGATGTTTCCTATCGATCGCGAGTAACAGAGAAGGTTGGCGATCGATCGGCAATTGTGGGAGATCGATCGCAGCTTTATTTTTTTTCGGACAGTAGGTTATGGTGATCGATCGCGGCTTGGCGCCGATTGATCGCGGCACTGTTCCCTTTGATTTTTGAATTTTTTTGGAAAATGTCGAGATTTTGGAATCGAGGTTTAAGTGGCCCATTTCCGGGGCAATGTCTACATTCCAATGGGAATGCTATCCTTTTTAAATAGATTGGTTGGAGCCAAAATTTAATAAAACGGAATTCTCGGTTGAGTTCTTGGCTATCTTTTAAACTTATAAAAAGGAATATTTTGGGTACTATGCATGCTTAGCCGGGGGGCTTTTATTTTGGTAATCGTCATGGATGGACGATAGGTTTGGAAGTTGTGAATGTGCTTGGGCACGTGATTGCATACCTATGTTTAATTGTGAGTTATTTGCATGTTAGCACTTAACTCATCGGGTCGTGGGACTCAGGCAAGATTGACTCGGACTACGGGATTATAAGTTACGTATAACGTACGAGCATAGCCTGTTGCAATATTGCAATTGTGAAATGCATGATGTATGGTATTTACAATAAACGGGTATTGAAATGCATGGTTTATGATAATCGTGATAAATGGGAATACTTTGGAAATCATGTGGTGCCGCTTTTGGGCGAGCAATGAATGGGATGTTGTCGTCGTTGGGCGACCATTTGTTATAACGCTGCTATTGTTGAGCGTACGTGGGGTTAAAATATCGCTATTGTAGAGCGAGCTATGACAGAGAATGATGGAATCATTGGCTAGATACTTGTGATCTCTATGGTACCCTATTTGGTGATTTAATCCTATTTGATTATGGAACTGGTGTAACAGGAATGGTTTTAGTTGATCAATGAAATGATCAACTGGCTTTTGAGAATCTAACGGTTTGGTTATTTTGAGAACATGGACAATACAGGGGATCCCGGATGAGGATGCTACCATCCAGGGAGTATCATTTAAATTCATGGCATTTACATTCTGTAAATTATGAACTGCAATATTATGATTATTGGATTTGTGGTATTGGTATGCTCACCCCGTGTGGGGCTGTCTTTGTTAGGGCAGGTAATACAGGTGCAGCGGTAGCTTTGGAGTTGAGCTCGGGCTGTTGATAGGGGTACTTCCAGGATCGAGGTACCCGAGCTGGTTGAATAAGTACATAGATCCAAAGTTGAGATTGAGCTGTGCTGTGCTTCCAGGATTGAAGTACCAGTAACGATATCTGGTAGAGTATTTTATACATTAGATATACGCTTATTCATTGGGTGCTCTCATGTGAGTACGTCTTTACGTGTATATGGAATGTATAAATGGGCATGGTTTTCTCTCTTCATTTATGGTTGCATGCAATTAAATACGGAATTGCTAAATGAACTGAGAGTATGTTAGTTATTATTAGGGTGCATACTTGAAAATGGTTTTGGTTGGGGAAGTTGAACATTATGAGGTTCTAATGCAAGAAATTTTATAGATGGTATATGATGTTATACTTGCATGTGGTTTCCTTCCCATGGTAATATGATTGTATGCGCTAATGGCAGATATTAATACACTAATAAAGGATTAAGGGCACGGGGGTCCTTACATTAGTGGTATCAGAGCAGTGGTTTGCTTTTTGGGGCTGTTGAGGGCCTAGAACATGCTGATAGGAATGAGTAACACATATTTATGCATGATGGTAGTTAGTTTTGTGTGACACAACTATTTGCTTATGTGCTTTTATGATATGGAATGTGGTTTTTGCTAACCATGATGGGTGCAGGATCATATGGAATATGATGAAATGAGATTTCAATTGACATTGAGCATGCAAATATATTGCAAAGTATATCACCATCGATGGATCATAATATTTGCCGCTCATATGTCGAAGCGATGGTTAATGCCGCTGTCATATCATAGAGAGGGATATTATTGAGCTGCCGATATAACGTAGTAGGATTTGTGAATTGTTGTGTTAATCTTGATGTAGGTGTATGGAAATATCGATGAGATTATGCGGAATGGGCATCACCTCTTGAGTCCAAAGGACAATGTGCACATGTGCGGGGTCACCTCTTGCGCCTACGGGGCATGTGGCACGTACATGGGAGTACCTCTTGGGCCTGCGGAACAAAGTGATACATTCCTGATTATGCCGCTGTCATGTCTAAGCGATGATGCCGATGTTGTGTCGAAGCGATGGTAAATGCCGCTGTCACGTCGAAGCGATGATGCCGATGTCATGTCAAAGCGATGATACCATCGTCATGTCGAAGCGATGATGCCGCTGTCGTGTCGAAGCGATGATACATGCCGCTGTCACGTCGAAGCGATGATGCCTCTGTCATGACGTAGCGATGCTATCGGGAACAAAGTGCTGCATTTAGTGTGAGCCACCTCTTGGGTCCGAAAGGAACAAAGTGCTACATGAATGTGAGTGCCTCTTGAGTCCATGATTATACCGCTGATTTTATTGGCGATGGTTTATGCCACCGGGTATTTTATTGGCAATGGTTTATGCTGTCGGGTATTTTATTGGCGATGGTTTATACCGCCGGGTATTTTATTGGCGATGGTTTATGCCACCGGGTATTATATAGCGATGGTTCATTCCGCTACATCTATTGGCGATGGTTCATGCCACCTGATATTATTTAGCGATGGTACATTCCGCTACATCTATTGGCGATGGTTCATTCCGCCGGGTATTATTTAGCGATGGTACATTCCGCTACATCTATTGGCGATGGTTCATGCCGGCGGGTATTATATAGCGACGGTGCATTCCGCTACATCTATGGCGATGGTTCATACCACCGGATATCTATAGCGATGTTTTATGCCACTGACTTTATGGCGAGAGATCATGCCGCGGATTCTATAGCGATGGGTTATACCGCTATGTACGTAGCACTGGATTATGCCGCCTACGAGCGATGGGTGCTGATTACGTGCCACTGTTGGACGAAGGAGACAGGTATGCCGCTATCTTGTTAGCGATGAGGTATGTCATATTACTGTTTATTTAGCATTATTGTGGATATCATGCGTTGTTTTACTTATGCCGTCATGTGTTTGACGATGAGACTATGGATGTCATGTATCGACATATACCATCACGAGTTGACGACGTTATTTTGAATGTCATATGTTGACAGGTACCATCACGGGATGACGATGACATAGTGGGTACCTATGTAGACGCGTGGCGTCGTTTCGGTGAATAATACATTTATGTATATGTATTTAGCCGTATGGTTGGGCTGCCGATGGTGGGCACAGAGCAGTGTCTGAGTCACTAGTTGACGGGACCATTATGCCGAGTAGGTTTGCTCGGTGGACTATTGGATGCATTGTACCGGTGAGTGTACCGCATCATGTAATAGGGGTAAATATTTTCGGGTAGCGATACCTTTGGGTATACTCGCTGGAGTGGCTAAGGCCAAGTGATTGGTGGTAAGAGTAGTCATAGAGGAAACTACTCGCTTGTCGTTGTAATGTGTGGTAGACATGGTTACGCCCACCCTGAGGGTGTGGAATAAGTCCTATTGGATTAGGATTGCACCGTGGTTGAGCAAGGACACCGGGATGTCCATTATGCTTTGGTATTCTAGAGTAATATTGGGTGATAACCCACTACTCTAATGGTTTGTACGGTATGGTATACCAAGTGGAACGTATGATACGTTGGTAGGCTTGATATAAGCCTATGGAGGCAGCGCTTTGCTAGCCAGATATCGTGGCAGTGTTATAGTGTGCTTGTTGTGGCCATTATACTGCACATTGGGATCGAGTTCGGTGAATCATATGATGATACGATGAGGGGACTTATGGTAGACTCTTGTAGTCTCTATGTGGCATGATGATTGAGGCAGGGAATACCTCAAGGGGACGTTTATACGTCAAATGTTTTGAGGGACTTGTACCGGGACAACTCAATTCTGTTGGGAGTACCAACGTGAGTGTCGGCAAGTCGTTGTTAGCTCTGGTTGAGCATCCTTGCATATGGAATGCAATGGGAGTCAAAATTGGAATTATGGGATATAGTTAGTGGGGTAACACTACTATATTGATTTTATCTCTTGGAGAGATTTGGATTGTACTGTCATGGAGACAGCTGGTATCGGTCGTGGGTTGATTGTAAATCAGCCATGGTAAGCATTACTAGTGTTGGACTGGTAATGGATTACTTACCTTTCGGTGAGACGTTCGAGGAGACGTCTCCGGAATGCTCGAGTTTGTGTACTATGGTATTCGTACAGAGCATTGTTAGGATGAGTATACATGGCGTATAGGGGTTTCGATTTGGTAATGGTGGCTTCGATGCACTATTCTGAACTAGTTGCATTGGTTCCGAGATATATTTTGGTATAAATATATCCAGTTTTCCGAACGGTGGTTCGAGGTTGGAGGGTCATGGATTCATGACACTTTCCTTGTGAGGAAGTCGGTATTGATATACCTACCGCTTGAATCTTGTGGGAGATTTGTTGTTTTGGTTTGTGTGGTGTTGATGTTGAAATCACACCCTTTAGTTTTGGTTTGTCAACCACCATTCTCCGCGAGATGAGAATAGCTGGGGATTGACAGTTGTTTTGGGGCTTTGGGTATTAGTGGAGATACCCGGGTCTATTGCATTGGGTATGCATGTTGTGCTGGTGCGTAGGCATGTATACCAGGGTGTATACGAATGCCAACATTTATTTATTTTTTTATCCTCGTCGAGCATCGGGTTAGTATGCTTGGATGAATGGATCTCCGGTATGAGATTGTGGCACTTTTGAGATTGGTAATCTCGATGGCACGATGCATTCTGATGAATGATCGTGAGGGTTGTTTGACTTCCCCTGAGGAGGGATTGTCGTGTTTTGGAACCATGGTAGTTCTTGTTGGATAATTCGATAGCCTTCCTGTTTTAGGATTGTTAAATCCCATGATAAACGAGGGATGGCCAGGATTCGGGTTTGTTTAGTGTCGTGGTTGACACGTGTGGTGGGAATGCAATTGATTGTCCTTGCATGTCCTTTCGAGAACCTGAGACCTTGTGGAGTCTCGATGGTGTGTTGGACCGAGATGTGATCTCTTGGAACACGCGGTTGTAGACATCTTTGGAGATGTGTTTCGCATTGATCGGGGTGGTGTTGTGGCCCAATCTCTGTTGCAATGTGGTGCAACTACTCCTTTGACGGAGATGGATTTGGAAAGCGGAAGCCGGATGTGGTATAAGTACATTGTTGTGTACTGGTGGTTTCCTTGGTAACGATGTATGGTTAACATCGTAGGCTAAATCGTAAGGATATCATCGAGGCGATATCTATTTTGGGATCACGATTGATTCGTTTGCAGTTAGGGTTGGCTGACTGCTTTTGAGACGGTTAGCACCGGGGAATGCTGACGTCTTCCTTTGAGTTTGTGATGGTTTGGGAGGATTACTCCATTTTAGATTTTGGTGCGAGGTCGGTATCCTCGCGGTTGGTGTGTCGTTCATGACATGTTCATGATTCGACGATGTGAATCCGTTTGGATTTTGTAATCTCGGCAATACGTGGAGTACGCCGTGCAAATTTCGAGGATGAAATTTTATTAGTGGGGGATAATTGTGATGCCCGAGAATTATTGTTGTTAATCCCGGTATGGTAATAATCCTTAATGGATTTTAATTGTGGCAATTGTGAATTGATTGCAGTTTCGGGACTTTCGGGGGTGTTAAATCTTGGAGTCGTTGGATCCAATGGATGAGATTGTATTCTCATCGTGGTGATAACCTTGGAATTTGGTTCTTGGTGGAACCTGGGGTCCGGAGTACTTTGTACTGGGGATGGTAATGGGAATTGAGGTTAGAGAGATGATTAATGAAAACAAATGATAGTTAATGAATCATGATGTATTTGTGGAGGAGTCGGTATTTTGGAGCTTTGGAGCTATATATACCAAATAGACTCGGTGTTCCGTCATTGCACGTATTTCCTCTCTCTCTCTCTTCTCTCTCCCTCTCTCCTCGCTTTCCCCCATTTCCCCCCAAACCCCTCTTCCTTAGGGGTGCTTATTGGCTTGAACCGGTCCGGTCCGGACCGGAACCGGTCGATTACGGGTCCGTTAAGGACGGAACCGATCCGGTCCGTTAAGGAACCGGATCGGTCCCGATTCCGGTTCCAACCGGTTCCGGGCCGATCCGGTCCGATTTATTTTTTTTTCGTATTTTTTTTTTTTTAATTTTTCAAAAAGTTTTTTTTTTTTTTTTTAATGTTGTAAATTTTTCCCCAATATTCATCACAAATTCAATATATTTCTTCTTCATTTCATAATATAGATTCATACAAATAATTGTAAAGAGATGTCAATTAAAAAATCAAAATAAAAACATATTGATGTTTAGCACTCTTCATAATTGATAAGTATTGTTTTTGCGTTCTCTTCTTCTTGCTTGTCATAATGGTTTACGAATTCGTCAACCGACCCATCTCTTCTATTCTTACATTCTGCTTCAAACCAATCTTTAAGTAACGTGAGCATGCATAACGAATCAGCAGAGAGACTATTTCTGTATTCTCCAACAATTCGGCCACATGTTGAGAATGCAGATTCAGAAGCAACGCTTGAAGCTTGTACAGCATACACGTCTCTAGCCATTTTGGCTAAGATGGGGAATTGTGCCGCATTTGACTTCCACCATTGTAACACGTCGAAGTTGTCTTCCACCATTTGACTTAATGGATTTTAATTGTGGCAATTGTGAATTGATTGCAGTTTCGGGACTCTCGGGGGTGTTAAATCTTGGAGTCGTTGGATCCAATGGATGAGATTGTATTCTCATCGTGGTGATAACCTTGGAATTTGGTTCTTGGTGGAACCTGGGGTCCGGAGTACTTTGTACTGGGGATGGTAATGGGAATTGAGGTTAGAGAGATGATTATTGAAAACAAATGATAGTTAATGAATCATGATGTATTTGTGGAGGAGTCGGTATTTTGGAGCTTTGGAGCTATATATACCAAATAGACTCGGTGTTCCGTCATTGCACGTATTTCCTCTCTCTCTCTCTTCTCTCTTCTCTCTCCCTCTCTCCTCGCTTTCCCCCATTTCCCCCCAAACCCCTCTTCCTTAGGGGTGCTTATTGGCTTGAACCGGTCCGGTCCGGACCGGAACCGGTCGATTACGGGTCCGTTAAGGACGGAACCGATCCGCTCCGTTAAGGAACCGGATCGGTCCCGGTTCCGGTTCCAACCGGTTCCGGGTCGATCCGGTCCGATTTATTTTTTTTTCGTATTTTTTTTTTTTTTTATTTTTCAAAAAGTTTTATTTATTTTTTATTTAATGTTGTAAATTTTTCCCCAATATTCATCACAAATTCAATATATTTCTTCTTCATTTCATAATATAGATTCATACAAATAATTGTAAAGAGATGTCAATTAAAAAATCAAAATAAAAAAATATTGATGTTTATCACTCTTCATAATTGATAAGTATTGTTTTTGCGTTATCTTCTTCTTGCTCGTCATAATGGTTTACGAATTCGTCAACCGACCCATCTCTTCTATACTTACATTCTGCTTCAAACCAATCTTTAAGTAACGTGAGCATGCATAACGAATCAGCAGAGAGACTATTTCTGTATTCTCCAATAATTCGGCCACATGTTGAGAATGCAGATTCAGAAGCAACGCTTGAAGCTTGTACAGCATACACGTCTCTAGCCATTTTGGCTAAGATGGGGAATTGTGCCGCATTTGACTTCCACCATTGTAACACGTCGAAGTTGTCTTCCACCATTTGACTTAATGGATTTTAATTGTGGCAATTGTGAATTGATTGCAGTTTCGGGACTCTCAGGGGTGTTAAATCTTGGAGTCGTTGGATCCAATGGATGAGATTGTATTCTCATCGTGGTGATAACCTTGGAATTTGGTTCTTGGTGGAACCTGGGGTCCGGAGTACTTTGTACTGGGGATGGTAATGGGAATTGAGGTTAGAGAGATGATTATTGAAAACAAATGATAGTTAATGAATCATGATGTATTTGTGGAGGAGTCGGTATTTTGGAGCTTTGGAGCTATATATACCAAATAGACTCGGTGTTCCGTCATTGCACGTATTTCCTCTCTCTCTCTCTTCTCTCTTCTCTCTCCCTCTCTCCTCGCTTTCCCCCATTTCCCCCCAAACCCCTCTTCCTTAGGGGTGCTTATTGGCTTGAACCGGTCCGGTCCGGACCGGAACCGGTCGATTACGGGTCCGTTAAGGACGGAACCGATCCGCTCCGTTAAAGAACCGGATCGGTCCCGGTTCCGGTTTCAACCGGTTCCGGGTCGATCCGGTCCGATTTATTTTTTTTTCGTATTTTTTTTTTTTTATTTTTCAAAAAGTTTTATTTATTTTTTATTTAATGTTGTAAATTTTTCCCCAATATTCATCACAAATTCAATATATTTCTTCTTCATTTCATAATATAGATTCATACAAATAATTGTAAAGAGATGTCAATTAAAAAATCAAAATAAAAAAATATTGATGTTTATCACTCTTCATAATTGATAAGTATTGTTTTTGCGTTATCTTCTTCTTGCTCGTCATAATGGTTTACGAATTCGTCAACCGACCCATCTCTTCTATACTTACATTCTGCTTCAAACCAATCTTTAAGTAACGTGAGCATGCATAACGAATCAGCAGAGAGACTATTTCTGTATTCTCCAATAATTCGGCCACATGTTGAGAATGCAGATTCAGAAGCAACGCTTGAAGCTTGTACAGCATACACGTCTCTAGCCATTTTGGCTAAGATGGGGAATTGTGCCGCATTTGACTTCCACCATTGTAACACGTCGAAGTTGTCTTCCGTTACAAATTGATAATTCAGATAAATTTGCAACTCAGTCGACGTGCTAGTAGAAGGTCCTTTTCCCTTAAGTTTTTTCCTGCCCAGCAGCCTAAGCAAATTGATGCCCACACCTTTAGTTTGAGCTTGGGGTTTTTCTTCAGCAGGCCTTTGTTGCGATGATTCACTTGCCTGTTGATTATAATACAATTGAAACATATTTTGGAGAGATTGCATTGTAGACGTCTTTTGATCGTCAACAACCTTCAATACAATTGAAACATATTTTGGAGAGATTGCATTGTAGACGTCTTTTGATCGTCAACAACCTTCCCAAAAATTTAGCATAATATTCAAAAAATATCTCAAATGAAGATAAAACATTGACTAGGATCTAGCAATGTTGCGATGCAGTGCACGTGTGGGATTTGTTCCCAATATTTTATAAATTTAGTTTCCATTGCACTAACAAAAGCATGCAAGTCATAGTCATCTCTAAATTCTATAAACTTATCAAACATATTAAATACTAAAGGGAGAAAATAAACGGAAGTTGGATAAGTAACACCGGAGAAGCGTTCCGTCTCTTCTTTGAAAGTACCTAACAATGATACACAATTTTCAACAAATTCCCAATCCTCATTAGTCAAATAAATACTATCATCGCTATCAGGCATTTGATATGAATTATAAAATGGAGTTAAAAATATCTTTGTAAGGTAACATAGCATTCAACATATTGTACAACGAATTCCACATAGTTTCTATTGGTGATGGAAAAAGAAGATGCTTTAAACCATTAGATAAACATAATTGTTTCCAATCGCGCTTTACACGGATCGTGCGTAACCATTTTGGCGCAGTATTTCATTTTGTCAATACATGCTGAGTGATTGTCCTCATAACCAAATTTAAAAGCCAAATTAATCACATGACATGCACATCTAACAAGAAAAAAAACACCATCAAGCATTGGTTTCAGATAGGTCTATAAATCACGCATCGCAGCATTGTTATTCGCTGCATTGTCTAATGTGATCGAAAATACCTTATCCTGAATTCCATAATATCTACAAGTGTTGAATACATATTTAGCAATTACATAACCAGTATGTGCACAATCTAACTCATCTAAAGACAAAATCCGTTTTTGCATACACCAATTATCATCAATCCAATGACAAGCGACAACAAGATATGAATCTGAATTTACATTTATCCAAATATCGGTTGTTAAGCTAACCCTACAAGGCAAACTAGAAAGATGTTGAAACAATGTATTTCTATATTCAACAAATACGTCCATACAATTTCTTTTTAGTGTGTGCCTGGAAATATGTTTAAACATTGGTTGTATAGACGAAGCAAATTCAATAAAACCAGCATGTTCAGCTTGTATAAAAGGTAGTTCACATCTAATCACATATCTAACAAGTGACCTACGGTTAATTTCAGCAGTTAAAATAAAATTCGTGCCAGTGAGAACATTAATTTGTGCTTGTGTTGCTTCTCGACCTAATGGTTGTAATGTTGTCTCATCAAAATTATGTTTATTTACTAAGTGTTTTTTAAATGTTCCAGTGCCTCCACTGGAACCACCAGCTTTATATGAATATTGCATTTTACATAATTTACATATTGCAACAGATTCATTAGTACCTTCTTTTTGACCGAGTTCAAAGTGATCCCATATCTTACTTCTTTTGGTACGAGTCGGTTGTCTACTCGCTGCTGTAGTGGCTTCGGATGACTCCACTTGTTGTCTCTCTTGGGCTTGGGCAGCAGGAGGTTCGACAGGTTGTTCGGGTTGTTGCGTTCGACATTCATAGAGGAACCACCAACATTGAGGTCAGCAAAAAAATCATAACTTTCATTTAACTCGGGTATTGGTACAGGCAAATTCATTGCCGAAGATGAACTCAGTGATAGACGACCCGGGACGAGACCCCGACTACGACCCCGGCTACGACCAGCGCCACTGCTAGATGAAGATGCCATTATTATATATAAATTGTAGATAGCACAATTGAGAGGAAAATATGAGATTGAAGTATAGAATTGGGAGAAGAATGAATTGTGAGGAGAATGAATTGTGAGGAAAAGAATGAAAAAAATGCACAAATTTATAGATTTCAAAAAATTAAAACTAAAATTAAAAAAAAAATAACTGAACTTTGGCAACGGCTTTATAGCTGTTGCCATGCTGGAAAAAAAAATTATTTATTTTTTTTTAAAAAAAATATAACCGGTTCCGGAATCGGTTCCAAACCGGTAGCACCGGAACCGGTGGTGCTACCGGTTTGGATTATAGGAATCGCCCCGGACCGGTTTGATACCGGTTCCGGGGCGGACCGGAACCGGTTAGTCCGGTTCCGGTTTCGGATCGGACTAACCGGTCCGGTTTCGGACCGGTCCGGATCGACCCGGTCCGATAAGCACCCCTACTCTTCCTTTTCTTGGGAGAAATGGCTAGAAGCTTGGCTCGGGAGCAGGAATTTCTCGAAGATAAGTTGGTAATCTCCTTCCCCTCGCCTTTGTCTTCGATTTGATAGTAATATGGTGGTTTTTGGTTGGTATTATGTTCGGTTTGGAAATTTGGGATTTTTCGGTAAAAATCCAAAGTTATGTTTTTGGTGTTTTTATTGACTTTAAATGGAGTATTGGTGGTGATATAAGTGTATGGGTGTTGGTTTTGAGTTTGGGTGTGAAAAACCCCATTAAAGCTCGAGTTTTTCGAAAAATTGCAGGTTCCGATCGATCGCGGATTGGCCCCGATCGATCGCGACATAAATCTGGAAATTTGAGTGATGATGAATAGTACTCACGACCGATCGCGAGATGTTACCGATCGATCGCGAGTAACAGAGAAGGTTGGCGATCGATCGGCAATTGTGGGCGATCCATTGCGGCTTTATTTTTTTCGGACAGTAGGTTATGGTGATCGATCGCGGCTTGGCGCCGATCGATCGCTGCACTGTTCCCTTTTGATTTTTAGAAAATTTTTGGAAAATGTCGAGATTTTGGAATCGAGGTTTAAGTGGCCCATTTCCGGGACAATGTCTACATTCCAATGAGAATGCTATCCTTTTAAATAGATTGGTTGGAGCAAAAATTTAATAAAACGGAATTCTCGGCTGAGTTCTTGGCTATCTTTTAAACTTATAAAAAGGAATATTTTGGGTATTATGCATGCTTAGCCGGGGGGCTTTTATTTTGGTAATCGTCATGGATGGACGATAGGTTTGGAAGTTGTGAATGTGCTTGGGCACGTGATTGCATACCTATGTTTAATTGTGAGTTATTTGCATGTTAGCACTTAACTCACCGGGTCGTGGGACTCAGGCAAGATTGACTCGAACTACGGGATTATAAGGTACGTATAATGTACGAGCATAGCCTGTTACAATATTGCAATTGTGAAATGCATGATGTATGGTATTTACAATAAATGGGTATTGAATGCATGGTTTATGATAATCGTGATAAATGGGAATACTTTGGAAATCACGTGGTGCCGCTTTTGGGCGAGCAATGAATGGGATGTTGTCGCCGTTGGACGACCATCGGTTATAACGCCGCTATTGTTTAGCGTGTGTGGGGTTAAAATGCCGCTATTGTAGAGCGAGCTATGATATAGAATTATGGAATCATTGGCTAGATACTTGTGACCTCTATGGTACCCTATTTGGTGATTTAATCCTATTTGATTATGGAACTGGTGTAACAGGAATGGTTTTAGTTGATCAATGAAATGATCAACTGGCTTTTGAGAATCTAATGGTTTGGTTATTTTGAGAACAGGGACAATACAGGGGATCCGGATGAGGATGATACCATCCAGGGAGTATCAATTAAATTCGTGGCATTTACATTCTGTAAATTATGAACTGCAATATTATGATTATTGGATTTGTGGTATTGGTATGCTCACGCCGTGTGGGGCTGTATCTGTTGGGGCAGGTAATACAAGTGCAGCGGTAGCTTTGGAGTTGAGCTCGGGTTGTTGATAGGGGTACTTCCAGGATCGAGGTACCCGAGCTGGTTGAATAAGTACATAAATCCAGAGTTGAGATTGAGCTGTGCTTGGGAGGTGCTTCCTGGATTGAAGTACCAGTAACGGTATCTGGTAGAGTATTTTATACATTAGATATACGCTTATTCTTTGGGTGCTCTCATGTGAGTACGTCTTTACGTATATATGGAATGTATAAATGGGCATGGTGTTCTCTCTTCATTTATGGTTGCATGCAATTAAATACGGAATTGCTAAATGAACTGAGAGTATGTTAGTGTATTATTAGGGTGCATACTATGAAAATGGTTTTGGTTGGGAAAGTTGAACATTATGAGGTTCTAATGCAAGAAATTTTATAGATGGCATATGATGTTATACTTGCATGTGGTTTCCTTCCCATGGTAATATGATTGTATGCGCTAATGGCAGGTATTAATACACTAATAACGGATTAAGGGCATGGGGGTCCTTACATATTCTCATTGCTGAAGCTCATTCATCAATAAGAACTTCTCGATTCTTGAAATCCAAGATATCCATGTTGAGCATGAGTCCATATGGATTAACTGCATCTAACTGAGACTTTCCGTAAGGCGTTTGGTGTATATCTGGCCTACGGGAACGACTCATTGTTACAACTGGGGGGTCTAAAGTTGCCGAGGTAAAATCTTCCCGATGCGGTATACTTTGATCTCCTTTCGGGTGGATTGTGTGACCCAAAACTTTCTTATAGTGGAGTTCTGGTTACTATTTCGCCCTATCCTCCAACTTGATTTGTCTTGAAGTCTACGAGATTTAACCCCGCAAACGAATCAGCAAGATCATGTAGATCTTCTAGGTAGATTCTTTCCATTACTTTGTGGGAAATACTGGCTCTCTTTGTAGGGCTGCAATCATTTTTCACTCTCCGTCAAAGGCCTTCGAACCTCTTCCGCTTTCCATTTTTGGTGTAAAATGGGTTATGTTCCATAGAACGGTGGTAACCACCCTCCTTGTCTTCTTGCTGTCGGACTTGATCGTAACTCCAACTCCTTGAACATCTTGAATGTTTACAAGAATTTCCTCCTGATGTTTGATCATTATCTCCATCTGACTTTGAATCTGATGGACCTGTACAGGGACATGGACTTGTAGATATCCATAACGATGTACTGTCTTCTGGATCTCTCTCAGATCTTGGGATATCTTAGAAGTATCCGGCTCGATTTCTCGAAAGGTTGGTTCTCCCATCATAATCATCTGTTCCGGACCCTGTAGGATGGTTAGGATCTGGAATCATATAGTTGTGCTCAGGATGATTTCTCTCATATACCTCGGTTAACTCGAACTGTAGTTTGAGGTTCATCAGTAGAGGTTCCTCGCTACCTTATCCTGTTCTTGATACCGGTATATGCTAGTAGGGCTATCACCAATTTCCAGTAGAATATTCAATTTCTGGTTGAAGTGTTTAGCTTCGGCCAAATATCCTTGATTTAGTTCTTCCAATTTCTGGAAGTACCACCTGTATGAATTGCATCTCGAACATTCGTTCAGATCCATAATTTTTCTTGAATCTTCTCCTCCGTATAGGTGCAAATTAATATTCAAGATATTAATAATATTTCCAGAATAAACCTAGACTCTGATACCATTTTATGCAGACGAGGTTAAATGTAACTTTTTTTATAAATATAAATATGAAATATAATTAAATATTATATAGGGGCTTCTTTGTAAACCAAACAAAGCCCAGGGATTTAACACTTTGAAATTTGAAGTATTTGAATAAAGGTTTTAAAAGAGTCAAAATAAAACACCTAATTGATTTAACACTTTGAAATTGGACATATTTGAATAAAGGTTTTTCAAATTTGGATTTTTATGCACTATTATTTTTTTCTAAGACTTAAGTGAAATAAGTTTTTCAAAAGAGCACTTTCTTACAATTACCCATAAAAAAAAACCGTGATCAGGTCTATCTATCGAAGAAGCTAAAAGGCCATAGGGTCAATTCGATAAATTTACGACAACTAGTTGGCTCAAATATAGTTCGAATGAATTGAACCATGTATACTATGGGCTGATCTATTAGAAGCCGTAAGCCCATAACTGTCCCCAACGCTTCAAATCTCAAACCCTAGTTTCTAACCCTCAGCCACTTACCCTTTTTATACAACGCAACCTCTGAAGATGAATAGACGGAGTTGGCAAGAAATTTGAGGTATTTGCTAAACTTGGTGACATTGTTGAGTTGTCTTCATTAGGTTCTGTGCAATTATCTGACTTTTAGGAGCTCTGTAGCCGATGTTTTTCTTTTCTGGTAGCAGATTGGAGCTTGATGGTATTGTTCATAAATTGTAATGTTAGTATGCTGGTTAAGGATTTTCAATCGGTAGATGACTCGATTGATTCTTAAACCAGCTACATAAACTGATGAATCGAATAATTTATCGAGTGTGATCTCCCTTTTCGAATCACACTTTTCGCAATTCGATACATTGTTCTTTCTTCGATATGGGAATCTGTGTGTTTTTTGGGTTGAACCCATATAATTCAATGAGTAAAGTGAGCCATTTTCATTCTGTAGCCTATTCTGGAAAAAAATTTCAAAAAATTGATTCTTTTGCTATTATCGTACAAGCAATTAGATTGTTCTTTCTTCGATATGGAATCTGTGTATTTATCAGGTTGAATCATAAACATCGATGAGTAAGGCGTTAATTGAGCTGCGCTTTTTTATTTTTTTTTATTTTAATATCAAACACTCAATGTTTTTTTTTTAAAATAAGCAATACGGTTATGGGTGTTTGAATTGCTACCAGGCATCAGTCATGTATCCATTTGTATATAAAGATGTTGGTACAGTTACATGCCTGGAATATCGAAAAAGGGTCCATCGTTACAGATGTTATTGCCTCTACAAGCTCACATCTGCTCCATTTGGACCATACAATATGGATTTGCTTTCAAAATTCTTTAACATAATCATGAATTACATCGAAAAAGTGTCCATCTTGTTATATTCAAACATTATTCATTTCAAACACATCTGCTCCATTACCTTGAGTTCTCAAAAAAAAAAAAAAATTTCCCATAAATTTAGTCGAGTTAGTGTGTTGCTTAGGTGATTATCTGACTAAGAGGATCAATGCATTTCTTATGATCGACTGATAATCAAAGCATTCCAAAATGCAAAAAATATATGGAATATTATTGCATACATATACATAATCCCAAAAACAATACATATATAGAGAAAGAGGTGAAAACCTGGAAAAGTTTTGGCAGTGTTGGTGTGGTGTAGCCGACTGGCCGTCGTCTCGAATAGTGAGGATGGATTATTTTAATGAAAACTTTAAAAGAATGGAAGAAAAGAAGATAGGGGTTTGTGCTATTGTGATGTATTTGAAATGTAACTATTTATTAATTTATGTAAATGTACTGGTTGTTGTGATGGATTTGAATTGTATATAGATGTCGTTTTAAAATCTAAGTTTTAAATCTATTTTCAAATCAAATCCTTCAATTGAAATTAAATTCATTAATTCAAACACAACCTTGGTGAATGTCATATTTTGTTACGGTTGGAACGATATGGTGTTGAGGCAGAGTAACAGAGGGAAGGTGGAGAAACTGGGGAAATTCACCATGGCTTATGTGGAGACACCCAATATGAGCGAGATATAGTGGGTACCTTGTACCCATGATCCGAAGGGATATCTGCAGCAAGCTGTCATCTCTCTCTTTTACTCTTTTTTTCTTTTATGTGTGAATGAACACTTTTGCCTTTGTACATGTGGTTAGCCATTTCTGTACACATTGGGATCCAATTTCAATTGACCTCTTTACTATAAAGCCCCCTGTGGATGGAATGATTCAGATTTTAATTTCTTAATACAAATTCATTAAAATTATTGGGTTCATTTTGAAATCCATGATTTCAAAATCCATAATTTTCAATTTTAATGCATTTTTTAACAACACCTAGATATTTCAAATTTTTAATTATTTAAGACATTTCAAATCCAAATTTTCAAATCCATTGTCGAATAAAATTTTTCGAACCAAATAGAATATAAAAGATAATCTTTTTCTTTTTTTTTTCCTATTCATAAATAAGTTTTATGGGGTGTTGTGATCTTGTTTTGGGTTTTCTCTGCTAAATATTATATAATTTTCGAAGAGAGAAAATATTTGGTTCTTAACTATTTTGTGTAAAAAATCTGGAAAGTATATAAAATTTAAAAAATCTTGAGATGATTCTTAATGAATACATGATAATATTTTAGAATAATTATTTGAACATCATGAATTTTAGGTATTTTCAAATTTTTAGTGTTGCAATTAATTTTGGATAAGATTTTGATAAATTTTGGTTTTTTTTGGCAATGAACCCCTTGTGGTTTTCCAAACATGGAGTTTACATCTCTATGATTTTATAATATGTAGTTTACTCTATGTGGTTTTCAAATTGATGTTCCTATGTGTTATGGAAATATGTAATTTACCTCGTGGTTTTTGAATAGGTGCAAAACACATCTACGTAAAGGGACAGTATGCCATGTTCTAGAAACCACAAGATGACCAAATGGCTATTTGGAAAACCACAAGGTGATGAACTATCTACTTTTAAACCACATGAGTATAAACAGTGTATTTACAAATCACAGAGGGTAAATCATCTACTAGCAATACCACGGGGGTTACATTGTCGTTGACTCGATAATTTTGAATATTAAATATTATCTGAAATTATGAAGTAACATAATTTGTCCATCTAAAATAATACCCATGATACCAAATTATAAATTGTAATGCGTTCATGCTATATATATATATATTATTTAAAAACTTTAATATATTAAGTATGAAATTGATTTAGACATTACATGTGAAGATAAAAGCTCAAGACCGAATCAAGGGAAAACTCAAAAAAAATTCTCATTGTCAAACTTAATTATGGAATCAGTCCCATGTCAAAAAAACTTAATTCAAACTTCCAACTGCAACTTAAAATTTGTTCTAAGTTCTAACTCCCTCTCTTATTAAAATAACTATAATATCACTCTACTAAAAGTTAAACTTTTAATTTTGAGAAATCATTACAGTCGGTACGAAACCTATACAATTTTGGTACACGTTACACATAAAATCGGTATGAAATCTATAGAATTTTGGTACAAGTTATACATGAAATTGGTATGAAACCTATACTATTTTCGATATTTATTACACATTAAGTTGGTATGAAACATATACAATTTTGGTACTAGTTACACATGAAGTTGGTATGAAACCAATTCAATTTTGGTACTAGTTACACATGAATTTGGTATAAAATATATACTATATTCGATACTTATTACACGTGAAGTTGGTATGAAACCTATATAATTCGGTACTGAATATACATAAAATGGTATGAAACCTATACAATTTTGGTACTAATTACGAATAAAATTGGTACGAAACTTATACTATTTTCAGTACTTGTTACATATGAAATTGATATGAAATCTTTATAATTTTGGTACTATTTACACATGAAATTATTATGAAACATATACAATTTTGGTACAAGTTACACATGAAATTGGTACGAAACATATACTTTTTTGGTACTTATTACACATGAAGTTGGTATTAAACATATACAATTTTGGTACTTATTATACTTAAAGTTGGTATGAAACATGTACAATTTTGGTATTAGTTACACGTGAAGTTGCTATGAAACCTATACTATATTCAAAACTTATTATACGTAAAGTTGGTATGAAACCTATACAATTTCGGTACCAACTATGCATAAAATTGGTTTGAAACCCATATAATTTTGGTGCTAATTACGAATAAAATTGGTACGAAACCAATTCTATTTTGGGTACTTATTACAAATGAAATTGGTATGAAATCTTTACAATTTTGGTACTACTTACACATGAAATTGATATGAAACATATACAATTTTGGTACAGTTATACATGAAATTGGTATGAAACATATACTTTTGCGATAATTATTATACATGAAGTTGGTATGAAACATATACAATTTTGGTACTAGTTACACATGAAGTTGGTATGAAACATATACTATATTCGAAACTTATTACACGTAAAGTTGGTATGAAACCTATACAATTTCGGTACTATGTATACATAAAATTTGTATGAAATCTATATAAATTTGGTACTAGTTACACGTGAAGTTGGTATGAAACATATATTATATTCGAAACTTATTATATGTAAGTTGGTATGAAACCTATACAATTTCGGTACTTAATATATATAAACTTGGTACGAAACCTATATAATTTGGTACTAATTATGAATGAAATTAGTACGAAATCTATACTATTTTTTGTTACTTAATACATTAAATTAGTATGAATTTTTTACAATTCTGTTACTAATTACACAAGAAATTGGTACGAAACCTATACAATTTGGGTACAAGTTATACGTGAAATTGGTATGAAACTATGATGCCTGGGGATTAATGGTGTTAATCCCGGTGTGGTAATAATCCTTAATAGATTTTTATTGTGGCAATTATGAATTAATTACGGTTTTAGGACTCTCGGGGATTTTAAATCGGGTTTTTGGAGTCGTGGGACCCAAGGGATGAGATTGTATTCTCGTCGTGGTGATAACCTTGAAATTTGGTCTTGGGTGGGATTTGGGGTCCGGAGTACTTTGTACTGGGGCTGGTAATAGAATTAGAGTTGGAGAGATGATATTTGAAAACAGATGATTTTTAATGAGTCTTGATGTATTTGTGGAGGAGTTGATATTTTAGAGCTTTGGGGCTATATATACCAAGTGGACTCGATGTTACGGGATAACACAATTCATTCCACTCCTTCCCTCCCCTCCTCAACGCCAAACCCTCTCCCCCCTTTCCCCTCTTTTCCCTTGGTGGGAAAAATCCTTGGTAGCTTGGCTCGGGAGCCGGATTTCTCGGAGATAATCAGGTATTAATCTTCCCCTCACCATTGTCTTCGATTTGGTAGTGGTATTGTAGAGTTTGGTTGAGAGGTTGGTTTTGGAATTTGGGGGTTTTTGATAAAAATTCAAAGTTGAGTTTTTAGTGTTTTTATTGGTTACAAATGGTGTAATGGATGTGTGAGGAATTTAGGGGTGTTGGTTTTGAGTTTGGGTGTGAAAAACACATGGAAGCTCGAATTTTTCAGAAACCCGCAGGTCGCGATCGATTGCGGCTTGGCGCCGATCGATCGCGACATGTTGCTGATTTGAGAAGGTGATGAACAGTAGCGGCGATCGATCGCGAATAGAGGGCGATCGATCGCGGGGTCCTTGGCGATCGATCCGAATTCGGGCGATCGATCGCGGCCCTGTTCCCTTTGTTTTTTTTTTCGTAATTTGGAAAATGTCGGGATTTTGGAATCGAGGTTTAAGTGGCCCATTTCCGGGGCAATGTCTACATTCAAATGGGCATGCCATACTTTAAAATGGATTGGTTGGAGCCAAAGTTTAATAAAATGGGATTCTCGGTTGAGTCTTTGGCTATCTATTAAACTTATAAAATGGTATATTTTGCATATTATGCATGCTTAGCCGGGGGGGAAGGGGGGGGGTTTATTTTGGTAATCGTCATGGATGGACGATATGTTTGGAAATTGTGAACGTGCTTGGGCACGTGATTGCATGCCTATGTTTAATTGGGAGTTATTTGCATGTTAGCACATAATTCATTGGGTCGTGGGACTCAGGCAAGGTTGGACTCGAACTACGGGATTATAAGGTACATATAACTTACGAGCATAGCCTATTACAATATTGCAACTGTGAAATGCACGATGTATGGTATTTGTAATAAATGAGCATTGAAATGCATGGTATGTGGTATTTACAATAAACGGGTATTGAAATGCATGGTATATGATAGTCGTGATAAATGGGAATACATTGGAAATCATGTGGTGCCGCTTTTGAGCGAGCAATGATTGAGATGTTGTCGTCGTTGAGCGACCATCGGTTATAACGCCGCTATTGTTGAGCGTGCGTGGGGTTAAAATGCCGCTATTGTAGAGCGAGTCATGAAATGGAATCATTGGCTAAATGTATGTGATACCTATGGTACTATATTTGATGATTTAACCATATTTGATTGTGGAATTGGTATAATGGAAATGTTTTAGTTGATCAATGAGATGATCAACTGGCTTTTGAGAATTTAATGGTTTTGTTATTTTGAGAACAGTGACAATACAGGGGATCCGGATGAGGATGATACCATCCAGGAAGTATCATTTAAATTCATGGCATTTACATTCTGTAAATTATGAACTGTAATATTATGATTATTGGATTTGTGGTATTGGTATGCTCACCCAGTGTGGGGGCTGTCTCTGTTGGGGCAGGTGATACAGGTGAGCAGCAGCTTTGGAGTTGAGGGTCGGGCTGTTGATTAGAGGTACTTCCAGGATTGAGGTACCAGAGCTGGTTGAGTAAGTACATAGATCCAGAGTTGAGGTCGAGTTGTGCTTGGGAGGTGCTTCCAGAATTGAAGTACCAGTAACGATATCTGGTAGAGTGTTTTATACATTAGATACACGCTTATTCATTGGGTGCTCATATGTGAGTACGTTTTACGTGTATATGGAATGTATAATGGCCTATGGCTTTTCTCTCTTCAATTATAGTTTGCATGCAATTAAATATGGAATTGCTAAATGAACTGAGAGCATGTTAGTGTATTATAAGGGTGCATACTATGTAAGTGATCTTGGTTGGGGAATTTGAATATTATGTGGATCAAATGCAAGAGATTTTCTGGATAGTATATGATGTTACACTTGCATATGGCTTTTTCACCATGATAGTATGATTATATGCACTAAGGGTATGGATTAATACACTAATAATGGGTTAAGGGCACGGGGGTCCTTACATTTGTGGTATCAGAGCAATGGTTTGCTCTTTGGGGCTGTTGATGGCCTAGGAACATGTTAATGAGAATGAGAAGCACATACTTATGCATGATGATAGTTAATGTTGTGTGGTACAACTATATTGCTTATGTGCGTTTATGATTTGTGTTCATAATTGGAATATGTTGTTGCTAACCATGGTGGTTGCAGGGTCATATGAGACATGGATAATGCATTATGGTTGCATATATATATAGAAGTGATGATTTTAATGCTTTGCCGCTAAATGTTGAAGCGATGGTAAAATTCCGCATGTCACATTTGAATTGAGGTGCATTAAAATACACTCATGGCGATGTTTATTGGAATACAGGTTATGCATTACGGTTGCATGCATGTCGTAGCGATGTGAATACTTGCCACTGTCATATTACTATTGCGAGGGATATTATGCCGCTAATATGTCGAAGCGAGGGGTATTTCCGCTGTCATGATAAAACGAGGAGTTGTGGCGCCGCTGTCATACCACCGCGATGAAGAATATTTGCCGCTTAAGCGAGGGATATTATACCGCTAATATGGCGTTGCGATGAGCTTTTCGCTATCGGATGATAGCGACGGAGGATATTTGCCGCTTAAGCGAGGGATATTATGCCGCTGGTATGTCGAAGCGAAGTAGTGAAGAGGGATATTTGCCGCTTCTTAGCGAGGGATATCATGACCCTAGTTTACGGGCGATGGTTCATGCCGCCGGGTATCTATATAGCGATGGTTCATTCCGCTAGTTTATTGGCGATGGTTCATGCCGCCGGGTATCTATATAGCGATGGTTCATTCCGCTAGTTTATTGGCGATGGTTCATGCCACCGGGTATCTTTATAGCGATGGTTTATTCGACTATTCTATTGGCGATGGTTCATGCCGTCGGGTATTATATAGCAACGGGTCATTCCGCTACATCTATTGGCGATGGTCTATGCCGCCAGGTATTATATAGCGATGCTACATTCCGCTACATCTATGGCGATGGTTCATACCGCCGGATATCTATAGCGATGTTCTATGCCGCTGACTCTATGGCGAGGGATCATGCCCCTGATTCTATAGCGATGGGTTATACCGCTATGTACGTGACACTGGATTACGCCACCTACGAGCGATGGGTGCTGATTGCGTACCACGGTTGGACGATGGAGACAGGTATGCCGCTATCTTATTAGCGATGAGGTATGGCATATTACTGTTTTATTCGGATTATTGTGGATGTAATGCGTTGATATACATATACCGTCATATGTTTGACAATGAGAGTATGGATGTCGTGTATCGACATATACCGTCACGAGTTGACGATGCTATTTTGAATGTCATATGTTGACAGGTACCGTCACGGGATGACGATGACATAGTGGATGCCTATGTAGACGCGTAGCATCGTTTCGGTGAATAATACATTTATGTATATGTATTTAGCCGTATGGTTGAAGTGCCGATGGTGGGCACAGAGTAGTGTCTGGGTCACTAGTTGACAGACCATTATGCCGAGCAGGTTTGCTCGATGAACTATTGGATGCATTGTACCGGTAAGTGTACCGCATCATGTAATTGGGGGTAAATAGTTTCGAGTAGCGATACCTTTGGGTATACTCGCTGGAATGGCTAAGGCCAAGTGATTGGTGGTAAGAGTAGTCATAGAGGAAACTACTCGCTTGTCGTTGTAATGTGTGGTAGACATGGTTACACCCACCCTGAGGATGTGGAATAAAGTCCTAATGGATTAGGATTGCACCGTGGTTGAGCAAGGACACCGGGATGTCCATTACGCTTTGGTGTTTTAGAGAAATATTGGGTGATGACCCACTACTCTAATGGCTTGTTACGATATGGTATACCTAGTGGAACTTAAGATGCGTTGGTAGGCTTGGTACAAGCCTATGAGGGCAGCGTATTGCTAGCCAGGTATTATTGCAGTGATATAGTGTGCTTGTTGTAGCCATTACACTGCTCGCTGGAACTAAGTTTGGTGAATCGTACGGTGATACGATGAAGGTTTTTGGTAGACTCTTGTAGTCTCTATGTGGCATGATGTTTGAGGCAGGGAATACCTCACGGGGACGTTTATACGTCAAATGTTTCGAGGGACTTGTACCGGGACAACTCGATTTTGTTGGGAATACCAACGTGAGTGTCAGCAAGTCGTTGTTAGCTCTGGTTGAGCATCCTTGCATATGGAATGCAATGGGAGTCACAATTGGAATTGTGGGATATAGCTAGTGGGGTGGCACTACTATATTGATTTTATCTCTTGGAGAGATTTGGATTGTAATGTCATGGAGACAGTTGGTATCGATCGTGGGTTGATTGTAAATCAGTCATGGTAATCATTGCTGATGATGGACTGGGTAATGACTTTATATTTCCGGTAAGACGTACGAGGAGGCGTCTCTGGGAGATGCTCGAGGTTTATGGAGTACTATGACATTAGTACAGAGCATCATTAGAATGAGTATACGTGGTGTATACGGGTTTCGATTTGGTAATAGTGGCATTGATGCACTATTCTAATCAGTTGTGTATTTCTGGGTTCCGAAATATATTTTGGTATAAATATATCCAGGTTTTCCGAACAGTGGTTTGAGGTTGGAGGGTCATAGATTCATGACACTTTCCTTGTGAGGAAGGCGGTATTGATATACCTACCAGTTGAATCTTTTGGGAGATTCATTGATTTGGTTTGTGTAGTGTTGATGTTAAAATCACACCCTTTTTGGTTTGTCAACCATCATTCTCCGTTGAGTGAGAATAATTGAGGATTGACAGTTGGTTTTGGGATTTTGGGTATGATTGGAGATACCCGAGTCTATTGCATTGAGTATGCATGTGGTGTTGGTGCTTGGGCATGTATGCCGGTGTGGGTATACGAATGTCAGCATTGTCTTGGTACTCGTCGAGCATTGGATTTATATGCTTTGATGAATGAATCTCCGGTGAGAGATTGTGGCCCCTTGAGATTGGTAATCTCGATGGCACGATGTATTCTGAGGAATAATCGTGAGGTCCGATTGACTTCCCCTGAGGAGGGATTGTCGTGTTTTGGGACCATGGTAATTCTTGCTATTTAATTCGATAGCTTCCTTGTGTTAGGATTGTTGAATCCTAGGGTAAACGAGGAATGGCCAGATTTTGGATTGGTTTAGTGTCGTGGTTGACACGTATGACGGGAATGCGATTGATTGTTTTGCATGCCCTTTCGGGAATTTGAGACCTTGTAGAGTCTCGATAATGTGTTGGACCAAAATGTGATTTTCTTGGAACTTATGGATGTAGACATCTTTAGAGATGTGTCTTGGGCGTTGATCGGTAGCGGTGAATTGCCCGATCCGTGTTGCAAAGTGGTGCAACTGCTCCTTTGAAGGAGGTATAATTGGAGTTTGGGAACCGGATGTAGGTTAGGTACACTTAGTGTACTGGTGATCACTTTGGTAACGATGTATGTTTAACATCGTAGGCTAAATCATAGAGATATCATTGAGGCGATATCTATTTTAGAATCACGAGTGATTCGTTTGATTTGCAGTTAGGTTTGGCTGACTGCTTTTGAGATGGTTAGCATCAGGGAAATGCTGACGTCTTTCTTTGAGTTTGTGATGGTTTGGGAGATTTACTCCATTCCAGGATTTGGTGTGAGGTCAATGTCCTCATGGTTGGTGTGTCGTTCATAATATGTTCGTGGTTCGACGGTGTAGATCCGTTTTGATTATGTGGTTTTGGTTGTACATAGAGTACGCTTTTGCAAATTTTGGGGACATAATTTTATTAGTGGGGGATATTGTGATGCCCGGGGATTAATTGTGTTAATCCCGGTGTGGTAATAATCCTTAATGGATTTTTATTGTGGCAATTATGAATTAATTGCGGTTTTAGGACTCCCGGGGATTTTAAATCGGGTTTTTGGAGTCCTGGGACCCAAGGGATGAGATTGTATTCTCGTCGTGGTGATAACCTTGGAATTTGGTCTTGGGTGGGATTTGGGGTCCGAAGTACTTTGTACTGGGGCTGGTAATTGAATTAGAGTTGGAGAGATGATCTTTGAAAACAAATGATTTTACTGAGTCTTGATGTATTTGTGGAGGAGTTGGTATTTTAGAGCTTTGGGGCTATATATATCAAGTGGACTCGGTGTTACGGGATAACACAATTCATTCCACTCCTTCCCTCCCCTCCTCAACGCCAACCCTTTCCCCCCCCTTTCCCCTCTTTTCCCTTGGTGGGAAAAATCCTTGGTAGCTTGGCTCGGGAGCCGAATTTCTCGAAGATAATCAGGTATTAATCTTCCTCTCACCATTGTCTTCGATTTGGTAGTGGTATTGTAGAGTTTGGTTGAGATTTTGGTTGGTTTTGGAATTTGGGGGTTTTTGATAAAAATCCAAAGTTGAGTTTTTAGTGTTTTTTATTGGTTACAGGTGGTGTAATGGCTGTGTTGAGGAAGTTAGGGGTGTTGGTTTTGAGTTTGGGTGTGAAAAACACCATGGAAGCTCGAATTTTTCGGAAACCCGTAGGTCGCGATCGATCGCGGCTTGGCGCTGATCGATCGCGACATGTTGCTGATTTGAGAAGATGATGAACAGTAGCGGTGATCGATCGCGGGGTCCTTAGCGATCGATGGCGGCGTGATTATTTTCGGGCAGTAGGGTATGGCAGTCGATCGCTGCTTGGCACCGATCGATCGTGGCCCTGTTCCCTTTGTTTTTTTTTTCGTAATTTGGAAAATATCGGGATTTTGGAATCGAGGTTTAAGTGGCCCATTTCCGGGGCAAATGTCTACATTCCAATGGGCATGCCATACATTAAAATGGATTGGTTGGAGCCAAAGTTTAATAAAATTGGATTCTCGGTTGAGTCTTTGGCTATCTATTAAACTTATAAAATGGTATATTTTGGGTATTATGCATTCTTAGCCGGGGGGGAGGGGGCTTTTATTTTGGTAATCGTCATGGATGGACGATATGTTTGGAAATTGTGAACGTGCTTGGACACGTGATTGCATGCCTATGTTTAATTGGGAGTTATTTGCATGTTAGCACATAATTCATCGGGTCGTGGGACTCATGCAAGGTTGGACTCGAACTACGGGATTATAAGGTACGTATAACGTACGAGCATAGCCTGTTACAATATTGCAACTGTGAAATGCACGATGTATGGTATTTGTAATAAATGAGCATTGAAATGCATGGTATGTGGTATTTACAATAAACGGGTATTGAAATGCATGGTATATGATAATCGTGATAAATGGGAATACATTGGAAATCATGTGGTGCCGCTTTTGAGCGAGCAATGATTGGGATGTTGTCGCCGTTGAGCGACCATCGGTTATAACGCCGCTATTGTAGAGAGTGTGTGGGGTTAAAATGCCGCTATTGTAGATCGAGTCATGAAATGGAATCATTGGCTAAATGTATGTGATACCCATGGTACTATATTTGATGATTTAACCATATTTGATGTGGAACTGGTATAATGGGAATGTTTTAGTTGATCAATGAGATGATCAACTGGCTTTTGAGAATTTATTGGTTCCCGTTATTTTGAGAACAGGGACAATACAGGGGATCCCGGATGAGGATGATACCATCCAGGGAGTATATTTAAATTCATGGCATTTACATTCTGTAAATTATGAACTGTAATATTTATGATTATTGAATTGGTGGTATTGGTATGCTCACCCCGTGTGGGGGCTGTCTCTGTTGGGGCAGGTGATATAGGTGTAGCAGCAGCTTTGGAGTTGAGGTCGGGCTGTTGATTAGAGGTACTTCCAGGATTGAGGTACCAGAGCTGGTTGAGTAAGTACATAGATCCAGAGTTGAGGTCGAGTTGTGCTTGGGAGGTGCTTCCAGAATTGAAGTACCAGTAACAGTATCTGGTAGAGTGTTTTATACATTAGATACACGCTTATTCATTGGGTGCTCATATGTGAGTACGTTTTACGTGTATATGGAATGTATAAATGAGCTATGTCTTTTCTCTCTTCATTTATAGTTTGCATGCAATTAAATATGGAATTGCTAAATGAACTGAGAGCATGTTAGTGTATTATAAGGATGCATACTATGTAAGTGATCTTGGTTGGGATGTTGTCGCCGTTGAGCGACCATCGGTTATAACGCCGCTATTGTTGAGCGTGCGTGGGATTAAAATGCCGCTATTGTAGATCGAGTCATGAAATGGAATCATTGGCTAAATGTATGTGATACCCATGGTACTATATTTGATGATTTAACCATATTTGATTGTGGAACTGGTATAATGGGAATGTTTTAGTTGATCAATGAGATGATCAACTGGCTTTTGAGAATTTAATGGTTCTCGTTATTTTGAGAACAGGGACAATACAGGGGATCCCGGATGAGGATGATACCATCCAGGGAGTATCATTTAAATTCATGGCATTTACATTCTGTAAATTATGAACTGTAATATTTATGATTATTGGATTGGTGGTATTGGTATGCTCACCCCGTGTGGGGGCTGTCTCTGTTGGGGCAGGTGATATAGGTGTAGCAGCAGCTTTGGAGTTGAGGTCGGGCTGTTGATTAGAGGTACTTCCAGGATTGAGGTACCAGAGCTGGTTGAGTAAGTACATAGATCCAGAGTTGAGGTCGAGTTGTGCTTGGGAGGTGCTTCCAGAATTGAAGTACCAGTAACGGTATCTGGTAGAGTGTTTTATACATTAGATACACGCTTATTCATTGGGTGCTCATATGTGAGTACGTTTTACGTGTATATGGAATGTATAAATGAGCTATGGCTTTTCTCTCTTCATTTATAGTTTGAATGCAATTAAATATGGAATTGCTAAATGAACTGAGAGCATGTTAGTGTATTATAAGGATGCATACTATGTAAGTGATCTTGGTTGGGGAATTTGAATATTATGTGGATCACATGCAAGAAATTTTCTGGATAGTATATGATGTTACACTTGCATATGGCTTTTTCCCCATGATAGTATGATTATATGCACTAAGGGTATGTATTAATACACTAATAACGGGTTAAGGGCACGGGGGTCCTTACAGAAACTTATAGTAGTTTTGGTACTTATTACACGTGAAGTTAATAATGAAAGATATACAATTTTGGTACTAATTACACATGAAGTTGGTATAAAACCTATACAATTTTGGTACTGGTTACACATGAAATTGGTATAAAACCTATACTATGTTCGGTACTTATTATACGCGAAGTTGGTATGAAACATATACAATTTCGATACTAAGTACGCAAAAATTTTTGATACTAATTACGAATAATTGGTACGAAACTTATACTATTTTCGGTACTTATTACATATGAAATGGTGTGAATCTTTACAATTCTGGTACTTGTTTCAAATAAAATTGGTATGAAACCTATACAATATTGGTACAAGTTACACGTGAAGTTGGTATGAAACCTATACTATTTTTTTGTATTTATTACACGTGAAGTTGGTATGAAACACATACAATTTTGATACTAGTTATACATGAAGCTGGTATGGAACTTATATAATTTTGATAGTAGTTACACATGAAATTGTTATGAAACCTATATTATATTCGGTACTTATTACAATCAAGTTTGTATGAAACCTATACATATTCGGTACCAACTATGCATAAAAATGGTACGAAATCTATATAATTTTGGCACTAATTACTAATGAAATTGGCACAAAACCTATACTATTTTGATACTTATTACAAATGAAATTGTATGAAATCTTTACAATTTTGGTACTACTTATACATAAAATTGATATAAAACATTTATCACATGAAATTGGTATTAATCAAATACAATTTTGGTATTAATTACACACACTCAAATTGATATTAAACGTATATAATTTTGGTACTAGTTACACTTGAAATTTGTATTAAACCTATACAATTTTGATACCAGTTACTTATGAAATTGGTATTAAAACTATACAATTTTGGTACTAGTTACATATAAAATTGGTATTAAACGTATATCATCGTGTATAGTACACATGAAATTAGTATTAAATCTATACAATTTTGGTACCAGTTACTCATGAAATTTGTATTAAACTTATATAATGTTGGTAGTAGTTGTACATGAAATTGATATTAAGCGTATACAATTCCGGTACTAATTACACATCAATATTGATGTTAAACTTATATATCGAATAAACAAACAATATCAAATCCAAACAGCAATAACAACATTTCTATAAAATATTCTATATTAATGTTAATCTTCTATATTGAACAACCAAAAATATCAATTTCAAATAACATCAATTTCAAATTTTACAAACAATATTTGTTTGGTCTTTTACTAGTTACACATGAAATTTGTATGACACGTATACTATTTTTGGTACTTATTACACTTGAAGTTGGTCTGAAACCTATACTAGTTACACATGATATATGTGTATATGAGTTGTATAAATGTCATTGACATTACTCTTTTCAATTGGGCATTGCATGCAATGAGTTTAAGAGTAAACATGCATGATGAATCGAGAATATGATTAGTGCATTATAATGAAGTATGTTGAATCATGCTTTATTTGTGATTCGTGATTTGAATGCGTTTCAATTAACCGTATGATAGTTGAATCGTCATATTTATTTAGAATCTATCACTCGGTGTTGAGCCTTAAACGCATGGTTGAGTTTAATTCTTAATTTATCTCCGAATTATTTATGAGTTTTGTTGATCAACAAAACATGTGTTTGTTATACTAATGCGTCTACTTAGTGTACAGGTTTATTGGTTGAAAAGTGGTTTGATTGGAGAAAATCAATTGTGCAAAATCTGGGTTGGATTGCCCCAGGCGATGGCAGCCAGGAAGGGCATCGCATGCACATCGACTGGAGCGACGCCGAGGCTCGCGCGCATGGCTTGAACGCCCGAGGCGATGGCTTGATCGCCTGAGGCGATGTCTTGAACTCCTGAGGCGATGAAACTTTTTGAGAAACCGAAGCTACGGCATTGATTTTTGGTGGTGATCGCCTGAGGCCATCCATACATCGCCTGAGGCGATATGTGCATTTTGGTGACCGTTGGGGCGCGGCGATGGTGATCGCCCGAGGCGATGTCCGGGGCGATCTTGGAGTGATTCAAGCCTTGAGTGTAGCAACGGCTAGTAGGAGCCTTGGGGGCCTCCTACACTATAAATATGGATGTTTTGGAGCATTTTGAAGACAAGAAACAAGACTATAGACTACAAGAAAGCTTTGCTCAATTCAAATTAATCTAGCATTGCAAACTTCATACATTTGTGTTGTATTGGAGTTTGTAATTCATTTATTGTTGTGTGAGTTTTGATTCTTCGTGTTGGTACACCGTGAAGGTGTTTATGTGAGTTATTGTAAGGTCCTACAACACCGACGCAAGTTGGAAATTGTAAAAGTCATCAACAAGTAAAGTTGGTGCAAGTGTTGTGGCTATCCTTGGAGCCCTTAAGGCCAAGAAGACTCGTGAAGAGTGTGGGTAACAAGAAGACTTGTGAAGAGTGTGGAACTCGGGAAGAGTTTTGTGTGGCTATCCTTGGAGCCCTTAAGGCCAAGAAGACTCGTGAAGAGTGTGGTCATCGTGAAGAGCTATTTTACTCGGGAAGAGTGTGTTGTGGCTAACTTGGAGCCCTTAAGGCCAAGATCATTTTCGTTCTAGTGGAACCTCGGTTAAACATTTTCTAACCGGGAAGAGGAGACGTAGGCGATTCATCGCCGAACTTCTATAACAAATATTTGTGTCTTTTACCACTTCATTTAATTTACGCATTTATTTATTACTTCTTTTTATTCTTTGTCGATTGACTTGAAGTCTTCCGCAGCGCAAACTCGACATTTTTGCAAATTTATTTTAAAACGCTAAAGTAGCCAAGGAACATCATTCACCCCCGCCCCTCGGTTCCAACAAGTGGTATCAGAGCCATTTGATTTTTTTTTTAAATCAAAAAATTTCTATGGCTAATCTAGCAAATGAGTTTGCTCAAGGTCAATCGACCAATCGCCCTCCGCTCTTCACACGTGATAACTACGGATGTTGGAAAAATAGAATTTCTCTATGCATCCAATCCGTAGATTATGACCTATGGAAGATTATTGTGAAAGGTCCACATATTCCTTTGAAGGAAGTGGGGGGAATAAGTATTCCCAAAGAAATGGACGATTTTACAAGAGCGTATATGATTTTAATTTCACAAAATGCTAAAACTATTAATATTTTACATTGTGCTTTAGATATGAAGGAATACAACCGGATCTCGATGTGCTCAACTGCAAAGGAAATATGGGACAAGTTGCAAATTTGTCATGAGGGCACAAATCAAGTGAAGGAGACAAAGATAGATCTACTACAACTCAAGTATGAGACATTTGAGATGGAATTCGGAGAAGACGTTGACTCGATGTTTAGAAGGCTCACCCAAATAATAAATGAGCTTGCACAACTTGGTGAGAAGTACCCTCCAAAACAAATATGGAGAAGAGCACTAAGAGCCTTTCCAAAGGAATGCGATGCAAAGAGGACGGCCATCATCGAATCCAACAAAGGAGAAAATGCATCTTATGATCTTGATGAACTTCATGGTACCTTGGTGACCCATGAGCTTGAAGTGTCAACAAGGAAGGGAATAAAGGAGGATGAGAGATCCATAAGAAAGGGAATAGCCTTGGTCGGGAGGAAAGATCAATCCGATGATGAAGAAGATGATGATGATGAAGAGATGATCTTGTTCACTAGAAAGTTCAAGAAATTCTTCAACAAACACAACAAGCCAAAGACCTCCGGTGCTACCAAACATGATTCCAAACACGAGTTAACATGCTATAATTGTCAAGATAAAGGTCATTATTCTAATAAATGTCCTAGGAAGAAGAATGAGGACAAAGGGAAGAAGAAAGCTCTAATAGCCACATGGAGTGATAGTGACTCCGATGGGGAAGAAGCAACAAACCTTTGTCTCATGGCCAAAGATGACACAAATGATTAAGGAGATGAAAGCGACGATGAGATACCATCTTTTGATGAATTGTTAGATTCCTATCATGAACTTATTGATGTTCTTGGCAAAACCAAGATGAGTATCAAATTACTCAAACTTGAGGTAGCCAAGAGAGATGAAGAAAACAATTCATTGAAAAATGAATTAAGTTCTTTGAAGAAATCTTTTTGCAAATTTAGTGATAGTAGTTTAAAGATGAATGAATTGCTTGGCTTACAACGTTGTAGCTTCGATAAAGCCGGACTAGGCTTTTCAAGCAAATCTAAAACATTTTCAAGCTTGTTGGCTAAAGCTAAGCATAATTCTCCTACTTGCACTTATTGTTGTAAAGATGGTCATACAAAGAATAAATGTAGGTTTGCTAAAATCCAATACCAACCTAACAAAAGGTGGAAATGGATTCCAAAGGCAATGATGAAAGCTAACCTTCAAGGACCCAAAAATTAAATGGGTACCAAAGAATCCCAAATCAAAAATTTGTTTTGTAGGGACAACAAAGGGATGGATGATGAAGGGACTAGCACATCAAGGGAGGAAACCATCTTATGCACAGGTATAGAGGAAGCACGAAGTATATGACCAATGGCAAGAACGCACTCTTGTCATCAAAGATAAATTTATTTTGTGCATTTAAAAGAGCAATTCAAAATTTCATTGGCACAAATTAATTGTGACCAATAAATAATGAAGCTCAATATTCATTGATAGTAAAATGCATTTCCCCTTAGCATGTGCACATATAAATTGTTTTGATTCATGATTTATGCTTATCTCTTTATAGTAAGTATCTTGATATGTCTTGAGCTCAAATTTGAATAATGCTATGTGAAAATGTGAAATTATGTGATTAAGCATGCTATAAGTGTTTGGATGCTCAATCTTTGATATAATGCTATCATGATCTTAATAATTTATTATCTTATCAAATGATGCTTTGAGAATTTTAATGTCTAGTGGGCATGAGTGCATGGACTCTTGGTAGAACATATGCACACTTTGCAATATTTAGAATTCATTGTTGATTGCCTTAAACACATTTTTTTTCCTCTCAATGATTTAATCTTATGCTTGTTATGGCTATTACATGCTTGATGAGGAACATGTGTAAATTGGTAAAATATGGCTATGTGTCAACATATACTTGTGATATGATTATTTGAATTTTGTGCTTTTTGATTATCACAAAAAGGGGGAGAATTTTGTGATAAACTTGAAGTTTAATACATGCATAGTTTGAGGGGGAGAGTTTTTTTTTATATGCATGGTTTGAGGGGGAGAGTTATGCATGATTTGAGGGGGAGAGCTTTTTATGCATTACTTGGTTAAATCTTGTATGTGCTATGCAATTGTTAAGGGGGAGTTTTGTTTACTCACATTTCATGCATATTACATATTCAAGTTTATCAAGCTTTGTGATCATAAAAAAAGGGGAGATTGTTGAGCCTTAAACGCATGGTTGAGTTTAATGCTTAATTTATCTCTGAATTATTTATGAGTTTTGATGATCAACAAAACTTGTGTTTGTTATACTAATGTGTCTACTTATTGTACATGTTTATTGGTTGAAAAGTGGTTTGATTGGAGAAAATCAATTGTGCAAAATCTGGGCTGGATCGCCCCAGGCGATGGCAGCCAGGAAGGGCATCGCCACGCACAGCGACTGGAACGACGCCGAGGCCCGCGCGCATGGAACGAACGCCCGAGGCGATGGCTTGATCGCCTGAGGTGATGTCTTGAACGCCTGAGGTGATGGGTGCTTCGCCTGAGGCGATGAAAGTTTTTGAGCAACCAAAGCTACGACATTGATTTTTGGTGGTGATCGTCTGAGGCCATCCATACATCGCCTGAGGCGATATGTGCATTTTGGTGACCGTTGGGGCGCGGCGGTGGTGATCGCCCGAGGCGATGTCCGAGGCGATCTTGGAGTGATTCAAGCCTTGAGTGTAGCAACGGCTCATAGGAGCTTTGGGGGCCTCCTACACAATAAATATGGATGTTTTGGAGCATTTTGAAGACAAGAAACAAGACTATAAACTACAATAAAGCTTTGCTCAATTCAAATTAATCTAGCATTGCAAACTGCATACATTTGTGTTGTATTGGAGTTTGTAATTCATCTCTTGTTGTGTGAGTTTTGATTCTTCGTGTTGGTACACCGTGAAGGTGTTTATGTGAGTTATTGTAAGGTCCTCCAACACCAACGCAAGTTGGAAATTGTAAAAGTCATCAACAAGTAAAGTTGGTGCAAGTGTTGTGGCTATCCTTGGAGCCCTTAAGGCCAAGAAGTCTCGTGAAGAGTGGTGTACTCGTGAAGAGCTATTTTACTCGGGAAGAGTGTTGTGGCAAACTTGGAGCCCTTAAGGCCAAGATCATTTTCGTTCTAGTGGAACCTCGGTTAAACATTTTCTAACCCGGAAGAGGAGACGTAGGCGATTCATCGCCGAACTTCTATAACAAATTTTTGTGTCTTTTACCGCTTTATTTAATTTACGCATTTATTTATTACTTCTTTTTATTCTTTGTCGATTGACTTGAAGTCTTCCGCAGCGCAAACTCGACATTTTTGCAAATTCATTTTAAAACGTAAGGTAGCCAAGGAACCTCATTCACCCCCCTCCCCTCTTCGGTTCCAACACTCGGGATATGGGGTTTTGAATATGACCGTAAGAATTTACATCGTTGGAAAATTATATAGTCGACAGACGTATAACTCCAACGAATCAATGTGCTATTTAAATTATTTAATAGTTTATCTTAGATGAACACATCAAGATGATTGTTGAATGATTATTTCTACTTAACACTCGGAAGAGGTAATTAAATAACATAGGAGTCTTTGACTAAACTGAAGAACACAACATAGTTGATAGTTGGGTGAAGTCGAATCTCTACAATCAGTCTCATTGATTTTATTCACTTAAATATTCATCATCTTGGTAGTTAATTTTAGTAAGTTAATTCTTAATTCGATTCGTCAAGCACCTTTACTTTTAAACTCATTGCATTCAATGCCCAATTGAAAGGTATTGTTAGGATCGAGGTAGTGTTTAGAAGGGGGGAGGGGGTTGAATAAACACTAGATTCAATTTTTATTTTTCTCGGTTAACTGCAGACTGTTAAGTGCTACAGTAGCTTCTCAATATAAGGCAAGTCAGCAGACACTGATTATAGTGCGGAAGACGTCTGCTGGACTTGTGAGGAGTAAAACTGAATGATAAGTAAGTAATAAGTAAAGAACACAAGTATTGTTTCTGGAAGTTCGAAGCACAACACTTCTACGTCTCCCCTTCTTCCTTTGCAGGAAGGATTCACTCGAAGACTTGGTTTACACTTTACAGTATACAACCTTCTTAGGCACTCACACAACTTGGCCTAAACTCCTAGCAATCACAACTTCTTAATGTGATTACAAAAGTTTCTATGACACTCTTTACAAAATAAACTTTTAGCTTTGAGAGTTCTTGAGCAGCAGACTTCAGTTGTAAATACTCTGTCATAGATTCAGTTGCACTGCTTGTCTGCTCTTTTGCTGAACTTTAGAATATCAGTAATTTGAATTTCTGTTTACGATGAAGTGTTTCTATTTGTTTGAATAAATCGCTAAGCTAACCTCTTCATTCTTTGCTTGGACGTATTTATAGAATCAGATGTCCAACTGTAGCTTTTCTGTATTAGGAAGAGATCAGCTTTCCATATTCAGATTGTCTTCTTTACTATTTTGTTAAGCAACGGCTCTTTTATTCTGACGGTAATGGTGGCGGAGATATAGCAGGGTGCGCCGCTGTTGTACCTTTGTCAGAGAATGTTTGTACTTCTTTTGTCTTGTTGCTTTGTGCTCTTACTGGATGTTTAGACTTCTGCTGGTCTTCTTTGTTCAACTGGTCGTTCATCCTCTTGTGACCAGTAGATGTCTTTGTTCAGTGTAAGACTATCCGGTTGATGGTTGTCCAGTAGATGTCTATCCAGTTTATGTTTATCCGGTTGATGTCTGTATCCAGTTGATGTTCGTCCGGTTGATGTCTATCCGGCTGGTAGCCATCCAGTTGATGTCTGTTCGGTTGATGTCTATCCAGTTGGTAGCCATCCAGTTGATGTCTATCCAGTTGGTAGCCATCCAGTTGATGTCTGTCCGGTTGATGTCTATCCAGTTGGTAGTCATCCAGTTGATGTCTGTCCGGTTGATGTCTATTCGGTTGGTAGCCATCCAGTTGATGTCCATTCGGTTGATGTCTATCCAGTTGGTAGTCATCCAGTTGATGTCTATCCGGTTGATGTCTATCCGGTTGGTAGTCATCCAGTTGATGTCTGTCCGGTTGATATCTATCCAGTTGGTATTTGTCATCCGATTGGTCTTTATCACCCGGTAGGTGTACATCCAGTAGGTGTTTGTAATCACCAAAACTTAAAAATCATTTCCCAACAATTTCCCCCTTTTTGGTGATGACAAAACTAAGCAATAACGATTTCATACTCCAATAATTTATGCGGTGAATCCTGAAAAGACTTGAAGACATAATGGAAAGGAAATTTTCATTTGTTATAAAAATAAGCAGATTACAAGTTGTAATCAAACTGGACAATTGAGAGAGATTCATCTTCATTTAAGATGAATTCTGATAACTGGATTCAACTTAAGACAAAACTATTTCTACAAGATATAGCTAATACAAGACAAACTTTAAACAAACAATGTAGACCGGAGAGCTTCGATCCACTTAGTTGCGGGGAGGAAGAACTTCGATCCACATTGTTTCAGAGAGGAAGAGCTTCGATCGGGGATATATTCAAATGTATATTCATCAGGCCTCCATGGTTTATGGATTCACCCATGAGAATATTCTATCTCTGTTTCCCCCCTTTTTGTCATCAGCACCCAGATAACTCCTGATTAAAATTCCTGACTGATGATGAGCATCAGAGAAGTATTCAAACGCTGAAGCTTAACGGAGCTGGGTTAGATAAGTAATCAACCCATGAGGGGTTGATTTAGATAAGTAATAAACCCATGAAGATGAACAGTTGCGAAGAGGAAACCAAGGAATTTTCAAAGAATTGAAAATAATCATGATGAGTGAATGTGTTATAAAAACAAAAATAAGCCTTTATTTATAGAAGAATTTCATTAAGTGTGAACACAATAATGATGCTACGATAAACACGGAAAAAGTCAAATGAAAACAGTAAAAAGATAATATTAATTAATAAGGGGTCAGAAAACGATACTATTTCCCCCCTAACCAATGTCGGGAATAGTCGCGCTTTTTGGTAGACGGTTGGTGCGGACTTCGAGACCTTGGCTGGGAAGATGGTCTGGACTGATTTGATGCTCCAGCTGCAGTGGATGAACGATTAGCTGGACTCGGGTCTCGTTGGGACTGAGGAGTAGGTTGGCTGGACTCAGGCAGTCTTCTAATAATTTGAGGGGCAGCAGGCAGGCTGTTGCATAAATCTTGAATTTGGGAAGCAAATGCTGCCTGCATGGTTGCCAGCTGGTCGGTCAAGACTTTCTTGGCGTCTTCTATCTTATCTCCAAAGGCCAGTGAGGTGGCAGCATGAAGAGATTCATTATGTTGATTGATCTGAAGACGAGCCTGCCCTATCCTAGAAAGTCGCAAAGGCATTTTCAACAAACGTCTGAAGCCGGGTCACAATAGTTGTGAGGCTATTGATATCACGCTAGACATGCTGGAATTGAGACTCATTAGTTTGCTGATGGCTCCCGAGAATAAGAGTCGCAGTGCGCTCATCCTGTTTAAGCTTATGTACGTAACTGGCTAGTGCAGAGATCGCATTTGACAGATTTACCAGTTGTTCAGCGACGTTGGGTGGCCCTTCCCGAGGAATATGAGTAGCGAAGTCAAAGAAGTCTTCAGGGGGTCTTGAGCCATCGTATTAACCAGATCATCTGTTTGAGTCTCCGCATTTGTAGTGAGAACTCCAGGAAGACCCTCAAAATCATTAGTAGTCAGCAGGGCAGCGGCTTCAGCAGTTGGTGCAGTCGGTTCGTCGATATCACTGACAGCGATGCTGGTAGCAGCTTGTTCCAGCACAGCTGCAGACGATTTGAGGTGATCAGTAGAGTGTGAGGAGTGTTCACTGGGCTCACCATGACCAGAGGATATAGCAACTTGATGGACCACAGTCTGAATTACTGTGTCCATATTCTCGTGATCAACGACCATTGATTGGAACGGTTGATCCGTGGCAGGGGTGATCTCGATGACAGGAGGAGGTAGCTCCATTGTTGGTGGGACAGTCTCTAAGTCAGGATGAGTTGCCTCCAGGTTAGTTGAGGCTATCTCTACATCAGTGGTAGTTATTTCCAAGCCTGTAGGGGCTATCTGCAAATCAGTCTGATCAGGGCTTGCAACATTTACAGCTGTAGAGCATGAGTGAAGACCAGTTGATATGTGAAGATCATGAAGAGCTTGCTCTGCCATTTTCAGTTTTGGTCCAAGAGCATTCAGAACTGCTCTATCATGATTCGCGGTGCCTGAATCACCATTGAATTGCTGAAGTCGGGATTCAACAAGGGCTTGAAGTTCGCCCACATAGTTCATGAGACGGAAAATATCCCTCAGCTTCAGACTCTTCTCAGTGTCGGTGAGTTGAAGATAAGCCAAAATTTGGTTCTCATCTTCCCGTGCTTGATCCAGGATTGGAGTGAAGTCATTAAATCGAATTTTCACCCGTGCCTTCACCCATCTATCAAAAATTTCTAGTTGTGGCTGCAGCTTGGCTTCCACTGTATCCATGACCATTTGTATCTCATAGGCAACAGGTGTGGTCACTGGAGCCATAATATTTTTTTCCTTTTCCAGCTGTGCTGGTCCTTGGATGACAGTAGGGACACAAGGACTTGGGTGTCCGAAAACTAATAGAGCCGGGTGCTTGCTGAGAACTCATTAGTGCGGAAAGATTGTCAGCTGGAGCCACTGATGTAGCAAGTACCATGGCCAATGAGGCAGGAGATGCAATTGGTTCCTCGGGGGGAGGATGTTCAGGACTGGGTTCTCTGCGAGGGATGTCTGTCGTGGGACCTGCAGAGGAGACGGTATCTGAAGCAGCAATGACTGTCGGACGGAGGGCAGGAGGAGCCCCTTTTCTGGTTCTGGGCTTCTTAGGAGGAGGAGGAGGAGATGACTTAGCTGATTCAGAGATGGTCTGTTCCGAGTCACTGATAACTTGATTTGATCGACGCTTCGTCAGACCAACCTCTCTGCCACTCCGCTGCCTGTGTATCTGAAGATACTTCGCAGTGATGAGTCTCCCTGGATGAAGGTCGGAGGAAGTCCCTGCCTTAATGCTTTTGCTTGCAAAAATGCTACTGAGAGGTAGGGCGAAACCAGATTGACCCTTGCCTGAAGTGATGAGGCCAGTGAGGATCTGGAACAAAACTACTGACCAGTTGATTTCCAGTCCTTTGAAGATGGCGCTCATGACATCAAACTTCTCAGGAGTGATGATGTCAAAGGAGCCAGTTTTGCACAGCAGCCCCTTAGAAATAACATCGGCCAGTTGCCGGAAATGACTCTTCATCAGCACCTTCCGGAATGGAGGACGTCAGAGACGTTCATTTGAGTCAGAGAAGGTGATTCGCATTTCTTCCCTGACCTCCACTGGAACGGTGGAAAAAATCTGTAAGTCCAGTGGCAGGAAGACAAAGGTGCGTGCTGAACTCCTGCTGAGTGATGGTAATAGGTTGTCTAGAAACAGAGGCCATCACGGAATCATTTTGAACTTTGGCGGTGGCAAAGAATTCATGTAACGCGGCTTTGTAGAAGGTCGGAGCCTGGCTGAGAATCAATAAAAGTCCTGATGTATCCAATTTTTGAAAAACTTCCTTTGTGTCGTCATCAGAGGATGTGGAGATGGAGTGGAAATCCACATGAACAACATTAGTGATGAAACTTGGCTGAGTGTTCTTCGACATTTCTGATGAGTATGCGGAGAAAGCAGCAACAATCCTGTTGAATAAAATTTTCTGGAAAGAAAGTTAATCGCAGTAAAATTTTTTGGAGAGATAAAGAGTAATAACCAAAGTAATGGCGGTTAAAGATAGAAGTATATGTAATGTCGTACTGTAGATGAGCGGACACATGGGTACGTGGCGATCATCTAACGATTTAAAGATTTAAAAAATTAATTAAAAGGACAGGATTTGGGCGGGATTCAAATAATTTATTTTATAACAAAAAAAATGAATTTGAATTCCGACGTTCCATTAGGTTAATGGGTATCGAAGGTTATTTTAGTCAAAGCATATTTGGCGAAGTCTGCTGGTATGTAGGGTTCGACTGGTAAGAAACATCTACTGGTATGTAGAGTCCTACTGGTACGTATACACCTACTGCAGCAGACCATTGTATTACCAGCTGAGCTTAAATAACCAAGATAAATTTTTAACTAAAATCCCCCCTTAATTTATACGAATAAACTAAGTAATTCCCCCTGAATACATTACCAAAAGAATAATCAAGGATTTATTTCAATTAAACCAAGAATATTTCGAAAGTAGGAGAACTTAGCGTCCGGTAGGGGTTTTGTGAAAATGTCTGCTGCCTGTTGTTCGGTAGAGATATACTCCAGCCGAATTTCTTTCTTCATAACATGATCTCTGATAAAATGATGACGAATGTCAATGTGTTTAGTGCGAGTATGAAGAACTGGGTTGTATGTAATGGCTATTGCAGATGTGTTGTCACAAAATATGGGTGCCTCCGTGGATTCAATTCCATAATCTCTCAGTTGTTGCTGAATCCAGAGCAGATGATCACAGCAGCTTCCAGCAGCAAGGTATCCTGCCTCTGCAGTAGAAGTTGCTATGGATGTCTGCTTCTTGCAACCCCATGAAATTAGTCTATCTCCAAGAAATTGACAGTATCCACTGGTACTCTTTCTGTCAATTTTGCAACCAGCATAATCTGCATCCGAATATCCGATCAGTTTAAAAGTTGAGTCTCTTGGATACCATAGACCGGCATTCTCAGTTCCTTTCAGATATTTGAGAATTCTTTTGACAACAGTGAAATGAGACTGCTTGGGATTTGCTTGAAATCGGGCGCACATACAAACTGCGAACATAATGTCTGGTCGACTGGCTGTTAAGTACAACAATGATCCAATAATGCCTCGATACATTGTAACTTCGACTGGTATTCCTGAATTGTCCAAGTCGAGTTTGGCAGATGAGCTCATTGGAGTAGAGGCAGCTGAGCTGGTACTCATTCCATATTTCTTTAGCAGTTCTTTAGTATATTTAGATTGATTGATCAGAATTCCTTCACTCGATTGCTTGACTTGAAATCCTAAGAAAAATGATAATTCTCCAATCATGCTCATCTCAAATTGATCCTGCATAATTTTAGAAAATCTTTCGCACAATTTTGAGTTAGTACTGCCGAAAATAATATCATCAACATATATTTGAACAAGCAGAGTATGATCACCCTTTGTGAATTTGAAGAGAGTCTTATCCACCGTGCCAATGGTAAAGTTATGTTCAGTTAAATATTTTGATAGAGTTTCATACCAAGCACGGGGAGCTTGCTTCAGACCATACAAGGCTTTATTAAGACGAAATACATAAGATGGCTGCTGATGGCTTTCAAATCCAGGAGGTTGTTCAACGTAAACTTCTTCCTGCAGTTTGCTGTTAAGAAACGCACTCTTAACATCCATCTAATAGACTTTAAAGTCTTTAAAAGCAGCAAATGCAAGAAATATGCAAATTGCTTCTAGTCGAGCTATAGGGGCAAATGTTTCATCAAAATCAATGCCTTCTTCCTGTATGTAGCCCTGTGCGACTAATCTTGCTTTATTTCTGATTACTGTTCCATTTTCATCTAATTTATTCCTAAATACCCATTTGGTGCCAATTATAGTGTGATGATGTGGTTACTAAATACCATACTTTGTTTCGCTCAAACTGATTTAGTTCTTCTTGCATAGCGTCTACCCAGCTTGGGTCCAACATAGCATCATCAATCTTCTTAGGTTCTAAGTGAGATATGAATGCAGCATGAAGGAATTCATTAATTAATTGTCCTCTGGTGCGTAGAGGCGCAACAGGGTTACCTATGACCTGCTCGGGAGGATGATCCTTCATCCACCGGAGCGGAGGTCCAAGAGGGTTGAGCTCTTCATTTGACTGGATATGAGTGGGTATTTCAGAAGTTCTGATTGTTGCATCTTTTTCATTTGCTTCCTCTACTGCAGCAGGAGTATGTGCAATAGTGTCATTGTCAGCTGAATGCGGTGCTTGTTGACCAGTAGACTCCTCTGTTTGGGCTTCAGGAACTTCTGGTTCTAAGGAGGAGTCAGTCCTGCTTCTGTAATTTATCTCATCATCAACATTTTCATCAATGTAAGTGCTTTCCAGTCGATTGCTCAAGTTGTTGATTTTCAGATTAGATATCGTACAGTCAGTAGGTTCATCAAATTTTACATGCACTGATTCTTCTACAGTAAGAGTTCTATTATTAAATACTCTGAAGGCTTTACTAACTGTAGAATAACCAAGAAATATTCCAGCATCAGATTTGACATCAAAAGCGGTGAGATGAGTCTTTCCATTGTTGTGAATAAAACATTTGCAACCAAACACATGGAAATAAGAAATATTTGGCTTACTGCCATTCCAGATCTCATAAGGGGTTTTATTTGCTCGCTTATTAATCATTGATCTGTTCTACGTATAACATGTTGTGTTGACGGCTTCTGCCCAAAATCTCTGCGATATTTCTGATTCCGCAAGCATAGTTCGCGCAGCTTCTTTCAAGGTGCGGTTCCTACGCTCAGCAACTCCGTTTTGTTGAGGAGTTCTTGCAGCAGAGTATTCGTGTTTAATGCCAAGGTCATCTAGATATGATTCGAGTGACTGATTGGTAAACTCAGTACCTTTATCACTACGAATTCTATCTATCCCACACGATTTCTCATTTTGGAGTCTTTTCAGTAGTTTGACCAGCTTTGGAGTAGCCTGATCTTTGCCACTTAGGAACAGGACCCACGTAAAACGAGTATAATCATCTACTAACACTAGAGTATACTTCATTCCCCCTAGACTTGTTACTGGTATAGGACCAAATAGATCTATATGCAGCAACTCTAGGCACCGAGAAGAAGATTTACTCCCTTTGTTCTTAAAGGAAGATCCGATTTGCTTACCAAGCTGGCATGCTGCACAGATCTTGTCTTTTGAGAACTCAATTTGGGACAGTCCAATGACTAGATCAAGTTTACGCAGACTGCCAATAGTTTTAAAATTTAAGTGACTCAATCGTTTGTGCCAAAGCCAATTTTTGGAAGAATTCAGGGCAGCAAAGCAGGTAGAGGAGGTAGGCTGATTAAGATTCCAATCAATTTTATATGTATTATCGTGCCTTCTTCCTACAAGTAATATACTGCCATCAGTAGATTTGATTGTGCATGAGTGCTGGTTGAACTCTACAGAATGACCATTGTCACATAGTTGACTTATGCTAATCAAGTTATAGCATAGATTTTCAACCAACAGAATATCTTTAATAATAATGTTACCGTAGATAATCTTACCCTTACCCACGGTTCTACCTTTCGCGTTGTCTCCAAAAGTTATTCTGGGTCCGGTGGAGTCCACTAGTTCAGACAATAAGCTCGCATTTCCTGTCATATGTCTAGAGCATCCGCTGTCCAGAACCATTCTGAGCTCCGAACTTTATGCATTCTAGATTCTTGCAATTAAAGTGATAACATGATTGGTACCCAATCCTACTTGGTTCCGGGTAGGATTAGTCCTTTCGGGACCCACACTTGTATAACCCTGAATTGTTTGGGTCTGTGTGTGTCCTGAAATGTGTGTGCATTAACTGAAGAAGTTATTCTTGGGTGATACATGTGATAGTGAGTGTATGCGTGTTGTTTAGGTTTTTGGTTTCTGTTAGGAAGCATGTATCTCTTTTGGACAGGCATACAATTATGATACCAGTTAGGTTTTACCTCTCGAGTGGCCTGACCAGTGGGTTTATGTTTATTTCTAAACATTTGCCCCTGTCGAGCTTTCTCTTTTGGCTCCACATAACCAATACCTTTGTGTGATGCCCGTTCTTTGAAGAGTATTGGTTCAACAGATTCCTTAACCAACTCACTTGGTTCATATAATGTGCTTGATTTAACAAAATTCATTGTTTGAATCTTGTTTCTTTTTAGACACACTTGAGATTTGATGCCGAATGAATTACTATCATTGTTAGAGTAGCCTATACCGGTAAGATCACCAGCAAGTCTTATCGACTCAAGCATTTCATCCTTTTTGGCAGTAGATGCATTCCATGTGCGAACCAGCTTACTGAGTTTCTGGTGTGCACATGTTGCTTCCTCCCTTTCTTTCTCGAGCTGGCTTACTTTATCCCTCAAGCTTTTCAACTCAGTGGATTGTTCACAATCACATTCGTTGTTCTGCTGTTTTGTTGGGACTTGTTGTTCAGTCTTGTAGTTCTCGAAGGATTCGTACAACATGTGATACTCATTTATCATGTCATGTAATGCATTTGTGAGCTCAATGTGTGTAAATTCAGAAAGATTAGGATCATTTACCTCACAGTCGTCGTTGGCCATTAGACAATGAACTTCTTCATCTTCACTGTCACTGGATGAGCTGGAAGAAGTTTCTGATTCTGAGTCAGCCCATTTGTTCTTATTTTCTTCCGCCACCAGTACTTTCTGTTCTCTGTCTCTTCTAGATGATCTTCTATTTTCTTTAGACTTTCTATATTCTTTTGATCCTTTCTTTTGATCATCCTTCTTCGGTTTAGGACAGTCAGCAATAAAATGTCCTGGTTTGAGACAGTTAAAGCATATACGTTCATCTTTATCCGATCTATTCTTGAAGCTTTGTCTTCTTGGGTAGGATTGATAAGTCTTTTGACTTTTCTTCATAAAATTTCCAAATTTCTTGACAAATAGCACAATTGCATCGTTGCATATTTTTTCAGGAGTAATCTCTGTTGTGACAGGAGGAGCTTCAGATGCAATAAGAGCTTTGGTTGGTTGACTGGTGCCGGGTTCATCTTCAATCCGAATACCTAGTTCGAACTCATAAGCTTTTAAGTCAGCAAATAAGTCGTGTAGGTCTATCTTGTTTAGATCTTTTGATTCTCTCATGGCAATCGTCTTTACATCCCATTCTCTTGGGAGACCTCTCATGACTTTTAGAGTGACTTCCCTGTTGGATAGATCTTTACCAAGGCTATTGAGTTCATTTATGATGCCAGTTACTCTCTCATCGTATTCACTTAGAGTTTCTCCGGACATCATTTTGATGTTTTCAAACTTCTGTAATGCAACAGTGAGTTTGTTTTCCTTGGTTTGATCATTTCCTTCGCACAGCTGAGCAATCTTTTCCCAGATGTCCTTTGCAGTGGGACACATCTTGACCTTGTTGAACATATTTTTGTCCAGAGTTTTGAACAATATGTCTTTTGCCACATTGTCCAGATTTACCTTTTTCTTTTCTTCATTTGTCCAGAAGGATCTATCCTTTTCAACCATCTGAGGTTCACCACCAGAGATAGCAGTTGCTGTATTGACTTTCATGATCTTCATTGGTCCATCAGTGATGACGAACCACATATCATCATCTTGGGTACTTAGATGTGCTTGCATACGAATTCTCCAATCGTCATATTCATCCTTCTTGAACCTTGGAATCTTCCTGAATGAGGCCATCAGTTTTTGGTAATCTCTCAAGATTGAGAAGACCTAAGCTCTGATACCACTTGTTAGGATCGATGTAGTGTTTAGAAAAGGGGGGGGGGGGGGGGGGGGTTGAATAAACACTAGATTCAATTTCGATTTTTCTCGGGTTAACTGCAGACTGTTAAGTGCTACAATAGCTTCTCAATATAAGGCAAGTCAGCAGACACTGATTATAGTGCGGAAGACGTCTGCTGGACTTGTGAGGAGTAAAACTGAATGATAAGTAAGTAATAAGTAAAGAACACAAGTATTGTTTCTGGAAGTTTGAAGCACAACGCTTCTACGTCTCCCCTTCTTCCTTTGCAGGAAGGATTCACTAGAAGACTTGTTTTACACTTTACAGTATACAACCTTCTTAGGCACTCACACAACTTGGCCTAAACTCCTAGCAATCACAACTTCTTAATTTGATTACAAAAGTTTCTATGACACTCTTTACAAAATAAACTTTTAGCTTTGAGTGTTCTTGAGCAGCAGACTTCAGTTGTAAATACTCTGTCACAGATTCAGTTGCACTGCTTGTCTGCTCTTTTGCTGAACTTTTATCAGTAATTTGAATTTCTGTTTACGATGAAGTGTTTCTCTTTGTTTGAATAAATCGCTCAGCTAACCTCTTCATTCTTTGCTTGGACGTATTTATAGAATCAGAGGTCCAACGGTAGCTTTTCTGTATTAGGAAGAGATCAGCTTTCCATATTCAGATTGTCTTCTTTCCTATTTTGTTAAGCAACGGCTCTTTTATTCTGACGGTAATGGTGGCGGAGATATAGCAGGGTGCGCCACTGTTGTACCTTTGTCAGAGAATGTTTGTACTTCTTTTGTCTTGTTGCTTTGTGCTCTTACTGGATGTTTAGACTTCTGCTGGTCTTCTTTGTTCAACTGGTCGTTCATCCTCTTGTGACCAGTAGATGTCTTTGTTCAGTGTAAGACTATACGGTTGATGGTTGTCCAGTAGATGTCTATCCAGTTTATGTTTATCCGGTTGATGTCTGTATCCAGTTGATGTTCGTCCGGTTGATGTCTATCCGGTTGTTAGCCATCCAGTTGATGTCTGTCTGGTTTATGTCCAGTTGATGTCTGTTCGGTTGGTGTCTATCCAGTTGGTAGCCATCCAGTTGATGTCTGTCGGTTGATGTCTATCCAGTTGGTAGTCATCCAGTTGATGTCTGTCCGGTTGATGTCTATCCGGTTGGTAGTCATCCAGTTGATGTCTGTCCGGTTGATGTCTATCGGTTGGTAGCTGTTGCGAAAAATCCCTTACCGCAAGCGCACGATAGTCAAGTTTTAGTATAAAAAGATGTCGAACCCACAGAGATTGATTAAATAGTTAATCTAAGTACTGAATTAAAATAATCTTTGCTTTATTTAGAGAATCGAATAGTTGAGTGTTATGCGAATAATAAAAATTAATTAACTAACGATGATCAAATACTGAGTTGAAAAGAAATCAGTTGGAGACGAATCTAGGAGTACGATTTCACTTGTTCATCTACTACACTTATCATTCCTTGATTTCCATGTTATGGATTTCCTAGTTTACTAGCCGAGAATTCTTATTTGCTTCTACTCCCTCTCCCGAGTGTTAAGCAGAAGTAATTATCTAACATCAATCTTGATATCCCTATCTAAGATTAATTATCAAACAATTGTAAAAGCGCAGTAATTCCTTTGACGACTTCTATGGAGTTATAGGCCTTCCGAACAATATAACTACCACGATACGAATTCCTTCTTTCCTATTCACAACCCCCTCTCCCGAGTGATAGATCACGAATATAGAATCATTCAACCCATGGCCAGTAGATTAAAATCATTAAGAACAGGAAAACATAAATAAACCATACAGAAATCCAAATAAACTTCAATCAATTCATAATAAGCGTAGTTTCAAAACAAGCTACATCGTCTCCTAGAAAATAAAATTAGCTCATGCTAGAAGTATTTAAACACATAGACATGTTTAAATAACCCATAAAAATTGCTAAAAGTTTAGAGATACAAAACAAATTGGACGCTATTCTTCGGTCTCCGATGAACGCCGCCGTCTCGTGATGAATTCTCTACTTTTTTTGCTCCGAGCCGTCGTCGTTATTTTTCTCCGTTCTTCAACCCTAGCCTCCTTCTCTCCAAAAATATGTCCAAGTCTGAATGAATCCTCAAAATCCTCCTTCCAAAACCTTTAAAAGTCCCGTGCATCAAATAAGGAAAGCAGTCCAAAATTTCCAAAATTCATCAGGCGTAATGACGCCTCCGAAGTGGCGTAGTTACGCCTGTCGATGTGTCAAAAAATCTGGCTTCTCGCGTGACAGGCGTAATGACGCCTCCAAAGTGGCGTAGTTACGCCTATAAAAATTCTCAAAAGCCGTGGGTTAGACGTAGCTACGCCTGAATGAGGCGTCTTTACGCCTGTTGAAATCCTTTAAAAGCTCAAATGTCGTGGGCTAGGCGTAGTTACGCCTCAACGTAGGTGTAGTTACGCCTGTTGCCATGATTGAAAGTGTAGATTTTTGGCTTCAATTCATCCGTTCTTTCCGTCATTTGCACCCTTTTAGTCCACAAAACATGTAATTACCTGGATTCCTGCAAAACAACACAGAACAAAACCAAAAGCGTAATTCTGATCGAAAACTAACACTAAACCATGCAAAATAAGAAGAAATATAAGTGTATAAAATACTCTTATCAAACCCCATAAACTTAAACTTTTGCTAGTCCCGAGCAAAACAACAACAAAAACAAAACAAAAACAAATCAAAACTAAACTGACATGAAAAGACACACAAAACAAAGTTGTAAAACATTCCAATTGTGTAGGCCTCAAAAGTATTCAGACATGCATATCACTTTCTCAAGAATTCTCACGTGTGTGTGTGCTACCATTTCCATTTAATCATTAAGCCAAAACGCTATTTACTCACACAAATCAATAGGTCTTTGCAAGGTATAGGTTCAAATTGCATTGCTCAAAAAATAGAGTGTAGCTTTGATGAATGCTAACAATGCAACAAGACTAGGTAATGAGATGCTCATATGTGAATGTCAAAACCATGTTTATTACAAGTGTTTCTCGAGTGTCATAGGTTCACTATTCATAACCTTCTCCACTATATTAGACAAATGTGGCTTGGTCAATAGATCTTAATAGGCTTGTACCGTAAGGCCTTGGCTCATGGCTACAATAAAAAGATAGGAATTTCAAAACAAGTGAGTAAGTCATATTAACCATGTTGCGCAATCTCATCTCAATTTCGATTCCTTCTATTGATGATTCATCTTTTTTTTTTCTTTTCAATTCACCCTCCTTTCTCATCCCCCTCATCATTCACCTCATTATTTTCTCATTCTTTCCATCACTTATTTCTTCACCTCTTCAACAATCTTTTTATGCATTCATTCCCTTTTTTTCTTTATTTCTCTCCTTCAAATTTTTTTTTCAATAAGAACATGAGAGATATTTGAAATTTTAAAGTGCAATAGGGGCATACTCACTTGAGGGTAGGAAATAGTGTATAAGCTTTCAACAAGGTGGTCGATGTGGGATTTTGAAATGATGCCGAATGGGGGTTATTATGTGCCTAAGCACATGCCATTCGATTTTCACTAAGCTCAAAAGGGTAGCTAGGGATAAAATGATGTATTTTGGTGGCTTCAAAGGCTCAAACGAATCAAAGATTGCCTAAATCATTCCTAAGCCACATATGTTTGTATTTCGCCTCAAAGATTACTATAGTAAGTTCTATACTACTCTTAAATTACAAATAACTTACATGATTTGACCAATGTGCTCAGTTGCATCTGAAAACCATGGTAATATTAGTAAAAATTTGAATGAGATTCTAAAAGGTATTGCAAACAATTCAATATCATTCTTTTATATTTAAGCTCAAAATGGCTACTATGTCAATTTTCTATGAAAGAATCAAGGCCCAAATTATCAAGAATTGCCTATATCATTTTTGTGTTCGTTCAAATCATCATTTATTAATCAAATGGTCATGGTCTCTAGTGCAAGAATATGTGAGAACTCAAGAGCAACACGAAAACATGAAAATTTTAAAATTTTCCACAAGTCAACTCAATTTTTCATCATTGGCCTCAACTGACTCGTAATACAACTTATGACACTCAAAACTCAACAGACTCTAAATCAAGACAAACCAAACAAAATAAGGAAAAACAAACAAACAAAAGCAACAGAAATCCAAGTAGTTTGAACAGTTCAAAGTACCCCCCCTAAACTTAGAAATGTGCATTGTCCTCAATGCATACACATGAAGGAATAAATAGAACGATGCACATACCTAAGCGATGACCGTCAGTGGTCATCGTCATCCATATCGTCGGGGGCGGTTGTGGAAAAGGTGCTGGCTGGAAAGTCGGCGGCTGTGGAAACGCTCGATGAGGAAACTCCTGAGCGAGGGCCGATGTGAAATCCACGACAAAGTTCATGTAAGTGTCTTGGCGCTGCTGGAACGCCTCTTGGCGCTGCATGTAAGCCTCATGACTTTGGTAGAAATCAGCCCATTGGTTAGCTTGAGCCGCTACACTTTGCTCCAAATCCATTAGTCGGTGAACAAGAGTGGGGAGGTCAGGGAGTGGTTCAGATTCATCCGGTTGTGGCCCACTGGAAGCCTCGGCTTGGCTAGAAGATGGGGGCGTCGCCTTCGAGAATATCTAGTCAACATTATCAACTTTTGAATTTTCAATCGCTCTTCTTCAGGGCCCCATCGCACTCCCGCATAGTGGCACAGATCAGTAATAAGCATAGGGTGTGGGAAGCCCAAAGTCGTTGCCCCCTTGAAAGCAAACTCGATCAAAAACTGGAGAAGAAGCCCTAAATCAATAGACATCCCAGTCACAATAGCGTATAGCAATAAAGCTCTGTCCTTGGTGACATCTGTGGCGTGCAGAGCCGGCTTAAGGCGTGCCTTGATGAAGGCAAACCATAACTTCTCGGTGGCTTTCAGTGCCGAGGCTTGAAAATTGACGAATTTGTCTTGATTCATCTTCCAGCGGGCATTGGGGCCACACAACCTCAAAATGACTTCATTATAGTCGATGGTTCCGTTAACAAAGGTAGTGTAATCATCCCCATCCACATCGTGTATCTCAAAAAGTGTGTTGATCGTGTGGCGGTCAAATGCTACCATATGTCCCCTAACCAAGACCTTAAACTCTTCATGGCGCACATAGAGGTTGTCATAGAATTCCCGGACGACCGGTTGCACGGCATCATTAGGCTCCTTTATAAATTCACCCCACCCACGAGCTAGTGCATTTTGGATGATGGGGTGTCGGGGCTCCGCTAAATCAAACCCACGCTCGCTTATCCAAGGCCGAGCTAATTCCGTCTTATAATTGGCCTCAGCATCTTCGTTCCAGAATTTGTGGGCGTCAAACGACCCCGATGAAGCGGCCGGTGCTTTCCCTTTGGATGTGCTCCCCTTTGTTTTCTTGTTGCGTGCCATCGATAATTCCAATAAACCAACACAACAATAACCCAATTTGGCTAAGGCACTCCCACAACAACACTCCAATATCACAATTCACCAGAATTCTCACCCCAATTCAACTTCACAACAATAAGCACAAGCACTTCAACTCCAATCTATATATCACACAATATTGCCACCTTGCTTGCACAATCTCAATAGTCATGAAGGATTAAGACTTACCAACCCTTAGATGAAGAATTTTCGATTTGGTTGGCTAAGCAAGACCACTTTGTTGCAACCCCCTAAACTTGCTTCCTTGCACCAATAGACTCCAAAAATCTGCAATTAATCGATAAAAATATGGACTTCAGGGATAGCTTAATTAAGAGAGATTGAAGAGAAAAAATGGAATTGAAAAATTGAGGGGAAGAGGCGTGAGTTAGGTTTGAAGGAGAGGAGAAATTTTGAAGAATGATGCGTAGATTCAGAGTTAAAATACGCGAGGCGTAATTACGCCGCTTGAGAGGCGTAATTACGCCTCGCCTACGGCTTTGAAATTTTTTTAAAAAAATGGTAGGCGTAACTACGCCAAAAACAGGCGTAGTTACGCCTACGCTACGGCATTTTAATAATTTCTGAAAATTTGACAGGAGTAATTACGCCACAAAGGGTCGTAGTTACGCCTGTCCTACGGCATCTCAAAATTGCAAAATATTTTTCAGGCGTATTTACGCCTTGAAAGGCGTAAATACGCCATTTGTTTTTTTTTAAATAAAATAAAATTAAAATAAGGGTACAGGATTCGGGTTGCCTCCCGAAAAGCGCTTAGTTTATAGTCCTCAGCCCGACTGTCTTCCATCCATTCACTTAGGCTCGCTCAGGTGAACCTCGTCCACGTCTCTTACTTCTTCCCCAAAATAATGCTTCAAACGCTGCCCATTTGCTTGAAATGTGTGACCGTCATCGCATTTCAGTTCAATTGCTCCATATGGGGTCACTTTCTCAATAGTGAACGGCCCAGACCATCGTGACTTCAACTTTCCTGGAAATAGTCGGAGACGAGAGTTATATAGTAGCACTTTCTGACCAGGAATAAACTCTCTTCTCACGATTTGCTTGTCATGCCAATTCTTCGTTCGCTCCTTGTAAATCTTAGCATTTTCGTACGCTTCATTACGAAACTCATCCATCTCAGTGAGCTGTAGCAACCGTTGCTCACCAGCAGCCTTCAAATCAAAGTTCAGCTTCTTTATGGCCCAGAAAGCCCGATGTTCCAACTCTACCGGTAAATGGCATGCTTTCCCAAAGACTAGACGATATGGGGACATCCCTATGGGAGTTTTGAATGCAGTGCGGTATGCCCATAATGCATCATCCAATTTCAGAGCCCAATCCTTTCGGTTAATACTGATCGTCTTTTCAAGAATTAGCTTAATTTCTCGGTTAGAAATTTCGGCTTGGCCATTAGTCTGTGGATGATAAGCCAATGCAATCTTATGCCTCACAGTGTATTTCGTCATCAAAGCACTGAAGATCTTGTTACAGAAGTGGGTCCCTTCATCACTTACAATCGATCTCGGAGTACCAAACCGTGTAAATATGTTCTTTTGCACAAACTTGACCACGACATGAGCGTCATTAGTCGATATGGAAATCGCTTCAACCCACTTAGAAACATAGTCCACTGCTAGCAAAATATATGACTGCCCACAAGATGGTGGAAAGGGGCCCATGAAATCAATACCCCATACATCGTAGATTTCTAATTCCAAGATATTTGTCAACGGCATCTCATGGCGTTTAGAAATATTACCAATGCGCTGACAACGATCACACGTCTTCACCAAAGTATAACTGTCTCGATGTAGCTCTGGCCAATAGAAACCCGATTGAAGCACTTTTGCTGATGTCCTTGCTGCTCCAAAATGTCCTCCATAAGGTCTGGAGTGACACTTTTCAAGAATCTCTCTTGATTCCTCCTCAGTTACGCATCTCCTGACAATTTGGTATGCACAGCGTCTGAATACATACGGTTCATCCCAGTAATAATTCTTCACATCATGAAAGAACTTCTTCTTTGCTGATAAGTGAGGTCTGGAGGCAATATACCACACGACAAATAATTAGCAAAATCAGCAAACCACGGGGTTTTAGTACATACCTCAAAGAGATGTTCATCAGGAAAGTTCTCTTGTATGACTCCATGATCCATTTGATCCTCCAACTCCAAACGAGATAAGTGATCTGCTACTTGATTTTCACTGCCCTTTTTATCCAAGATCTCGAAATCAAACTCTTGTAGCAACAAGATCCATCGAATCAACCGGGGTTTCGCATCCTTCTTGGCAAAAAGATAACGAATCGCTGCATGATCTGTGTAAACTATGACCTTTGTCCCGATCAGATATGCTCTAAACTTGTCGAATGCAAACACCACAGCTAGCATCTCTTTCTCGGTGGTCGTGTAATTCTGTTGGGCTCCATCAAAAGTTCTACTTGCATAGTAGATCGCCCTAAAAATCTTGTCTCTCTTTTGCCCCAATACTGCTCCCACAGCATAGTCGCTGGCATCACACATTAAAACAAATGGCTCCTTCCAATCCGGCACTATGATAATCGGTGCGGATATAAGTGCTTTCTTTAGCCTATTAAATGCCTGCAAACACAAATCATCAAATACAAAAGGTGAGTCTTTTTCTAACAAATTACACAAGGGCATAGCTATTTTAGAAAAATCTTTAATAAAACGGCGATAAAACCCGGCATGTCCAAGGAAGCTCCTAATAGCCTTCTCATTGTTCGGAGGTGGAAGCTTCTCAATTGCAACCACTTTTGATCTATCCACTTCAAGTCCTTGAGATAACACCTTATGGCCAAGGACAATACCCTCTTGCACCATAAAGTGACATTTCTCCCAATTTAACACGAGGTTCTTTTCTTGGCAGCGCTGTAACACAAGAGATAGGTTATGCAAACAATGGTCAAAAGAGGAACCAAATACCGAAAAGTTGTCCATGAAGACTTCAAGGATCTCCTCCACCATATCTGAAAATATAGCCATCATGCACCGTTGAAAGGTAGCAGGTGCGTTGCATAAACCAAAAGGCATTCTTCTAAACGCAAAGGTGCCATATGGACAGGTAAACATTGTCTTCTCTTGATCCTCGGGGTCTATGGCAATTTGATTGTATCCTGAATAGCCATCTAAGAAACAATAATAACAATAATCGGCTAACCTGTCGAGCATCTGATCAATAAATGGAAGAGGGAAGTGGTCCTTCCTTGTGGCCTTGTTGAGTTTCCTATAGTCAATGCAAACTCGCCACCCCGTCACAGTTCGAGTTGAGATCAACTCATTATTTTCATTTCTTACCACTGTCATCCCTCCTTTCTTTGGCACAACCTGTATTGGGGAAACCCATGCACTATCTGAAATAGCATAAATAATCCCAGCATTTAACAATTTAAGCACTTCTGCTTTTACTACCTCCTTCATTGCTGGATTTAACCGCCTTTGATGATCAATGGAGGGAACGAAGGAATCCTCCATAAGTATTTTATGCATGCACAAAGACGGGCTTATCCCCTTGATATCAGAAATCGACCAACCCAAAGCAGATTTATATGTCCTCAATACACGTAATAATTTATCCTTCTCTAAAGAACAAAGAGATGAAGATATAATTACCGGGTATGTCGAATTCTCACCGAAGAAGGCATAAGTAAGGTGGGCCGGTAGTTCTTTCAGTTCCGAGCTCGCCTTCGTATCTTCTTTGACTGATGTATCTCGTACATCTTCCTCTTTTCCAGTAGTGTTGTTCTCCTTAGGCAAGCTCTTAAGTGCTTCCACTTGCTCAGCAAGATCAGGTTCAGTTGCATCCACTTTCATAATAGAGTTGACCATGCAATTCTCCAATGGATCCTCCGGTATTGCTCCTACTTCATAGTTATGCACACATGAGTCAATAACATCCAAAAACTTGCAAGTACTTACCTCGTCAGGTCCCTTGAGAGCCTTGTAAATATTGAACATGACTTCTTCTCCTCCAACTCTCAAGGATAATTCTCCTCTTTGGACATCGATAAGTGCCCTGCCTGTTGCTAAGAATGGTCTCCCCAAAATTAATGGAACATCTCCATCTTCCTCCATGTCTAGAACCACAAAATCTGCAGGGAAAATAAATTTGTCCACCTTCACAAGCACATTGTTAGTCCCGGATCTTATCGATGAGATTTTAAAGATGACAAAACATATCAGACCGGATCGAGAGAAATCAGACTGACCAGAACGATCGCCCAAAACAGATCAAGCTGATAAGATGACAAAGCATATCAGACCGGATCGAGGGTAATCAGACTAACCAGATCGATAGCTCAACAACAGTACAAGCTGATAAGACACATTACTTATCAGACCGGATCGATGAATATCAGACTGACTCAACCGAAGCTTCAGATCGATCTCTATCTTTATCAGATCAGAGCAGCTTAGGATATATACAGAATGGCTCCTCAGTCCGAATCGTTAACGGCTATTTATTGTAGCATTTAATGTTGTAATTAATGCTACAAAGGACCAAAGACTGAAGATTGCCATAATAGGTAAGAAGACAAAGAGTAGCTTACCTGACAGTCGCCGAAAGTATGAACCAGAACGGCAAATATCCTGAAGAAGAAGACTGAAGCCTACTCAGAGTTTAAGCAGAGTCAAAGTTGCACATTAAGGGAAATAATGTCGTTGGTACCTTCAACTATAAAAGGATGCAACAAAAGGAACTTACCGACACTTGAAAAAAAGACCCTCGCTACGGACTCTCGCTGATCAATTGAAAAACACACAAGAAAGCAAAAACAGCACAAGCTTACAAGCTCAGAAGCTCTCGAGCTGAAATCATTCTTAAGCACGTTTACTTTGTAACATTTGATCATTTAGGATCACTGTGCGCATCTTGTGTTTTCTGTGTTGAAAAATAGAAGTGAGAAACATATTGTAACTGTCAGACAGAGTGTGTCTGAGCAGATTGAGTGACTAGGAGTTTTAGATTGGTAGTGAGGTAAATCCAGTCTGAATCGGGTTTGTACAACAGGATTGTATAAATCAAAGTCTTCTAGTATAAACCTTCCTTAATTGGAAGAAGGGGAGACGTAGAAGGATTACACCACCTTCGAACTTCCAGAAACATTTCCTGTGTATTATCTTTCTACACTTGTTCTTTCATACTAGCCATCGAGCAGTTCTTACATATACAAGAACAGACCGTTCCGCACTTACTTTCAGTGGTCTGTTCTGTACAAGAATTGATTAAGAAACAGATTTCTTTCACTCATCCGAAAGAAATCACAAAGGATTAATTTTTAGAAGGAGTGTTCATTCACCCCCCCCCCCCCCCCCCTCTAAACACTCCGGACCGATCCTAACAAGTGGTATCAGAGCAGGTCATCTTAATCAGTAAAATCACTCGAGCTGATGGCATCATTCAACAAAATCCCTATGTTCTCAAAAGAAGACTATGATGATTGGAGAATCAGAATGCAAGCTCATCTGGCAGCTCAGGATGACGATATGTGGTTAGTCATCACTGATGGACCAATGAAGATTCAAAAAATAAATACAGCAGTCGCCATTACTGGTGGTGAACCACAAATGGTAGAAAAGGACAGATCCCTCTGGACGAATGAGGAAAGAAAGAAAGCAAATCTCGACAACGTTGCCAAAGACATCTTGTTCAATACACTGGACAAGAACCTGTTCAGCAAAATCAAAATGTGCTCTACTGCCAAAGAAATTTGGGAGAAGATAGCACAGCTATGTGAAGGCAACGACCAGACCAAAGAAAACAAGCTGACTGTTGCTCTTCAAAGATTTGAGAACATAAAGATGAAAAGTGGAGAAACTCTAAGTGAGTTTGATGAAAGAGTCACTGGCATCATAAATGAACTGAATGGTCTGGGGAAGGAATATTCTAACAGAGAGATCGCTCTGAAAGTTATGAGAGCTCTGCCAAAGGAATGGGATGTTAAGACCATTGCCATGAGGGAATCAAAAGATCTCAACAAGGTTGAACTTCATGATCTGTTTGCAGATCTTAAGGCCTATGAGTTTGAACTGATAAGCAGAGGTGAAGCAGAGCCATTCATCTCTCAACCAAACAAGGCCCTGGCAGCCATTCCAGACCAGACCGTCTCAACATCAGACCGATCCGTTGAACAGATAAGTAATGATGCTATGTCATTATTTATCAAGAAATTCGGTAAATTTATGTCTAAGAATAAGAGGAACTTCAAACCCTCTCATCATTATAAATCAAGAAAAGATGATATTGTGGTAAGACCGGACATTTTATTGCAGATTGCACCAGACCGAAGAAAGAAGAACGGAAAGAGAAGCATCGTGATGATAGGAAGAAGAAGCACTACAAAGACCGCAAGAATCATGGAAAATCCCAAAAAGTCCTAGTAGCTGAAGAAGGAAACAGCAAATGGGCTCAGACAGACTCAGACTCGGAAAGCTCTGAATATTCTTCCAACGAAAGCGAAGAAGATATTCAATGTCTCATGGCAGACGAAGAGATGAGTCAGACAGACGAGGTATATGATCTTGACTCAAATGAATTTACACGAGAAGAGCTCATGTCCGCACTGCAAGACATGGCTAATGATTATAGGATCTTAGCTGAATCATTTGAGAAGAATAAAGCTAAAGTCAGTGATCAAATGGATGAGCACAACAAACCAAGCTGCTCTGAGCAGGGTGAGTGCAACAATCTCCAGATCGAGCTGAATAAGCTGAAAATCTCTTATGATCAGCTCCATGAAGAAAATAAGAGAATTAGCACACAAAATGCTAAGCTCTCTCATATATTCAAAACATGGACAAAATCCAGAACATCCTTGGAAGAATTACAAGAGGTTCAAAGAAACGTCGGTGATTTCACCGGCATAGGCTTTGACACCAAAGAATGCACCAAAGATGAATCTGAGCTGTTGCTGGTAAAGAACCAAGTCAAACAAATGACATTTGTTAAATCCATCACAGTATATGAGACTGAAGCACCTAGGATTCAAACAGGAGTCTCTTACGTGAATCAAAATCTGAGAAAAGGAATGGTTATGTTGACCAAGCCAAAGAAAAGGCACCAGCAAGATTTGCGTCTATCAGACCAAATCCAAAGGTGCAAGATCTGAGGCAAGGAAGACAATACAATTACTACAATTCGAAACCGATTCAACGAAGATATAGACTACCTTATGAGAATCAAAGGTTTCCACAGCGCACACATTATCACACACAACATCGAAACAGACCAGCACACAGCACACCTTACACACACAAGCCATTGAAGCTGATACAGGTGTGGGTTCCCAAAGGGCTAATCCGTTCTGGACCCAAATAGGATTGGGTACCAACAATAATTATATTTGATGACAGGTACCGAAGAAACTCGCATCAGACTGGTATTTGGACAGTGGGTGTTCCCGTCACATGACTGGAAACATCGAGCTGCTGTCTGAAGTCACAGAATGCACTGGACCCAAGATCATCTTCGGAGATAACTCAAAGGGTAAGACCGTGGGCAAGGGTAAGATTGTCCATGGTAACATTATTATCAATGATGTGCTGTTAGTTGAAAATCTGTGCTATAATCTGATCAGTATAAGTCAACTCTGTGATAATGGTTATGCTGTAGAATTTCACAAACACACTTGCACTGTTAAATCATCAGATGGTATAACCATGCTCGTAGGAATCAGGAATGGAAATACATATAAGATTAACTGGAATCATGCTCAACCTGATAATCCTACTTGCTTCATCGCTAACAATGATAATAAACACTGGCTATGGCATAAGCGCTTGAATCATATAAACTTTAAGACCATCTCTAGCCTGTGTAAACATGATTTAGTTATCGGTCTGCCCAAGATCGATTTTGCTAAGGATAAGATCTGCGAAGCTTGCCAAATGGGCAAACAGATCAGATCATCCTTCAAGAACAAGAATGCCAAATCCTCCTCCCGATGTTTAGAATTATTGCATATGCTGCCTTTAAAGACTTCAAAGTATATCAGATGGACGTTAAGAGCGCTTTTCTTAATGGAAAGCTTCAGGAAGAAGTCTACATTGAGCAACCACCTGGATTTCAGGACCATTTGCATCCCAATCATGTGTATCTACTGAATAAAGCAGTGTATGGTCTGAAACAAGCTCCAAGAGCCTGGTATGACACTCTATCTCAATTTCTGCTGAACCATGATTTTCAGATCGGCTCAGTAGATAAAACTCTCTTTAAATTTATTAAGGGGGAACATACCCTATTAGTTCAGATTTATGTTGATGACATAATCTTTGGGCCAACTAACCCCAAATTGTGCGAGAAATTTTCTAAGTTAATGCAGGGACAGTTTGAGATGAGCATGATGGGAGAACTTTCATTCTTTCTGGGTCTCCAAGTAAAACAGCTCAACAATGGTATTTTCATCAACCAGACCAAGTATACCAAAGAGCTCCTCAAGAGATTTGGAATGGAAACATGCTCAACTGCATCAACTCCTATGAGTCCAACAATCAAGTTAGACAAAGATGAAGGGGGAACATCAGTTGAAGTAACTATGTATAGAGGACTAATCGGATCGCTATTGTATCTTACAGCGAGCCGGCCTGATATTATGTTCTCAGTCTGTATGTGCGCCAGATTTCAGTCAGAACCAAAGCAATCACATTTTATTGCTGCCAAGCGTATTCTGAAATACTTAAAAGCATCTCAGAACGTTGGTCTTTGGTACTCCAAAGATTCGAACTTCAGCTTGATCGGATATTCCGACGCAGACTACGCTGGGTGTAAGATTGATCGTAAAAGCACCAGTGGAACATGTCAATTTCTAGGTGAAAGATTGATCTCTTGGTTCAGTAAAAAGCAGACATCGATTGCCACATCCACAGCTGAAGCAGAGTATCTAGCCGCTGGAAGCTGTTGCGCTCAAATGCTCTGGATTCAACACCAGCGCAAAGACTATGGCATCCAAGCTGTTGACTCTCCGATATTTTGCGACAACACAAGTGCAATTGCTATAACATATAATCCAGTTTTGCACTCTCGAACAAAGCACATTGATATACGCCATCATTTTATTCGAGATCATGTTGGCAAAAAGGAAATTCGGATCGAGCACATCTCAACAGAGCAGCAAGCAGCAGACATCTTCACCAAACCGCTCCCAGAGGCTAAGTTTAATTATTTTCGTCAAATTCTTGGTTTAATTGACTTATCTTAATAGTTTAGATGTTTTTCTTACTTTCGCACTTAAAGATTTTTGTTACCACAGATCGATAATACAATGTTCAGAAAGACACAGACCGGTCCGAGCTTTCAGACCGATCTATGTCAATCTGATGTTATCCCATGATCTGTTTGGTCAATACATCTTTCGAACAAAAATAACCCGGACTGATCGCATTTTAACCGCCTTAACTATCTGTTATCCTGACCGTTCATTTTGAATTCTTTTTTTATCAGTCATTGAGATAAAGACACGTGTCTTCTCTCTCCTATTTAGCGGGCTGAACATTTCATTTTATTTCACTTTTTACAAATTACCGCTATCTATTTTCTTACTCTCTCACTCTCCTAAATTTTCGCATTCGTTTAATTTCATTCCAATGGCTACCATCATTCATAACTCCCTCTCCGTTGAGTTTAATGATATTTACAGGGCAGAAGATGCAGAGATGGTGTCCATCTTCAGAGCTTTGGAATCTTCTGGTCTGAGAAACTTTCTGGAATGCGGCACAGTTGTTTATGAATCAGAAATCCGCGAACTATTCGCCAATGCCGTCTCCCAGAAGACATCCATATCTACTACTGTCAAGGGCAAATCATTTGAGATATCGCCGATGACGCTGGCCAAAACCTTTGGCCTCCCCAATTCCGGACTGACGGAATTTGGCCAGATTCCTCAAGCGTCACTCTCAGATCTTCAAGGGAAGATATCTATTCTTGGCCACCGCCTGCAACCATCGTTCAAGAAGAAGGAAATGCTCTTCCATTTCCAGGTGCTGTGCGAAATAGTGGGTAAGCCTATTTTGGGCAAGGCAGGAAGTTTTGACGCTGTAACCGCAGAGAAGTTCAGGGCTATGGCAGCTATTGTATCCGGACAGAAGATGAACTGGTCCGTGATTCTGTTTGGAGTTCTGATGGAAACGGTGATTGCATCCAAGCAAGCCGTATGCTTTGCTGTTCCTCTCAGCAAGCTATTGGAGTCTTTGGACATCGAGCTGGGAAAGCAGTCTGCTCTCAGCCCCTTTAAGATTCTCAACTCCAAAGGACTTGCATTGCTGAAGTCCAAGAGTGCTCCGCCTACTCCTGCTACTCTGGCTGCAGTCAAGATCGAGAAGGGCGAAGAACAAGCTGTTGCGCGCAAACCTCGCGTCAAGCACAAGCTGACCATCCAGACTGATTCTGAAAAACTCAGTCTGCTCCCTCGCCCCCAACCAAGCCACTTCCCAAAAAGCCAAGAACCCAGATTACCAAGCCCAGCAAACCATTACCCCTCAAAGCCTTACCCATATTGCCTCCAACTAAAGCCACCCCTGCACCCCAACCTTCCATCCAACCTTCACAAGCTTCAACCCTTGCACCCAAAGTCACCGTTAGACTTCCCTCTGCCATTCCCACGGTCAAAGGAATAGTTATCACTGAGTTGGGAGATTATACCCAATCAGGGATCAAGTCCCCTTCCTCCACCGGCAAGGGAAAAGCCATTCTCTCCGAACCCCTCTCTTCTAAACCCAAATCTGCAGCGCAGACAGCCATCGACATCGCTATGGAGGATGTTGATGAGAAGGTGAAGGCACTCATTGTGGTTTTTGATGAGTATATCCAGTACCGGACTATCAACCACATTGAGTTATTCTTCGGTAAATTGAGCAGACTGAAGAAGATGGAAGAGGAAGTTCTGAAAGGAACAGAGACTGATGATGTTCGGCTTGCCGTGCAGCGCAAAGAGCTATTTACGGCTAATCAAAGATTCAGTCTGGCCACTCTGATCCTAGCTGCTAAGAAAGAGAACTTTGATCCGATTGCTCCAACTGCCAGAGATGATGGGGCTGTTATTGCTCAACTCGAGATGGATGTTCATGCTCTTCACTTAGCTGTCGTTTTCAACGACAGAAGCTCAGTATATCCACTCCAGCAACCAGCCCGGATCACCCTTCTGCAAGCAAGACTCTGGCAGAACCTTTCGTTGAAGTTATTCCTTCTGATGCAGCAGAACAGACAGCCGACCCAGCAGCGGATCAGACTGCAGACCTATATCAGATCAGCCTGCAGAGCAAGTACCAGAACAGACAGCGGAGCAGCCATTGCCTAATGCTCCGTCTGCGACAGATGATGAACCCTTGAATGTATTGTTGGACTCTCCAACAACCTCCATTCCTTTGGGGTCCTCAGCCTCCCGTGCACAAATCAGTCCAACAGTAGAACTGGCAACAGTTGGCGCTCCAGAATTCGTCGATCCGGATCTGGTGGTGTCCACCGTTGTTGCAGCTCTCCAGATTGAGGAGCTCTCCAGACCAAGCACTCCTCCAATCCAATCAGATGAAGATATGGCCTTTATTCAAACATTTTCTTCGGATCTGGTCACCTTGATCCGGTCCGAAAGTCACCAAGTTGATGTATCTTCACTTGTCCCGGTTGCTGAAGACGATGAACAGACTTTGTCCTCATCAGATCACTCTCCCAGCCAACAATCTGATGCACCTCCATTTCTGGCAAGGACTCTTCAGCACCTCTCTGACAACTGTCTGTCACTCTCTCAACGCATTCTCGAAGTTCATCAAGGTCAGAGGCTTACAGCTTTGGACTTTGATTCATTCAAAGAGAAGATGACTGCCAGTATCGGAAGCCTTCAGCGAGGCATAAACGATCTGTTTTCTCAACAAGCCTCTTATAAGAACAGTCTGAGAAAAGAGCAGACCGAACTAGCCACTGAAGTCAGAGCATCTGTTGCCAATTCCCTTCGCGCTCAAGACGTTCGTCTTGACGCTATCAGCGCGCAGCTAGCACAAGTTGTTGATTTTCTTCAAGAGATTGCTGCTGACAAAAAGGGGGAAAAGAAGAAAGACTTCAGGCCGCCTCCGTCTCAGTCTTCTTGAAAATAAAATTTTCAGACTGTCTGTATTTAGGATTTTTGGTGATCAATAAAAATCCTTCTTTATTAAGTCCTTGTTCATTTATTTTGAACTTTAATAAAGGCTTAATCGATCCAACTTAATGATGTTCATTTATTTTGAACAAAAACAAAGAGTAATCGATCCGAAAGTTTTCGCTTCAGAGTTCTTATCAGACTGGTTAAAAAGACTTAGAAGCTAGGTTTTCTCATCATCAAAAAGGGGGAATTTGTTAGTCCCGGATCTTATCGATGAGATTTTAAAGATGACAAAACATATCAGACCGGATCGAGAGAAATCAGACTGACCAGAACGATCGCCCAAAACAGATCAAGCTGATAAGATGACAAAGCATATCAGACCGGATCGAGGGTAATCAGAATAACCAGATCGATAGCTCAACAACAGTACAAGCTGATAAGACACATTACTTATCAGACCGGATCGATGAATATCAGACTGACTCAACCGAAGCTTCAGATCGATCTCTATCTTTATCAGATCAGAGCAGCTTAGGATAAATACAGAATGGCTCCTCAGTCCGAATCGTTAACGGCTATTTATTGTAGCATTTAATGTTGTAATTAATGCTACAAAGGACCAAAGACTGAAGATTGCCATAATAGGTAAGAATACAAAGAGTAGCTTACCTGACAGTCGCCGAAAGTATGAATCAGAACGGCAAATATCCTGAATAAGAAGACTGAAGCCTACTCAGAGTTTAAGCAGAGTCAAAGTTGCACATTAAGGGAAATAATGTCGTTGGTACCTTCAACTATAAAAGGATGCAACAAAAGAAACTTACCGACACTTGAAAAAAAGACTCTCGCTACGGACTCTCGCTGATCAATTGAAAAACACACAAGAAAGCAAAAACAGCACAAGCTTACAAGCTCTAGAAGCTCTCGAGCTGAAAACATTCTTAAGCACGTTTACTTTGTAACATTTGATCATTTAGGATCACTGTGCGCATCTTGTGTTTTCTGTGTTGAAAAATAGAAGTGAGAAACATATTGTAACTGTCAGACAGAGTGTGTCTGAGCAGATTGAGTGACTAGGAGTTTCAGATTGGTAGTGAGGTAAATCCAGTCTGAATCGGGTTTGTACAACAGGATTGTATAAAACAAAGTCTTCTAGTATAAACCTTCCTTAATTGGAAGAAGGGGAGACGTAGAAGGATTACACCACCTTCGAACTTCCAGAAACATTTCCTGTGTATTATCTTTCTGCACTTGTTCTTTCATACTAGCCATCGAGCCGTTCTTACATATACAAGAACAGACCGTTCCGCACTTACTTTCAGTGGTCTGTTCTGTACAAGAATTGATTAAGAAACAGATTTCTTTCACTAATCCGGAAGAAATCACAAAGGATTAATTTTTAGAAGGAGTGTTCTTCACCCCCCCCCCCCCCTCTAAACACTCCGGACCGATCCTAACACACATCTTCAATTATCCCTCTAGGATATGTGAGAGACCTATCCGCCAATTGCAATGTGATTGTAGTAGGCTTTACTTCACCAAGCCCTAAACTCCTGAAAACAGATAAAGGCATTAAATTAATACTTGCACCTAAATCACATAACGCCCTATTAAATTTAGAACTACCAATAATACAAGGAATAGTAAAACTCCCTGGATCTTTCAATTTTTGTGGTAGCTTCTTTTGGAGGATTGCACTACATTCTTCTGTGAGATTCACGGTTTCAAATTCCTCAAGCTTCCTCTTTCGTGCCATTATATCCTTCATAAACTTTGTATAATTAGGCATTTGTTGCAACGCCTCGGCAAAAGGAATATTTATGTGGATTTTCTTGAAAATCTCCAAGAATTTGGCAAACTGGTCATCTTTAGCCTTTTTCCGGAAACGTTGAGGATATGGAAGTGTAGGCTTGTACATAGGAATCTTTTCCGGTAGTGTGGCTTGCTTCTCCTTTTCAACTTCCTTAGGGGTTTCAACCTGAATTTGAGTCTCCTCAACAGATGGCTCATCAACATGTGCTGGTTCTACATCCCCAAGTTCCTTACCACTTCTCAATGACACGGCCTTGCACTGCTCCCTTGGGTTCACTTCGGTGTTGCTAGGAAATGACCCTCTTTGTTGGTTGTTCATGGCATTAGCAAGCTGCCCAATTTGCACCTCAAGAGACTTCATTGTAGCACCCATGTTGTTCATGTGACCCTCAATCGTATCAAGCCTCGACTCATTCTTCTCAAGCCTCAATGTCGAACTTTGAACAAAAGTACTCACCAAATCTTCAAGTGAAGGTTTATCTTCATTCTTTTGTGGAGCATATCCAGGTGGTGGATTCAGAGCACTATTGTTGTTGGCATATGAGAGTCTATCATTGTTGCAGAACCCTTGTTGATACGGATTGCTTCGGTAGTTATTATTGTTGTTGGGATACCGATTGTTTATGAACTGAACTTGCTCTTGGTCTGCTTCCCTTGACAACTCCATTCCAGCTGCAGCGGCGGCCGAAAACTTGTTGCGAAAAATCCCTTACCGCAAGCGCACGGTAGTCAAGTTTTAGTATAAAAAGATGTCGAACCCACAGAGATTGATTAAATAGTTAAATCTAAGTACTGAATTAAAATAATCTTTGCTTTATTTAGAGAATCGAATAGTTGAGTGTTATGCGAATAATAAAAATTAATTAACTAACGATGATCAAATACTGAGTTGAAAAGAAATCAGTTGGAGACGAATCTAGGAGTACGATTTCACTTGTTCATCCACTACACTTATCATTCCTTGATTTCCATGTTATGGATTTCCTAGTTTACTAGCCGAGAATTCTTATTTGCTTCTACTCCCTCTCCCGAGTGTTAAGCAGAAGTAATTATCTAACATCAATCTTGATATCCCTATCTAAGATTAATTATCAAACAATTGTAAAAGCGCAGTAATTCCTTTGACGACTTCTATGGAGTTATAGGCCTTCCGAACAATATAACTACCACGATACGAATTCCTTCTTTCCTATTCACAACCCCCTCTCCCGAGTGATAGATCACGAATATAGAATCATTCAATCCATGGCCAGTAGATTAAAAGCATTAAGAACAGGAAAACATAAATACACCATACGGAAATCCAAATAAACTTCAATCAATTCATAACAAGCGTAGTTTCAAAACAAGCTACATCGTCTCCTAGAAAATAAAATTAGCTCATGCTAGAAGTATTTAAACACATAGACATGTTTAAATAACCCATAAAAATTGCTAAAGGTTTAGAGATACAAAACAAATTGGACGCTATTCTTCGATCTCCGATGAACGCCGCCGTCTCGTGATGAATTCTCTACTTTTTTTGCTCCGAGCCGTCGTCGTTATTTTTCTCCGTTCTTCAACCCTAGCCTACTTCTCTCCAAAAATATGTCCAAGTCTGAATGAATCCCCAAAATCCTCCTTCCAAAACCTTTAAAAGTCCCGTGCATCAAATAAGAAAAGCAGTCCAAAATTTCCAAAATTCGTCAGGCGTAATGACGCCTCCGAAGTGGCGTAGTTACGCCTGTCGATGTGTCAAAAAATCTGGCTTCTCGCGTGACAGGCGTAATGACGCCTCCAAAGTGGCGTAGTTACGCCTATAAAAATTCTCAAAAAAAGTGGGTTAGGCGTAGCTACGCCTGAATGAGGCGTCTTTACGCCTGTTGAAATCCTTTAAAAAGCTCAAATGCCGTGGGCTAGGCGTAGTTACGCCTCAAAGTAGGCATAGTTACGCCTGTTGCCATGATTGAAAGTGTAGATTTTTGGCTTCAATTCATCCGTTCTTTCCGTCATTTGCACCCTTTTAGTCCACAAAACATGTAATTACCTGGATTCCTGCAAAACAACACAGAACAAAACCAAAAGCGTAATTCTGATCGAAAACTAACACTAAACCATGCAAAATAAGAAGAAATATAAGTGTATAAAATACACTTATCATTAGCCATCCAGTTGATGTCCGTTCGGTTGATGTTTATCCAGTTGGTAGTCATCCAGTTGATGTCTGTCTGGTTGATGTCTATCCGGTTGGTAGCCATCTAGTTGATGTCTGTCCGGTTGATATCTATCCAGTTGGTATTTGTCATCCGGTTGGTCTTTATCACCCGGTAGGTGTACATCCAGTAGGTGTTTGTAATCACCAAAACTTAGAAATCATTTCCCAACAGGTATAATGCCAATGACATTTATACAACTCATATATAACATATCTCTATGCTCACAGGCGAGCATAAAATGTATTAATTCGTATCATGTGTAACTAGGACCAAATTATATAAGTTTATTACAAATTTCAATTGTATATGTTTAATAGTACGGATATTATATATGTTTCATAATTCATACCAATTTTATGTATACATAGTACAGAATTGTATAGGCTTCATACCAACTTCACGTGTAATAAAGACCGATAGGTTTCATACCAACTTCATGTGTAACTAGTACCAAAATTGTATAGGTTTCATACCAACTTCATGTGTAACTAGTACCAAAAATTATATATATTTCATACTAACTTTACGTGTAACAAGTACCAAAACTACTATAGGTTTTATACCAATTTCACGTGTAACTTGTACCAAAATTGTATAGGTTTCATACCAATTTCATGTGTAATTAGTACCAGAATTATAATAATTTCATACTAATTTAATATGTATTAAGTACCGAAAATAGTATAGGTTTGTACCAATTTCATTCATAATTAGTACCAAAATTATATAGGTTTCGTACCAATTTTATGTATACTAAGTACCGAAATTGTATAGTGTTAGGATCGGACTGGAGTGTTTAGGGGGGGGGGGGGGGTGAATGAACAATCCTTTAAAAATAATCCTTATTGATTTCACTCGGGTTAGTGAATGAAACCTGGTTCTTAATCAACACTTAAGCAGAACAGACCACTGAATATGAGAGTGCGGAAACAGTCTGTTCTTAGTTAGTAAGAACGGTTGATGGCTTATGAAATGCAAAGCAATGCGGAATGTAAATTGACAAGATATGCTTCTGGAAGTTCGAAGGCAAATCCTTCTACGTCTCCCCTTCTTCCAATCAAGGAAGGATTCACTAGAAGACTTTGAGTAATACAACTACTTGTACAACCCCGATTCAGCTGGATTTACCCCACTACCAGACTGAAACTCCTAGTCTCTGAATCTGTTCAGACACAATCCATCTGACAGTTATAATTGAATCTCACTCTTCTATCTTAGCACGAATACAAAAGACAGAGTGAATTTATCTACGCACAAATGATCCTTTATGATCAAATATTACAATCAGCTGTGCTTATGGAAACTTTGAGCAGACAGGCAAGATGAATATCTTTCAGCGATGGTTATGCTCAAGAGTGTTTTGACTTGTAAGCTTGTGTTGTTCAGTTTCTTGATTGATCAGTAAAAGTCGTCATTTGAGTACCTTAGTTGCATCCTTATATAGTCGTTTATACCAACGACACTATTTCCTTTTCTGTGCAACTCTTTACCCTGTTCATTCTCTGAATAAGTTCCAGTCTTCTTCTTTAGGCACTTTCCCTTCTGGTCTGTGCTTTCGGCGTTTGTCAGGTAGACTCTCCTTTGTCTATTTACCATTTAAGGTAATCTTCAGTCCTTAGTCTTTTTCAGCATTAAATGCATCATTAAATGCTTCAATAAATAGTCGTTAATTATTCGGACTGAAGAACAAAGCTTACTTAACTTCGACTGCTCTGATCTGATCTTCATCGAGCTGGTCTGGTCTGTGTGCTTCGATCTGGTCAGACTGGTTTGCATCAATCCGTTCTGTTTTGAGATAAACTATACCGGTCTGATTTGTTTTGTCATGACTCGACCGGTCTGGTCTGTTTTGTCATCTTTAAAATCTGGAACTAACATATAGGTTTCATATCATTTTTACGTGTAATAAGTTTCGAATATAGTATAGGTTTCATACCAACTTCACGTGTAACTAGTATCAAATTTATGTAAATTTCATACCAATTTTATGTATACTTAGTACCGAAAGTATATAGGTTTCATACCAACTTTACGTGTAATAAGTTTCGATAGTATCGGTTTCATACCAACTTCACGTGTAACTAGTACCAAATTGTATATGTTTCATACCAACATCAAGTGTAATAAGTACCAAAATTGTATATGTTCATACCAACTTCATGTGTAATACGTACCGAAAAAGTATATGTTTCATACTAATTTCATGTATACCTGTACCAAAATTGTATATGTTTCATATCAATTTCATGTGTAAGTAGTACCAAAATTGTAAATATTTCATACCAATTTCATTTGTAATAAGTACCGAAAATATAATAGGTTTCGTAATAATTTTATTCGTAATTAGTACCAATGGGTTTCATACCAATTTTATGCATAGTTGGTACTGAAATTGTATAGGCTTCATACCAACTTTACGTGTAATAAGTTTCGAATATAGTATATGTTTCATACAAACTTCACGTGTAACTAGTACCAAAATTGTGTATGTTTCATACCAACGTCAAGTGTAATAAGTACCAAAATTGCATATGTTTCATACAAACTTCATATGTAATAAGTACCGAAAAAAGTATAGGTTACGTACCAATTTCATGTGTAACTTGTACCAAAATTGTATAGGATTTATACCAATTTCATGTGTAACTTATACCAATATTGCAAATGTTTCATACCAATTTCATATGTAACAAGTACCGAAAATAGCATAAGTTTCGTACCAATTTTATTCGTAATTAGTACCAAAATTGTATAGGTTTCATACCAATTGTATGTGTATTTAGTACCTAAATTGTATAGATTTCATACCAACTTCACGTGTAATAAGTACCGAATATAGTATATGTTCTATACCAACTTCATGTGTAACTAGTACCAAAATTGTATTGGTTTCATACCGACTGTAATGATTTCTCAAAATTAAAAGTTTAACTTTTAGTAGAGGGGTATTATAGTCATAGAGAGTTAGAACAAAATTTTAAGTTGCAGTAAAGAGTTTGAATTAAGTTTTTTCTGACATAGGGGCTGATTCCATAATTAAGTTTAGCAATGGGGATTTTTTTGAGTCCATATTTAAGTTTTTTCTGACATAGGGACTGATTTTTTTGAGTCCCCCCCCCCCCCCCCACACCGAATCAAACGAAATACATTATATATAATGGGCCCATGAGAAATTGCTCTAGCTGTTAAGGGCAGCTAAGGCATGAACAACACTACTAGCTAATCTTCGACAATAAGAGATAACAAACCTGATCACGATCACTATAGTTACGGACATATGCAATCTGTCTCAACCACACCAGACATCTAATTATGTTGCAAAGCAATGCCAAAGCCCTCTCGGACTGTCAATAATTCAGCAACATAGGGCTAAAATATACCTGAAATTTGGAAATTAAATTCATCAGACATGATTCGATTAGAACTGAGCTAATCAAATAGGCCGGTGAATTGATTGATTTTAACGAACTACTATCAATAAAATGCCCCAGAATGCCAAATTTAAGTGTGTGGGCAAAGCATCATTAAGGACTCTCCAATTCTGTATTTTAATTTTGTTTGGAATGCTCAAGTGCCATAATAATCTGAATAGCTTATTGGAGGGGATGAAGTACCTGCTTTGTACTCAAGCATATTCTGTGTTACCAAAAGATATTCTGTGTATAATTCCATGTCATTCTGTCTGTCCCGCACAAAAATATGATTGGGATGCAATGCAGCTCATCATGATCAACATGCCATAATATATTATGTATCCGAATCAAATCCCAATCCCCAATCTCGCTGCGCAGATAACTAACAGTGAAATTAGCCACTCGCTGTGTTGGATGAGTCAGGTTTAAAAGCTAAAGGTCTCATTAACCATGGATCTGTAAACACTTTGATTTGAGAACCATCACCAATACGACAACGCAAACCCCTATGAAGATAGTCGCGGCCCCACAATATAGACGGATTAGCACCCAAAGATGCGTTTAGAAAAGTAGATATAGGATAGTATTTTGCTTGAAAGATTTGTGAAAACAACCCATTAGGATATTGAATCGGTCTCCAACCCATTTTGGCTAAAAGAGCTTGATTGAACTCATGAATTTTCCTAAGTCTCATTCCTCGAGAAAGTTTAGAGGTGCACAACTTTGAAGCATTTGTCCAGTGTGATGCAACTTATCAGAGTTAACCCATCAAAATTTTTATATCATACTATGAATTGATCGATATACCCCAATTGGTAATTTAAAAATATACATTGTATATGTTGCAATAGCTTGAGCTACAGATTTAATCAATACCTCATTTACCTGCACACGAGAAAAGATTTTGTTTCCAACCTTGAATTTTATTCCATATGGGCTGTTGGAGACCAGCAAAGAGGCGTTTTTTTTACTTCTACCTGTTAGCACATGTGTCCTCTAAGCCAATAGTTGTCATGTTGGACTTTATGCACCCAAAGCCCATTAGGTCAACTTCACCAGTTATAAATAGATCACTAATGTCCCTCTTTTATTTAGAACAATCAATACGCAATTACATATTTTCTTATTGAAGAAATACAGACACCAAACTAGCACTGACGTTGGGATCGTGGATCTGGTCAGGTTGTTTGGATTCGAGAGATCATAGCTTTAAAATCTACGTCGGTGAACGATATTATCTTTTCGTGTATTTGCTTGTTTATATATGAACCTAGCGCGATCGTCCGTCCACGAGTCTAGATTTGTTTACTGTTTTATTTCTGCCGCGTTTAGATCTGACGTCGGGGGAAGGAAACCTGACAATGGTATCAGAGGCAGGTTGCGCTTTTGATTCATGTATTTGATAATTAATTTTATTAGATCGTTTCCAATTGATACTAATCGTGTTCGAATTTTCGAAACATTACGAAGTCCGAAAAATATAGAAAATATATTTAAAGATGTTTTAAATCGATACCAAATCGCCGGAAAACCAGAACACATCGTCAATCCTAGGGCGGAGGCGTGGCGGCGCGATGGAGAAGTTGTTCTCCAAGGCCGCGTGACGCCCAAAAAGAAATTGACGACAGAGGTGGGTTTGGTTTCGAGATGGTTCACGCACAGGGAGTGAAATCACGAATGGGTTAAACTGATCGCGCGGACCATCATGAATCCTGCCTGAAAATCGTGACCTATTAAAAGCGTGTTGCAGCAGACGCGGCGGCTTGGATTCATGACCAAAAAAACGCAGCCTGAACATCGCGATTTTGTTCTGGGAATCGTTTACGAAATAATTCCCTAACGAGGCTCGCTTTTGCGCGCAACTCTGAGGATGAGGACGCGGCGGTGCGAGGGCGGTTCATTTTGAAATCCATGGTTTCAAATTCCACAATCTTCAATTTTAAGGTATTTTTTAACAATACCAAGACATTTCAAAATTTTAATTATTTAAGATATTTCAAATCCAAATTTTCAAATTTGAATGAAATTCTTCAATCCAAATACAATATAAAAGATAATCTTTTTCTTTTATTTTTTCATTCATAAATAAGTTTATGGGTTGTTGTGATCTTGTATTTGGGTTTTCTCTGCTAAATATTATATAAAATTCGAAGAGATAAATATTTGGTTGTTAAATATTTTTTGTACAAAATCTGGAAATTATATAAAATTTAAAAAATCTTGAGATGATTCTTAATGAATACATGATAATAGTTTAGAATAATTATTTAAACATCATGAATTTTAGGTATTTTCAAATTTTTAGTGTTACAATTAAATTTGGATAAGATTTTGATAATTTTTGGTTTTTTGGCAATGAACCCCTTGTGGTTTTTCAAATAGGCAATTTACATCTCTATGATTTTATAATATGTAGTTTACTCCACGTGGTTTTCAAAATTGAAGTTCCTTGTGTTACGAAAATATGTAATTTACCCCGTGGTTTTTGAATATGTGCAAAATACCTCTACGTAAAGGGACAGTATGCCATGTTCTAGAAACCACAAGATGACCAAATGGATATTTGGAAAACCACAGTGTGGTGAACTGCCTACTTTCAAACCACATGAGTGTAAACTGTGTACTTACAAATCACAGAGGATAAATCATCTACTAGCAATACCACGAGGGTTAAATTGTCTTTGACACGATAATTTTGAATATTAAATATTATCTGAAATTATGAATTAACATAATTTGTCCATCTAACAAAATACCCATGATACCAAATTATAAATTGTAATGCGTTCATGATATATATATATATATATATATATATATATATATATATTATTTAAAAACATTAATATATTAAAGTATGAAATTGATTTAGACATTACATGTGAAGATAAAAGCTCAAGACCGAATCAAGGGAAAACTCAAAAAAAAAATTCTTATTGTCAAATTTAATTATTTTTTTTTTAAAAAAAAACATGATATTCAGCTGACTATATAAACTGAAAAATGACATTTGAAGTTGCGTGCATAAATCGATTAAGATATATTTTTTTCTAACCGGTTCAGGCCAAACACACGCATCAACAAAAACAAAATTTATTTAACAAAAAAAACAAAAAGAATTTTATTAAAAAAAATTTGAAAAAGCAATTCGAAAAAAACATAATGAATAATAATAATGAATAGTAATTATAATTATAATATATATAACGACTTTAACGAACTGAAGCTGGCAATCGAATTTCAGCCGTTTGATTTACTGAACAGCCCCACAAAGATTACCCCTGTCGCTGTCATTCATAACATGCATTAATTACAAACAACACTAATTTAATTTTAATGTTTAACTAATGCGACTTTAATGTCTTCGCCGATAAATACAGAGTAAAATTAACCCAAAATACAAACTGTAGTTTAAAAAAAAACAAAAGAAGTTACTCTGTTCTTCAAATCTAATCCTTCCAGTTCAGAGGTTTTTCCCCAGTAAAATTCTACCTCCGCCTTTTCGAAAATTGCAAAAGCAATCCATAATCAAGGATCCTTTCTCAGAGAAAAAAACCACAATTTTTTATACCATTTCAGGGTCTTATTCTTTCTCTTTTTTCAAGAATCTTTTTCATTGTTGGTTATCAAAAGCTCAGAAATTTCTACCTTTGTATTGATCAAAAAGCTGTAACTGAATCTTTATTGTTGCCTTGGTCCAAAACCATTCGTTGACCTTTCTCGGTTTTGTTGGAACAGCCAATTGTTTTCCTGCAATTCTGCTTGAAAGATCGGAAATTTGTTGTTTGGGACGCTGAATCACTTTCTTCTGCCAATTGGGTATCGATAGATTTAGTGAAATTATTTATTGGTTGGCCATAAAATCTATCTCTATGCATTTAAATCCTTAGAATTTTGATACTCTAGTTCTTTTTTCCTCAATGGATGTGGATCTTAAAGGTGTTGAGAGTAATGCAAATAGCAAGATTTTGAACAGTTTGGAGTGTCCAAAGGTTGTTTTAAATGTGGCGGAGTGTCATGGAGATGATGAATCTCAGTCATTGTTGCCATCTAAGAAAGGTGAAAAGCCTAGGAGGAAAGTTCAGTGGCTAGATAGGAATGGATCCAAGCTTGCAGAAACCTTCGTATTTCAACCAAGGTAAAATAGAGCCTTCTGCCTTTGTCTCGTCAATACGACTGCGAAATTTGTAGAATTTTCTCAATTTTGTTCTCCATAGTTGAATCTATTGCTGTGTGGTAATGTCCCTTGTTGTGGGGTTTAGGTGTTATACAATTTTAAGGTCATTATTCGTACGGTATATTTGTGTTAGTTTATTCAATATTGTTTCTTCATAATCAGTTGTTGAATTCTAATTAGGAATGCATTAGGTGTGTTATTTGACTAACCAGGTGCTCATCCGAAAACAAACAACAGATCATGGTAGAATGCGGAGTGAGGATTTTTTGATGCTACCCAAAGGGCACTGTGCCCGTTAGAGGCCTATCACCATTGGGAATATTTTATTTGGAATATTCCCAATGATAAATGTAGCTAAGGGCAGTGTTCTTAAGGGTAGTATCAATTAAACCAAACCGTGGAGTGATGATTTGTTATGTTGAGAGACATTATGATCTTTGCCTCGTAAATCAAAAATCTTTCTGTTCCTTACTGTTGCATGGAACAACAGACCTTCTTTGTAAATCTGTGTAGCTGAATGGCTCTAGTTTCGAAGTTCAGTACACCTTCATACAGGAAACTGAAATTAGATGGTCTACCATGGCATGCTTTAAGTTGGCCTCGCATATATTGGTGAAAGGCTTCAATTAAGTACTCCGAATTCTTGGAGTTTAAAATATGACACCAATGTATGTTAGATGAACCACTGCTCGTACAATCTAGAATCAGACGAGGAATGCCTTCCCTTTTGGATAATTTCAGAAACTTGTGATCTTGTTGATTCAAATGAACGAACAAATTTATGGACTTAATGAATTTTTAAATGGTCTTTTTTTTTTGTTAAGAGAAACAATGTCTGAATCTGTTGTTAAAGTGCTGTTTCAGATTGTAATTGTTAATGATTTCTGTTAGTGCCATATGCACTGCAATCCAAATTTCCTCTTTCCATCAAAATACTTTTGGGGAAGAAGCGCCGTATTAGCCACTAGAGTTGGTGAATGCTAATAGGCTTAGTAGCTGTTAGCTATGGAGACTCATTCTGTTTAATCTTCTAATGATGGCTCATTCTTTATTTCTTGCAGTGACGTGAGTGACTCGGACGAGGAAGAATTCGATACGTGCATATGTAGAATAATGTGAACCACATTCATCGAACCATTTAACACTAACTTCATGTTGCATCAGTGAAAGGTTATTTCTCTTGCATTAGAGCCGATATTCCCAAGATATGCTGTTTCTTCGACCCTCCACATCTTTTGCAAATAGTCGCGTCTTTGAGAAATCTTAAGGAAGTTTCGTGACTATAAATGGTATTGTAGATCTCATTCTTGTATACGAATAACGTGGATGGTGTTCCAAATCAAGTTGACGAAGATGGTGTTTTATGTGGAAATAGTATTCTTCGTTATTTTAGTTATCCTTAATTTCGATTAAGTACTCATCCTTTATAAGCAGTGCCGAATCAAGCCTTGCAACCACCTTACTACAACATGATACCACAACATGATACATTGAATTTAGGTAATCAAACTATCCATAAATACATCATTGCTTACATAATATTAAGTTGATGTCATTGATTACATAATATTAAGTTGATGTCATTGATTACATAATATTAACTTGATGTCATTGATTACATAATATTAACTTGATGTCATTGCTTACATATTTTCTTTAAAAACTTCTATAAATACCAAGCTAGATTCATTAGTAGAAACACAAAAAGTTTAAAGCAAATACTCTCAAAATATCAAATATTCTAGCAAGAAAAGAAGTTGATTGTTGAAGGTTGTAGATCCATACTCTTTCAAGTTTAAAGAATCATCGTAAACAATCAAGTAAGTGGGCTTTTGTTATATTATCCTTTCGTTTTGATAACATATGAAAAATACAGTCGAATATGTGAACTATTTTAAAAACTATGATGTCATGAAAATTCTGAATATCAGGAGATAAGTGCTATGCGAAGCAACGTGCTACGTACGTGTGAGCCACCTCTTGAACCGATGGGGCAAAGGCTATACGTACGGGAGCCACCTCTTGAATTCGTAGGAGCCACCTCTATAATCCTTATGTTATGTAGATCGATCTAATTTGATAAGTATATGATATGTGTTCTATTATGATGCTTTTAGTATGGCTCAACGGAGCAAAATTATGTTATCTGTATCAGTTTATGTTTTGAAATCTGTTTTGAAATCTGTATAAGTATATGTTTTTGGCATATTCGATTGGCCCCCGCTTACTGAGTGTCAACCAGAACACTCACCCCTTACATACCCTTCCCAGATAAAAGTGAGATAGATACCGAAGATGCAGAACAACACAACTTTTGGGGTTGGTGATCTACCGCAATTATTTCAAGATTCTACATAATTACCCTTCCGCTAAACTCTGTTAAGATTTAAGTTATGGTTTTATTTTCAGTTGTAAAACATTTATGTTTATGGAATAAATAGACTGGTTGTATTAAATTCTGTACTATGAGGCTTGTTGATTTTCAATTGTATTTGGAATCAACGCATAATTGCGGTAGATCACCAACCCCAAAAGTTGTGTTGTTCTGCATCTTCGGTATCTGTCTCACTTTTATCTGGGGAGGGTATGTAAGGGGTGAGTGTTCTGGTTGACACTCAGTAAGCGGGGACCAATCGAATATGCCAAAAACATATACTTATACAGATTTCAAAACAGATTTCAAAACATAAACTGATACAAATAACATAATTTTGCTCCGTTGAGCCATACTAAAAGCATCATAATAGAACACATATCATATACTTATCAACTTAGATCGATCAACATAACATAAGGATTATAGAGGTGGCTCCTACGAATTCAAGAGGTGGCTCCCGTACGTATAGCACTTTGCCCCATCGGTTCAAGAGGTCGCTCACACGTACGTAGCACGTTGCTTCGCATAGCACTTATCTCCCGATATTCAGAATTTTCATGACATCATAGTTTTTAAAATAGTTCACATATTCGACTGTATTTTTCATAAGCATTCATATGTTATCAAAACGAAAGGATAATATAACAAAAGCCCACTTACTTGATTGTTTACGATGATTCTTTAAACTTGAAAGAGTATGGATCTACAACCTTCAACAATCAACTTCTTTTCTTGCTAGAATATTTGATGTTTTGAGAGTATTTGCTTTAAACTTTTTGTGTTTCTACTAATGAATCTAGCTTGGTATTTATAGAAGTTTTTCAAGAAAATATGTAAGCAATGACATCAAGTTAATATTATGTAATCAATGACATCAAGTTAATATTATGTAATCAATGACATCAACTTAATATTACATCTGTCCTAAAATTATAGGATTTTTAAATATGAGAAAAAATATTATATATACTTAGTGGACCGAAGCACATGCGCTACATGTGCATAAAATAGTTTTAGGCACACATGAATTGAACAAAAAAATGGAATTAAACAGCAATTAGTCCAAATTCTATTATGTTTCAAAATAAAGAAATAATTAATATCTTTTTAGTCAATATCTTAAATGAAAGCAGTTGGTAGAATTTTTTTTTAAACGTCTTATCAAAACATGCTGAAGGTAGGGCTGTTTAATGGGTCAGGTCATTCCAGACTTGGCCCAAAACCTGTGACCAGGCTCAAAACCTGACCGATTAGCCCGGTGCTAACCAGTTTCAAACCGGTTCGGAACATGTAAGATACCAGGCCAGATCAGTTTTACCGTTTCGAAATCGGTGTCTTACCGATTCCGGACCAAACGGATCCGGTTGCGGCCTGAACAGGAAACAAATCAGTTATTTTTTAAAAAAATTATTATTTTTATTTAGATAAATATTTTTGATTTTAGTTTAAAAACACAAAGGCCAATTAGCTCAACTGGTTAGAGTTAGAAGGTGATAGCCGCGTGTTCGAATCATCCTAGCAACAATTTCCTAAATTTTTTGAAAAAAATAAAAAAAAATTCAAAAAAACCAGTTCCGGGTTGGAACCGGATCGTATCCGGTTCTGGAACCGGTCGCATCCGAAACCGGATACGATCCGGTTCCTTATCGGATCGGACCAATTCCTCGCGGATCAGACTGATTCCAGAATTTCTGGACCCGAAAACGGCCGGTTCTGGTCCTGATGGGACCGGATTGATCCGATAAGAAGCCCTAGCTGAAGGCATAACTTTCAATAAAAAACTATGAATCGAAAAAGTGGGGATAATACATGATATGATCCATCTTTTTTTCACCCATTCCCGATTTAGTCCATATTGTTTGCATTGACCTCATTTAGGCACTTTAGTTTTTTAATATGTCCCAAATCAGTCATAAATGTTAAATGCACTGTTAAAATTAACGGAGATGGACTGAATCAGGTCATTTAAAATTTTAGGGACTGAATCGGGAATTGATGTAAACACAAAGACTATTCGGGTCATTTAAAAAGATTGGATGACTTAATTCATTAAATTTTTAATTATTATAGTATTTATTATGGATGCTATATTTATAATTTTGGAAATTTGTTATAAAATTATTTTAATAAATAATGATATAATATATTAAATTCAACATAAAACTATTTTTTCACTCAAACAAATAAAAGACAATCAATAGCATATTAATAGACAAATGTGTCATAAAGTTATAAAAAATATTAATTTTTTATTAATTAAACATTTTTTTGATAAATTAAATCATATCTATAAAATGTGTTATCAATTTATTAAAAAAATATTTTATTTTGTATAAATTAAATAACTTTTATTGGGTTTTGGAAACCCGAATAATCTTGGTTTTGATGTTAACAAAACTTGTTATTGTGTTGCTAACATATTTCATCAAGTGTGCAGTTCATAGATGATATTTTACAGCTTGATGATCTGCTAAGAAATGACATTGAGTTTGGTTGCTGAAATGAGAATTCAGCATCCAGTAGACCCCGAGCGCTGCTGACTAAATTGATCATATCTCATAGCTCGGATATTGAAACGACCTGATTCTAAAGGGGTTGGATAGCCAACTCAATTCTCTACAAGTCGTATTTCAGGCCAGCAGATTAGATTCGAAGGTACATGACGAAAACATGAATGCAAGAGCTTGCTTGTACAAAGCTCAAACAACAGCGGACAGATTATAGCAGCTGTGGTATATTGGTCATAACTCTTGGCTCACATATCGAAACGAGATGATTCAGTATGGGTTGGAAAGCTAAGACAAAGATCTACAAGTCATATTTGAAAGTAAAAGACTGAACCGGACGTTAAGATGGCCAAAAAGCTTCTGCAATTCACGCCATGTGCTGCTGCATCCAGCAGGACCATCGCCTCGTATTTCGAGCATAACTCTCTCATACAAACTTGAAATCGAGCGATTCTTGATTCCATGGAAAGCTAAGAGAAAGAGATACAACTTTCATGCAGATCACTTTGCCCAGAAATACACGAATCAAGAGATATAACCAAGAGAACAGAACAACAGATTTTGGGGAGCATGGTACCAGCAGACCTCAGACCAACTGGTACCAGCAGACCTTGGCCAGCTGATGCTGTACCAGCAGACTCAGACCAACTGGTACCAGCAGACCTCAGACCAACTGGTACCAGCAGACCTTGGCCAGCTGATGCTGTACCAGCAGACCTCAGACCAACTGGTACCAGTAGACCCCAGGCCAGCTGATGCTGAACCAGCAGACCTCAGACCAGCTGACCATATCAGCAGACCAGACCAGCTGACCATACCAGCTGACCAGACCAGTTGACCAGACCAGCAGACTTCCAAAAATAGCCCAGAAGCAGAATATGACCGTTGCAATGTTTGAAAGCTTACCAAAGTTGTCCCAACGGTTATATTCTTGTATCTAACGTATATATCATTACTTGGGGCATATATACATGATTTGGAAGCTCAATAACAGCTGATTGAAGATCAATCCAAGCCTTCCAAAGCAAACCCACTTGGGATTCAATTGAGGAACTTAAAAGACAAAAGTTGCTAAATGAAGAGCACTCCTCAAACCTTTAGCACCTCTTACCTTGCTATATCAGATTCATTATGGAATCATTTGTGCCTTTGTATTCACTCTATTCATTGTATTTGTGAGCTAAAATAGAAGAGTGAATACCATTGTAACGGTTGATGGTTTATCACAACCGATGAGAGGTCTTTGTATGTGAGACATTAAAGAACATACATAGTTGAGTTGCTAGGAGTTCTAGTTTGATGGGGAATTCCCAACTTGATCGGGTTTGTACAACGGGATTGTATAAATCAAAGTCTTCTAGTGGAATCCTTCAATGAGGTGGAAGAATGGGAGACGTAGAAGGATTACACCACCTTCGAACTTCCATAAACAAATGATTGTTTATTTACTTTCTTGCATATCTTTAAAATGCCTTTCAAATGAGTAATCGGTTTTAGAGCGGGTTATGTCGAGTGTCTTCCGCTCGGTTTTGTAACTGAACTCGATATAATCTCTCGGTGCAATTATTTCAAGAACACGAGCTATTGAAGCTCAAGTTGGTTGAACTCGGGTGTGGAATGTCAACCCACCCCCGGAATCGATCCCGACAAGTGGGATCAGAACCTGATTGTTCTTGGAAAGCATTTTAACCGATTTTAGACGGAAATCTTTTAAAGAAAAATTTCTCATGAGCATGAAATTATTTTCATAGCATAATTTTTTAAAACTTGGTGTATGAAAATTTTTAGCATAAAAATCAATTTCATTGCATTCATTTTGCACGAAAATAATTTAAAACCTATTTTAAATGTTCAATATGTTCTAAACTCATTTTTAGTTTAAAATTGTTATTTTGAATTTTTTTTCTAACAATTTTCGAAGCATTCAGTGTTTTTGGCAGCTTGCAGCGACTTTGGGAAAATTGGCATAACTTCTTGCTCGGATGTCCAAATGACGAACCGTTTTTTACGTTGCAAACTAGACTCATAGAGGATCGCAACGGTATAGGTCTTGCAGCCCAAACTTGCTCGAGGAAAAGCAGTTTATTAGTTCAAGTTGGACTAAGTGTGCTGCCACCGCAGAAAGATGAAATGTACATTGTTGAGTTTTGTCAAGAAATTCAAATTTGTTGCCAAGTATGCTTCATCCATCATCAAAAGAGGTTAAATTTTCAAAAATTAATGTGCATTGCATTTTTTTAAATTTGTTTTAGCCTACCCCATTTGCCCCTCGCTTGCAAAAATTTTCAAACCTTTTAAAATTAAGGGGGAGAGTTTAATCTCAATCCTTGAGGGGGAGTAAATTTATTTGTCTTCCTTTTTTTGATTCACACAAAAAGGGGGAGAATATGTTGTTTAAAAAATATGGTTTTTCTTGTTATGCAACATTGTGCTCTAATGTTTCATAGTTTTATTCAAGTTTTGTGATCATCAAAAAGGGGGAAATTGTTGGGTTTCGGAAACCCGAATAATCTTGGTTTTGATGTTAACAAAACTTGTTATTGTGTTGCTAACATATTTCATCAAGTGTGCAGTTCATAGATGATATTTTACAGCTTGATGATCTGCTAAGAAATGACATTGAGTTTGGTTGCTGAAATGAGAATTCAGCATCCAGTAGACCCCGAGCGCTGCTGACTAAATTGATCATATCTCATAGCTCGGATATTGAAACGACCTGATTCTAAAGGGGTGGATAGCCAACTCAATTCTCTACAAGTCGTATTTCAGGCCAGCAGACTAGATTCGAAGGTTTACATGACGAAAACATGTATGCAAGAGCTTGCTGGTACAAAGCTCAAACAACAGCGGACAGATTATAGCAGCTGTGGTATATCGGTCATAACTCTCAGCTCACATATCGAAACGAGATGATTCAGTATGGGTTGGAAAGCTAAGACAAAGATCTACAAGTCATATTTGTAAGTGAAAGACTGAACCGGACGTTAAGATGGCCAAAAAGCTTCTGCAATTCACGCCATGTGCTGCTGCATCCAGCAGGACCATCGCCTCGTATTTCGAGCATAACTCTCTCATAAAAACTCGAAATCGAGCGATTCTTGATTCCATGGAAAGCTAAGAGAAAGGGATACAACTTTCATGAAGATCACTTTGCCCAGAATAAACGAATCAAGAGATATAACCAAGAGAACAGAACAACAGATGTTGGGCGGCATGGTACCAGCAGACCTCAGACCAACTGGTACCAGCAGACCTTGGCCAGCTGATGCTGTACCAGCAGACCTCAGACCAACTGGTACCAGCAGACCTCAGACCAACTGATACCAGCAGACCTTGGCCAGCTGATGCTGTACCAGCAGACCTCAGACCAACTGGTACCAGCAGACCCCAGGCCAGCTGATGCTGAACCAGCAGACCTCAGACCAGCTGACCATACCAGCAGACCAGACCAGCTGACCATACCAGCTGACCAGACCAGTTGACCAGACCAGCAGACTTCCAAAAATAGCCCAGAAGCAGAATATGACGGTTGCAATGTTTGAAAGCTTACCAAAATTGTCCCAACGGTTATATTCTTGTATCTAGCGTATATATCATTACTTGGGGCATATATACATGATTTGGAAGCTCAATAACAGCTGATTGAAGATCAATCCAAGCCTTCCAAAGCAAACCCACTTGGGATTCAATTGAGGAACTTAAAAGACAAAAGTTGCTAAATGAAGAGCACTCCTCAAACCTTTGGCACCTCTTATCTTGCTATATCGGATTCATTATGGAATCAGTTGTGCCTTTGTATTCACTCTATTAATTGTATTTGTGAGCTAAAATAGAAGAGTGAATACCATTGTAACGGTTGATGATTTATCACAACCGATGAGAGGTCTTTGTATGTGAGACATTAAAGAACATACATAGTTGAGTTGCTAGGAGTTCTAGTTGGATGGGGAATTCCCAACTGGATCGGGTTTGTACAACGGGATTGTATAAATCAAAGTCTTCTAGTGGAATCCTTCCATGAGGTGGAAGAATGTGAGACGTAGAAGGATTACACCACCTTCGAACTTCCATAAACAAATGATTGTTTATTTACTTTCTTGCATATCTTTAAAATGCCTTTCAAATGAGTAATCGGTTTTAGAGCGGGTTATGTCGAGTGTCTTCCGCTCGGTTTTGTAACCGAACTCGATATAATCTCTCGGTGCAATTATTTCAAGAACACGAGCTATTGAAGCTCAAGTTGGTTGAACTCGGGTGTGGAATGTCAACCCACCCCCGGAATCGATCCCGACAACTTTTTTTATAAATTGATGATTTTTTTATAATTATTTAAATTATGATATAATATTTTAAATTTTACATAAAAATCAAATCACAAGATAAATTAAATAATTATAAAAAATATCATCAATTTATAAATTATTTAATTTATCGATTTTATTTAATTTACCAAATAAAAAATAATTTTTTTTACACATTGATGGCACATCTGATATACATAATTTATGGAGATAAAAAATATATCTTGTTTAATAAGTAAACTATATCAATATGCTATTGATTTTTCTTTTCTTTTGTATGAGTGTAAAAATGGTTTTATATATAATTTTATAATATTATATCATTATTTAAACAAATAATTTTATAAAACAATATCAAAATTATAAATAAACTATCCATATTTATTTACTATAAAAGTTAAAAATATAAAGAATTAAGTCACCCAATCTTTTTAAATGACCCAAGTTAGTCACTAATCTTTGCGTAAATTCTCGATTCAGTCTCTGAAGTAATAAGTGACCCGATTTAGCCAATCTTCATTAGTTTTAATGGTGCATTTAACATTTAGGACTGATTTGAGACATATTAGAAAAGTAAAGAGACTAATGCGAGCCAGTGCAAATAATATTGACTAAATTGGGAATGTGTGCAAATAAGAGGAACCATATCATGTATTATCTCCAAAAAGTGATTCCTAAAATTAAAAACTCTTCCCACTAATTTGACACGCCATACCAAGCCGTTATTAGAAATAGGGTTATATTTGTAATTTCAGTTTTGACCATGCCAATACAGTTTTTCTAACTGCTCTTCTTTTAATATATACTAGCGGCCGTGCACAAGCGTTGCGTGTGTAATGAAATTTTAAATTTTATATATTGTATATGTATACTAAATTTTTATATTCAAAATATTTGATTTAAATATGATATTTTATGAGGAAGAGAAAAAACCACCGCACATATTTTCGGAAGGAAAAAAACTGATGAAAAATTGGGAACTAAGTTAGGTGATCTTACGATATTATCTCTTTATCTTATTGTCTCATGGCTATTACTAAAGCAAATAGAGGGTATTTTTAGAATTTCACAATGATCATAACAAAATAGTTACTCTAATGTGCTCACATATTATAATATAGTATTGATATAGTGTAATATATATAATTTTTTATTATAATATATATGTATAAAACTAATTTTTTTGAAGGGGCCGTTGTCCCTACCCCTCAACATCAATTCATCCATGTGTATTATATAGTAGTTGGTTTCAAAAATCGATTTTTAAAATTTATTGCGGAAATTTAATGGGTGTTTTCAAATGCTTTTGAAAACTTCTTATCAACTTTTCAGAAAAAAGAAGCAGAATTTGAGTGTTTTATTTACTTATTTCTGCTATTGCTTCTCTGAAAATAAGCAGAAAAAAGTAGAATCAGAGAAGTATGTCATGACATGCTTTTAACTGTTTTAAGTTGTTTGGTGGCAATTTTGTAATTAATTGAAGTTTATTAAGCTGTTTTTTTATAGCAAACATTCAATGATTTTGCTTAAAAATAACTTTTTTCAACTTTATGCAAAAATAACATAAAAGTACTTTGAATAAGCAATTCTATTTATACGAAAACTTTGTCACCTCCAAACGAATTTTGAATCTTTAATCTCTATATGGATACCACCTCCCTGGTTTAATCTCATATGGATACCACAATTCAATCATTTTTTCTTTTTTTTTCATTTTTTTTTCTGAGAAGGCACGGTTTATAGTATTTCATTAAAGCATTATTATTGTCCTCGTGGATTATGATTTACACTTAGAATTACGACCAAGTTGGTGAATTCTCATATTTAACTGTGTCATTCTCTCACTATTTTTTCTCATTCTTTTTGCTTTCCCAAGTAAATGAGATTAGTATAATTAAGGGTGAGTATTGGTGAGTACCGAACTGACCGAACATAACTTATAAAATCGAACCGATTGATTTATTTTTCGACCAACTGAACATACCGGTTTTTATCATTAAAATCCGAAAATGTATCGGACCGATAAATCATCAGTTATTTTGTTTGGTAATCGAATTAACCGGTATTTAAAAATAATTAAATTTTTTGAAAGAATTAAAATATAATATAAATCTGTTTAATCGGTCTAATCGATAAATCGATATTTTCGAAATTAAAACTGAAACCGTACCAATTAAACTGATACATTTTAAAATATGGAAACCGAACTTCCGAAAAACCCAACCGAATATCTGAATTAATTTGGTCATTCGGTTAGTTAGGTTAAACCAAACTTTGCTCACCCCTAAGTATAATAGAGGATATTAAAGGTTGTATTTTTAAAAATATAAAAATGATTAATTTGATTTTTTATGCAAATGATACAACAATTGAAAGACAATGTATAGTAGTATTGTGCCAGAATACCTAAAGTAAAATGTAAATATCATAAACACATAAGAACATGTTAATTTACGTGGTTCGACAATAGCCTACGTCAATGAAAAATAAACAAAAATTTATTTATATCAACCAATTTGAGAATTACAAATTCTTGTCTTATCTCAGGATCCTTTCAACGCACATATAAGAATACTCAAGTGTAGGATGATTTGGGAGAGCATGAACGAGGGGTATATGTACGTGTAAATTTTCCCAGAAATTGATCATCATATTGAATTTGAAATCATGGCGTCTGTGGACTGTAGAGTAGATCTTCAAGTCACTGGTCATGCTTCCATGGTAAACACATAACTAGTAGTTGACAGACACTTATCGAGATCACCAGCATAATCTGAATCGACGTATCTAACTAGACGATTGATCTCGTGTGATGTCCGGGAATTACTGGTGTTAACCCCGGTATGGTAATAATCCTTGATGGATTTTTAATCGTGGCAATTAGGAACTAATTGCGGTTTTGGGTCTCCCGAGGTTGTTTAATCGGGCACTTGGGATCGTTGGATCCAAAGGTTGAGATTGTATTCTCATTTTGGTGGAAAGTCTATGAGTTGGGTTTTAGTAAGACTTGGTGTCCGGGGTGCCTTATGTTGGGGCCAGTCTGGGGAATTGCTGTTGGAGAGAGAGTTTTTGAAAACAGATGATTTTTAATGAATCATGATGTATTTGTGGAGGTATTGGTATTTGGGGGCATTTTTGCTATATATACCAGTTGGACTCGGGATTCCGTCATTTGGAATCCATTTCTCTCCTCTCCTCTCTCTCACCCCAAACCCTTTCCCTTTTCCCCTTTGAAGCAAAAATCGATGGAACTCGATTTAGGGGCCGGATTTCTTGAAGAAAAATAGGTAATCTTCTTCTCCTCTCTTTTGGCTTCATTTTGATAGTGGTATGGTGTGTTATGGTTGAACTTTTGGGTTGGATTTGTGTTTGGGGGTTTTGGGTTAAAATCTAAAATGTTGATTTCAGTGTTTTCATGGAGTATAATTGTTGTATTTGAGGTGTTGAGGTTGTATGGGGTGTTGGTTTGGAGTTTGGGTGTGAAAAACACCATTGAAGCTCGAAATTTTCGGAATCCCGCAGGTCACGATCGATCGCGGCTTGGCGCCGATCGATCGCGACATGTTTCTGTTTTGGGAAGGCGATGAGCAGTAGCGGCGATCGATCGCGAGATGTGGCGATCGATCGCGGCTTGTTTATTTTCGGACAGTAGGGTATGGCGATCGATCGCGGCTTGGCGCCGATCGATCGCGGCCCTGTTCCCTTTGTTTTTTTCAAAATTTTGGAAAATGTCGGGATTTTGGAATCGGGGTTTTAAGGGGCCGTTTCCGGGGCAATGTTCACATTCCAATGGGAATGTTAGGATTTTAAAATGGTTTGGTTGGAGCCAAGTTTAATAAAACGGAATTCCCGGTTGAATTCTTGGTTATCTTTTAAACTTGTTAATGGTATATTTTGGGTATTATGCATGCTTAGTCGGGGGGGCTTTTATTTTGGTAATCGTCATGGATTGACGATATGATTGGGAGTCTTGAACGTGCTTGGACACGTGATCGCATGCTTATTCTTGATTGTGAGTTGTTTATGTGTTTTAGCACATATTTCTCGAGGCATGGAACTCAAGCCTGGTTTGGCTTGGACTACGGAGACTTAAGGTACGTAGGACGTACGAGCATAGCCTATTTTAGTATTGCAACAGTAAAATGCATGGTGTGTGGTAATTGTACTAAATGGGTATTGGAACACATGGTGTGTGATGATTGCGTCATATTGACATTGAAATATGTGGCATGTGGTAATTGCATCGGATAGGTATTGAAATGCATAGTGCATGATATTTGCTATAAATGGATAACAATATGCATGGTAAATAGTATTTACGTCAAATGGTATACATTGGGAACCATACGGTGCCGCTATTGAGCGAGCAATGATTTGGGATGCGATCGCTGTTGAGCGACCATTGGTTATGACGCCGCTATTGTTGAGCGTGCGCGAGGTTTAGTATGCCGCCATTGTGGAGCGAGCAATGAAACGGGAATATGGAATTAATTGTTAGATATATGTGATATCTATGGTATTTTACATTATGTTTTTACCATATTGATCATGGAACTGGCATAATAGAACGGTATTAGTTAATCTATGTGACGATTAACTGGTTTTGGGGATTTGATGAGTTTGGTTATTTTGAGAACATGGACAATACAGGGGATCCCGGATGAGGGTGTTACCATCCAGGGAGTATCATTTAAATTATAGCATTTACATTCTGTATTTGAATTGCAATGTTATGCTTATTGGATTGGTGGTATTGGTATGCTCACCCCGTGTGGGGGCTGTCTCTGTTGGGGCAGGTAACACAGGTGCATCAGCAGTAGCTTTGGAGTTGAGCTCGGGCTAATGATAGAGGTACTTCCAGGATCGAGGTACCAGAGCTGGTTGAATAAGTACATAGATCCAGTGTTGAGATCGAGTTGTGCTTGGGAGGTGCTTCCAGGATTGAAGTACCAGTAACGGTATCCGGTAGAGTGTTTTATACATCAGATACACGCTCATTCATTGGGGTGCATGTCATATATGTAATCTTGGTTGGGGGATTTGCATATTATATGGGATGAATGCAAGAAATTTTATGGATCACTAATGTGGTGTCGCACTTGCATAGGGCTTTTCCCCATGATTTTATGATTATATGCATTAATGGTATGAATTAATACACTAATAACGGGTTAAGGGCACGGGGGTCCTTACATTAGTGGTATCAGTGCAGTAGTTAGCTCTTTGGGGCTGTTGAGGGCCTAGGAAACTGATAATGTGAATGAGAAGCACATACTTATGCATGATGGTAGTTAGTGTTGCGTGGCACAACTATATTGCTTATGTGCGTTTATGATATGTGTTCATAATTGTAATATGTTATTGCTAACCATGGTGGTTGCAGGGTCTTATGAGACATGGACTATGCATTACGGTTGCATAGATATACATCGGAGTGATGATTCTAATGCTTTGTCGCTAAATGTTGGAGCGAGGTGCATTAAAATACACTCATGGCGATGTTTATGGGAATACGGGTTATGCATTACGGTTGCATGCACGTCGAAGCGATGATACCGCTATCGTGTCGAAGCGATGGTAAATGCCGCTGTCACGTCGAAGCGATGATGCCGCTGTCGTGCCGAAACAATTATTGGAACACGGGATATGCATTACGGTTGCATGCGTGGCGTAGCGATGTGAGTACTTGCCGCTTTATGGCGTAGCGATGTGAATACTCGCCGCTGTCATACCGTAGCGATGAGAGAATATTTTCCGCTAATATAAAGCGAAGAACACGGCCGCTGTCATATTAATAGCGAGGGATTTTATTTTCCGCTGGTATTGTCGAAGCGAGGGGTATTTCCGATGTCATGTAAAGCGAGGGGTATTTCCGCTGTCATGCCGGAACGATGGTACCACCGTCATGTCGAAGCGATGATGCCGCTGTCGTGTCGAAGCGATGATACATGCCGCTGTCGCGTCGAAACGATGATACATGCCGCTTTCATGACGTAGCGATAGGATCGGGAACAAAGTACTAAATGAGTGTGAGTACCTCTTGAGTCCGTGATTATTCCACTATTCTATTGGCGATGGTTCATGCCGCCGGGTATTCTATTGGCGATGGTTCATGCCGCCGGGTATTCTATTGGCAATGGTTCATGCCACCGGGTATTCTATTGGCGATGGTTCATGCCGCCGGGTATTCTATTGGCGATGGTTCATGCCGCCGGGTATTCTATTGGCGATGGTTCATGCCACCGGGTATTCTATTGGCGATGGTTCATGCCGCCGGGTGTTCTATTAGCGATGGTTCATGCCGCCGGGTATCATAGCGATGGCTTATTCCGCTATTCTATTGGCGATGATTCATACCGCCGGGTATTCTATGGCGATGGTTTATGCCGCCAGGTATCATATAGCGATGGTACATTCCGCTACATCTATGGCGATGCTTCATACCGCCGGATATTCTTTGGCGATGTTTTATGCCACTGATTCTATAGCGATGGATTATACCACTATGTGTGTAGCACTGGATTATGCCGCCTACGAGCGATGGATGCTGCTTATATACCGCTAGTGGACGATGGGTACAGGTATTCCGCTATTTTGATAGCGATGAGGTATGGCAAATTACTTTTGATATCATTATTGTGAATTCCATGTGTTGTTTTATACCGTCATGTGTTTGACGACGAGATTATGGATGTCGCATATCGACATGTGCCGTCATGTGTTTGACGACGAGATTATGGATGTCGCATATCGACATGTGCCGTCATGTGTTTGACGACGAGATTATGGATGTCGTATATCGACATGAGCCGTCATGTGGTTGACGATGTAATTTGGGATGTCTATGTGGACGCGTGGCGTCGTCTTTGCGAATAATACATTCGTGATTATGTATTTGGTTATATGGTTTGAGTGCCGATGGTGGGCACTGTTGGGATATGCCCTAAGACAAGTCATTAGATGATTGTTTAAGACATACAATGTTTATGGATTTATGAATGGCAATTCATTATTATATATTATTCTTTTAACTGTGCATTGTGAATTAATATATATGTTAATGTCCTTAGAATAATATTGTATTATTCTTAAAGATGTTCCTAGTCAAGTATTATCATGAAAGGGATAATGATAATACGTAGAGACTAGTATATGTTGATCGATGAATTGTTCATTGATATGAGATATCAAATCAACATATGGGTACATGTTAGAGAACGATGTACTGAACAGACCCACCATGAGAATGCAACATGGATAGTTATATGATCGTCATATGCAATTCTCATAGTGATAATAATGTATGTAATCCTTACGACTTGTGATCATCAGAAATCCCAACATAAGGAGTTATGTATCTTGATATCGTCAAACGTTACCCGTAACAGGGTATACTATAAAGGCGACTATTGGATACACTACGAATTATGTAGAGGGATGTTGACTGATCGAGATAGGATTTGTCCCTCCTATATAACAGGAGATGTGTTTGGCCCTTGATCAAGTGAGAACTAAAATGCATGGCCATGCTCGAATGAGTCGATATGAGATATCGAGCTTATTCGTTTATTCTAGTTCTACTTGGGGATCAAGAAATAAAGATTGGATATACGAGTATGACTATTCCATGACTCGTGTTCAATCTAAACACAAAGGACAAAGGGATTAAGTTACATGGTTAATATTATCACAAGTTCTAAAGGTTATGTCGAGTCATTGACATTCTCGTAATTTGGGTAGCATCGATGTGTTGCTAGATACCGCTCAATGCTTGCGACATAAAATGAGATTTTATGTCACTGCCAACATTACGAGATCCTATCGGGTCGCACAAAAGATTAAATCGAGAAGGGAAATTAAATTCATGGGATGAATTAAATAATTAAGAGGAGTCTTAATTAATAATCATAAGGATTAATTAAATCATGGGCTTAAGCCCATGAAGCTTTGAGAAAGCCTTTAATTAATGATTATTAAGTGTTTAATTGTAAGACAACTTGAATAACAATTCATAACAAAAACCTAGCAACCAAAGAAGGGCTCTCGGCCACCTTGTGAAAGTCACACACGGCCGCCTCTCAATCTTGCTCTCGGTTTCTTGATAGCCGAAGAGGAAGAGTGATATTGTGCCAATTTTGATTGTGAATCAAAGTGTGTTTTGGTTCTTATCTCTCGAAGGAACAGTGTCCTTCCGGCACATGGTAGAGTCTGGGTCACTAGTTGACGAGACCTTTTCCGAGCAGGTTTGCTCGATGGAGCATTGGATGCATTGTACCGGTGAGAGTACCGCATCATGTTATAGAGGTAAATATTTGTCGAGTAATGATACCCTTGGGTATGCTCGTTGGGATGGCTAAGGCCAAGTGATTGGTGGTAAGAGTAGTCATTGAGGAAACTACTCGCTTGTTGTTGTGATGTGTGATAGGCATGGGCACACCCACCGTGAGGGTGTGGAATAAATCCTAATGGATTAGGATTGCATGGTAGTTAAGCAAGGACACCTGGATGTCCATTGTGCTTTGATGTTTTAGAGATATGTTGAGTGATGACCCACAACTCTAATGGTTTGTACGGTATGGTATACCGGGTTGTGACGTGTGCCACGTTGGTAGGTTGGTATGAGCCTATGGGGCCAGCGGATCGCTAGCCGGGTATGGTTGCAATGTTTAGTGTGCTTGTGCTAGCCTTTATGCTGCTCGTTGGATGCGAGCTGGGTGGATTGTATGGAGATACGTTGAGGGTTATGATAGACTCTTGTAGTCTCTATGTGGCGTGGTGTTTGAGGTATGGAATACCTCACGGGGACGTTAATACGTCGAATGTCTCGAGTGACTTGTACTGGGACATCTCAATTTTGTTGGTATTACCAACGTGAGTGTCAACAAGTCGTGGTTAGCACTGGTTGAGCATCCTTGCATGTGGAATGCAACGGGAGTCACAATGGGTTGTGAGATATAGTTAGTGGGGTGACACTACTATATTGATTCTATCCCTTGGGGAGCTTGGGGTTGCACTGTCATGGAGACAGCTGGCATTGGTTGAGGGTTTATGGTGCATCAACCGGGGTAAGCCCTACTAGTGTTGGGCTATGTGATGACTTCGTACTTCCGGTGAGACGTTCGAGGAGACGTCTCTGGGGTAATGCTCGAGATCGTGTAGTACTATGGTATTAGTACAGAGCATTACTAGGTTGGGTATACATGGCGTATACGGGTTTCGTTTTGGTAATAGTTGCTTTGATGCACTATTTGAACCAATTGCGTACTTTTAGTTCCGCGATATATTTTGGTAGATATATCCAGGTTTCCGAACGGTGGTTCGATGATTGGAGGATCATGGATTCATGACATTTTTCCTTGAGAGGAAGGTGGTATTATTATACCTACCGGTTGAATCTTTTGGGGAGATTCGTTGTTTTAATTCGTGTGGTGTTGATGTTGAGATCACACCCTTTTGTTTCGGTTTGTCAACCATCATTCTCCGTGGGGTGAGAATGATCGAGGTTTGACAGTCGGTTTTGGGATTTGGGTATGATTGGAGATACCCGAGTCTATGGCATTGAGTATGCATGTTGTGTTGGTGTATGGGCATGTATGCCGTGTGAGTATACGAATGCCAACTTTATTTTGTTCCTTGTTGAACGTCGAGTTTGTATGCTTGGTTTGGTAAATCTCCGGTGTGAGATTGTGGGACCTCGAGAGCGGTAATCTCGATGGCACGATGTATTCTGAGGAATGATCGTGAGGTACGATTGACTCCCTCTGAGGAGGGATTGTCGTGTTTTGAGACCATGGTAATTCTTGTTGGATAATTCGATAGCCTTCCTGTTTTCGGATTGGCAAATCCCAGGATAAACGAGGGATGGCCAGGACTTGGATTTGTTTAGTGTCGTGGATTGACACGTGTGGCAGGAATGCAACTGTCTGTTTTGCATGACCTCTGTGGAACTTGCGACCTTGTGGAGTCTTGATGGTGTGTCGGGACCAAGATATGATTTCTTGGAACACACCGGTGTAAACATCCTTGGTGATGTGTTTTGTGTGGATCAGTGACCGTGGGTAACCCGGTCCGGGTTGCAAGTGGTGCAACTACTCCTTTGGAGGAGATGGGCTGGGAAGCGAAACCGGATTTTCTGTGAGTATACTGTTGTATACTAGTGGTCCCCATCATGACGATGCGTGTCAAGCATCGTGGGCAAGTGATGGATGTCACGGGATGATATCTATGTCAGAACCAATGGAGATTTGGTTGGTTTGCAGTCGTGGTGTGACTTCTGGGACGTTTCACGTCGAGGTATGTTGCTATCTTTCGGATTTGTATTGGTTTTAGCGTTTGCTCTATTTTAGAGCTTGGTGCGAGATGGGTATTCTCGCGATTGTTAATTCGATTCTAATATGGTCCAGAATCGGGGTTGTGGCTTTGTTTTGTTGGTGTAGTCCTGGTGTTACGTGGAGTACACCGGTGCAATTTCGAGGACGAAATTTTTTTGGTGGGGGATAATTGTGATGTCCGGAAATTACTGGTGTTAACCCCGGTATGGTAATAATCCTTGATGGATTTTAATCGTGGCAATTAGGAACTAATTGCGGTTTTGGGTCTCCCGAGGTTGTTAAATCGGGCACTTGGGATCGTTGGATCCAAAGGTTGAGATTGTATTCTCATTTTGGTGGATAGTCTATGAGTTGGGTTTTAGTAGGATTGGTGTCCGGGGTGCCTTATGTTGGGGCCAGTCTGGGGAATTGCTGTTGGAGAGAGAGTTTTTGAAAACAGATGATTTTTAATGAATCATGATGTATTTGTGGAGGTATTGGTATTTGGGGGCATTTTTGCTATATATACCAGTTGGACTCGGGATTCCGTCATTTGGAATCCATTTCTCTCCTCTCCTCTCTCTCACCCCAAACCCTTTCCCTTTTCCCCTTTGAAGCAAAAATCGATGGAACTCGATTTAGGGGCCAGATTTCTTGAAGAAAAATAGGTAATCTTCTTCTCCTCTCTTTTGGCTACATTTTGATAGTGGTATGGTGTGTTATGGTTGAACTTTTGGGTTGGATTTGTGTTTGGGGGTTTTGGGTTAAAATCTAAAATGTTGATTTCAGTGTTTTCATGGAGTTTAATTGTTGTATTTGAGGTGTTGAGGTTGTATGGGGTGTTGGTTTGGAGTTTGGGTGTGAAAAACACCATTGAAGCTCGAAATTTTCGGAATCCCGCAGGTCACGATCGATCGCGGCTTGGCGCCGATCGATCGCGACATGTTTCTATTTTGGGAAGGCGATGAGCAGTAGCGGCGATCGATCGCGAGAAGTGGGCGATCGATCACGAGGGCCTTGGCGATCGATCTCGAGATGTGGCGATCGATCGCGGCTTGTTTATTTTCGGACAGTAGGGTATGGCGATCGATCGCGGCTTGGCGCCGATCGATCGCGGCCCTGTTCCCTTTGTTTTTTTCAAAATTTTGGAAAATGTCAGGATTTTGGAATCGGGGTTTTAAGGGGCCGTTTCCGGGGCAATGTTCACATTCCAATGGGAATGTTAGGATTTTAAAATGGTTTGGTTGGAGCCAAGTTTAATAAAACGGAATTCCCGGTTGAATTCTTGGTTATCTTTTAAACTTGTTAATGGTATATTTTGGGTATTATGCATGCTTAGCCGGGGGGGGGGCTTTTATTTTGGTAATCGTCATGGATTGACGATATGATTGGGAGTCTTGAACGTGCTTGGACACGTGATCGCATGCTTATTCTTGATTGTGAGTTGTTTATGTGTTTTAGCACATATTTCTCGAGGCATGGAACTCAAGCAAGGTTTGGCTTGGACTACGGAGACTTAAGGTACGTAGGACGTACGAGCATAGCCTATTTTAGTATTGCAACTGTAAAATGTGTGTGGTAATTGTACTAAATGGGTATTGGAACACATGGTGTGTGATGATTGCGTCATATGGACATTGAAATATGTGGCATGTGGTAATTGCATCGGATAGGTATTGAAATGCATGGTGCATGATATTTGCTATAAATGGATAACAATATGCATGGTAAATAGTATTTACGTCAAATGGTTATACATTGGGAACCATACGGTGCCGCTATTGAGCGAGCAATGATTTGGGATGCCATCGCTGTTGAGCGACCATCGGTTATGACGCCGCTATTGTTGAGCGTGCGCGAGGTTTAGTATGCCGCCATTGTGGAGCGAGCAATGAAACGGGAATATGGAATTATTGGTTAGATATATGTGATATCTATGGTCTTTTACATTATGTTTTTACCATATTGATCATGTAACTGTCATAATAGAACGGTATTAGTTAATCTATGTGACGATTAACTGGTTTTGGGGATTTGATGAGTTTGGTTATTTTGAGAACAGGGACAATACAGGGGATCCCGGATGAGGGTGTTACCATCCAGGGAGTATCATTTAAATTATAGCATTTACATTCTGTATTTGAATTGCAATGTTATGCTTATTGGATTGGTGGTATTGGTATGCTCACCCAGTGTGGAGGCTGTCTCTGTTGGGGCAGGTAACACAGGTGCAGCAACAGTAGCTTTGGAGTTGAGCTCGGGCTGATGATAGAGGTACTTCCAGGATCGAGGTACCAGAGCTGGTTGAATAAGTACATAGATCCAGTGTTGAGATCGAGCTGTGCTTGGGAGGTGCTTCCAGGATTGAAGTACCAGTAACGGTATCCGGTAGAGTGTTTTATACATCAGATACACGCTCATTCATTGGGTGCTCTTATGTGAGTACATTTTACATGTATATGGAATGTATAAATGGACTACGGCTTTTCTCTGTTCATTTATGGGTTGCATGCAATTAAATGTGGAATTGCTAATTGAACTAAGAGCATGTTAGTGTATTATGAGGGTGCATGTCATATATGTAATCTTGGTTGGGGGATTTGCATATTATATGGGATGAATGCAAGAAATTTTATGGATCACTAATGTGGTGTCGCACTTGCACATGGCTTTTCCCCATGATTTTATGATTATATGCACTAATGGTATAGATTAATACACTAATAACGGGTTAAGGGCACGGGGGTCCTTACATCTCGTCTTTCTGAAATTTCAGACCAATATCCACAGTACCCTAAATATATCGTAGAATCCACTTTACTGCATGCGGATGTTCTTTAACAGGGGGTGGTCATGTATCAACTCATCAAGCTAACGACATGAGAGATGTCAGATCTTGTGCACACCATTGCATACATTAGAGCTCCGGCATCATTTTCATTAGGAATGCAATCCATTTGTCTCATCTCAACATCTATAGTATGAGATATTGATGCACTCAATCTGAAATGCAGATCTAACGGAGTACTTATAGGTTTGGTATTCCCATCTATACCAAATCTTTGGAGTACATTCTTCAGATGCTGAGTTTGTGTCAGACAGACTGTGCTCTTTATTCTGTCACTTTTTTATCTTCATTCTAATAATCTTCTTGGCCTCTCTAAGATCTTTCATCTCAAATTCTGAGCTGAGCTGAGCTTTCAAATTGTCAATCTTTATCTTGCTTTTAGATGCGATCAACATGTAAGAGCAAATAGATAAATGTACCATCTTGGAGTTTCTTTAGGTAGACAAAATGATTAAACTGATTGCGCGTGTACCACTGTTTCTTCATAAAGATTTCAAACCTTTTGTACCACTGTCTCGGTGACTGCTTGAGACCATAGAGTGACTTGTCAAGCTTGCAATCCCAAATTTCATCCCAAATTTCATGATCGGGAACTTATCCATCAGGTGGAGCCATATAGTCTCCTAGTCGAAAGTTCCACGAATGAATGCCATTTTGACGTCAAGCTGGGCAGCTCGAGATCAAGATGTGCAATCAAAGCTAGTAAGAGTCGAATAGATGAATGCTTGACAACATGTCAGAAAACATCATCATAGTCTATTCATTCATTCTGAGAGTAGCCTTTTACTACTAGTCTATCTTTGTATCTGATACTGTTTACCAATCACTTTCTTTCCTTTAGGAAGAGGAACCAACTTCCAAATTTTATTCTGATAAAGCGATTTTATTTTCCATCGTCGTTTTCCACACGATATTTTCCATACAATACACAACTTATTTGTAGTTGCACCAATACCATCCTGCTCAATTGGAAGAGCGAATGCTATCATATCAGTAAACCGAGCAGGTTTCTGGACAATTCTCTTTGGTCTATGGGTAGCAATAGAATCAGGTGCTAATTTTGAATCTAGTACCTCCATTTGACCTCCATTTGAATAGATTCATCATTCTGATCATCAGAGTCTTCTTTAGGATGATCATCAATCTGAATAGGTTGGTATGGAGCTATGTGAATTTCAACTCCACCTGCAACTGAGAACTCTGATCTTGGTTCTCTATCTCTGACTTTGTCTAGTTCAGCATTACATATTCGTCAAAGGTAACGTCTTGTCTCAAGACAGTTTACTTTGACTCAGGGTTCCATTGATGGAACGCCTTCACTCCTTCACTGAAACCCATGAAAACAGCTTTCTCGGCTCTAGGTTCCAACTTTGATTTTCTAATGTGAAAGTGTGCGGGACACCCAAATATATGAAGAGAATCATAATCAGAAATTGGTCATCCAGACTATACCTCATTTGAAGTTTTTCCATCTAGTTCAAAAGTTGGTAGCCTATTGATGACATAAGAGGCATATGACAAGGTATCAGCCCAGAATGCATTGCTTACTCCAGATTGGGATAAATGTAACATACTTTGTCAATCATAGTATGATTCATCCGTTGTGCTACACCATTTTGCTATGGTGTGTGTGCCTGGTACGGTGAAATGTATGACTATCCCGTCTTTATGACAGGTTTTTTGAAATGGGTCTGATATGTATTCTCCACCATTATCAGATCTGAGCCTCTTTCTCTTTCTTCCAGTCTGGGTTTTGATCATCTTCTTCCAGTTGAGGAAGATGTCCAGAACTTTATTGATCGCTTTTATTTTAAACAATTAATTTCAGTGTAGCGATTTTAGACCGCAAGTGCACGGTGTCAAGTTTTAGTATAGTGATTTAGAAATAGGGATAACGTACTCACATGGAGTAATGTATAAGTACCAAATAAAATTAGAAAAATTATATTTAGCCTACTAAATATATAATAATTATCTAATTAAAATAAAAACTCAAAAACTCAAAATTAAATCAACTCCTTTGAAGATGCAAATGAATTCCACTCGAGAAATTTATCAAGATGTCGGTTCACTTGTGTTATCATCAATGATTTGTCTGTAAAAACAATTACTAACCAATTAATTCTTAAGGTGACGGATTCCCTAAAATAATCAATACACTTTCTCAAGCTATATTGAAGCTAATATTAAATTGAAACAAGTAACTCTCGTTCACTAAAACCAACCTGACCGCTTTCCCTCCTCTCTAGCCATCTTAGTCAATGGCACCCCCACCAAGTATTTCTGCCCATCCAGAGGAAAAGGTGATCCCCTATCTCTTTATCCTTAGCAGGGAAGACCTTTCTATACAAATAGAAGAATCCTGGTTTAATATTGCATAAATCTCGATGAAAACTGTTAACTTTAAATCTTTCAATTCAAAGTGATCACGTATGTGATTTAATTTCTTGATCTAAATCGTTAGCATACAACATGAATTATTATAGCGTATTATAATTTTATCTTTCGATCTCAATTATAATTCACAAATCAATCAAAGTTAGCAAGGCTTTGATAGCATTAAAATTATAAATCATGCACGAAAGAATTAATCCACTCAAACAACATTCAAATCATTAACTCAATCACAATCTTCCCTAATCTTGATAAATAAACTTATTTTATGTTCAAATCAAACTAACATGATGAATAATTGTTTCTCAACCTCATAAACATCAATAAATTCAAAAATCAAAATAAATAAAGTTTAGAAGTACGATAGCGTAGGAGTTGAATCCGTGCGTTGAAACGTTACTTCTTCCCTTGCTTCATTTCTTGCACTTCAAAGGCTTTTTCTCTTAATTTGTGTGGATGTTGGAGGATGAAAGGAGGCTAATTTATGGCGTATGATATGATATTGGTTCTTTGATTTCGTGCCCTAGGTCTCTTATTTATAGAAGAGGAGGTGGATGGAAGTGTTCCCAATAGATCAAACTCAATCAAGTGTTTTTTTTTCTGAAATTCTGTTGCTCGATCGATCGGTTATTTGTCTCGATCGATCGAGCCCTCTGATTTCTCGTCCCTGACTTTTTCTGCCTCGCTCGATCGATCGAGCTTCAACTCCTGATCGATCGAGCATTCTTCAATCTCGCTTGATAAATCTCTGCCATGCTCGATCGATCGAACATAATCACCGATCGATCGAGCTCCTCTTTTTCTTGTTGGTCAAATCTGTTAGGATCGGGGTAGTGTTTAGAAGGGGGAGGGGGGGTTGAATAAACACTAGATTCAATTTCGATTTCATTTTCTGGTTAACTGTAAACTGTTAAGTATTACAGTTGCTTCTCAATATTGGGCAAGTCAGCAGACACTTGTTATAGTGCGGAATACGTCTACTGAACTTGTGAGGAATAAAACTGAGGTAATAAAGCAATGAACAAATAACACAAGAGTTGTTTCTGGAAGTTCGAAGCACAACGCTGCTACGTCTCCCCTTCTTCCTTTGCAGGAAGGATTCACTAGAAGACTTGGTTTACACTTTTACAGTATACAACCTTCTTAGGCACTAACACACTTGGCCTAAACTCCTGGCAATCACAATCTTCTTAACTTTTGATTACAAGAGATTCTATAACACTCTTTACAGAATAAACTTTCTAACTTCGAGTGTTTTTGAGCAGCAGACTTCAATTGGAAATAATCTATCACAGATTCAGTTTCGCTGTTTGTCTGCTCTTTGCTGAACGTTTGGAATATCAGTAATATGATTTTCTTGTTTGATTTGAAGTATACCTCTTTGTTGAAAATCGCTCAGCACTTCTTCATTCTCTGCTTGGACGTATTTATAGGTTTGGTTGTCCAACGGTAGCTTTTCTGTATATGGAAGAGATTAGCTTTCCAAATTCATATTGTCTTCTTTCCTATTTTGTTTAAGCAACGGGTCTTTTCACTCTGACGGTAATGGTGGCGGAGATATAGCAGGGTACGCCGCTCTGTTGTACCTTTGTCAGAGAATGTTGTACTTTGTCTCGTTGCTTAGTGCTCTTACTGGAAGTTTAGACTTCTGCTGGTTTTCTTTGTTCAACTGGTCGTTCATCCTCTTATGACCAGTTGACGTCTTTGTTTAGTGTGAGACTATCCGGTTGATAGTTGTCCAGTAGATGTCTGTCCAGTTGGTGGCCATCCAGTTGATGTCTATCCAGTTGGTAGCCATCCAGTTGATGTCTTGTCCAGTTGATGTCTATCCAGTTGGTTGATGTCTTCACCCGGTAGGTGTTCATCCAGTTGATCTTTATCACCCGGTAAGACTTCAATATCCGGTAGGTGTCTTCATCCGGTAGATGTCTTCATCCGGTAGGAATCTTTATCCAGTAGATGTCTTCATCCGGTAGGTGTCTTCATCCGGTAGGTGTTTATCATCCGGTAGGAGTCTTTATCCAGTTGGTCTTTGACATCCCTTTATCCAGTTGGTCTTTGACATCCGGTAGGAGTCTTTATCCAGTTGGTCTTTGACATCCGTTAGGAGTCTTTATCCAGTTGGTCTTTGACATCCGGTAGGAGTCTTTATCCAGTTGGTCTTTGACATCCGGTAGGTGTTTGTAATCACCAAAACTTAGAAATCGTTTTCCCAACAAAATCTCTGTCTCCTTCGATCGATCGTGCTCCACTTCCGATCGATCGGTTATGTCAGATTCCAACTTCTTCATTTCTTGCCTCGGTTTGATCCGTTTTCGTCTTTCTAGCTTAATTCTTCCACTTCCCACCTAGATTCCTGAAACCAACAAATAAATATCAAAAAGCGTAACATCATCCAGGATTCAACACGAAAACTTATACATATCATTGCAAAATACACGTAATATTCATCCTTATCAACTCCCCCAAACTTAGACTTGATCGTCCTCGAGCAAGCATTAAGATCAAAATACAAAGTTCATCATCAATACTTTAAATGAATTAACTTAGCAACTCAAATGTAAAAGCTCAGAAATCCCACTAACACATCAACTATAAGTCAATCCAAAAATCAACAAAGTGTTTTCTCCTAAGCCAAGCAATACATCGCAAAATCGGAACGTGCGTCTATGTTAAAGTCAATCTTGAGTTTCATATATACTTTCAGGATCAAATAATGCTATTAAACTCAAAGTCATGATTACTATTAAACACTCCATAAGTCTACTTTTCAAGCACTTCTCCACTAATGTAATTATTCCCTAGACTTGGATCAATAGGTCTTTTAAAGCTTGTAATGTTAGGCCAAGGTGTTTGGCTTCAAAGAAAAGATAGGGTCACACAAAGAAGAGAGTATAATCATGTAAAATTTAAATTTTTAGCACAACTTGAGCTTCTCTTCTTTTTTCTTTTAGCCTTGGCCACTTTGGGTCTTATTTATCACTTTTTTCTCAAGGCTTTATATCTATCTTTTTCTTTTCTCATTCATCATTTTTTTCCAGTAATAAGCTCATCCAAATGTAGCAATTCATATGTATCTAATAAGAATCATTATACTCTGTTAGGATCGGTCCGGAGTGTTTAGAGGGGGGGGGGGGGTGAATGAACACTCCTTCTAAAAATTAATCCCTTGTGATTTCTTTCGGATTAGTGAAAGAAATCTGTTTCTTAATCAACTATTGTACAGAACAGACCACTGAAAGTATAAGTGCGGAACGGTCTGTTCTTGTATATGTAAGAACAGCTCGATGGCTAGTACAGAAAGATAATACACAGGATATGTTTCTGGAAGTTCGAAGGTGGTGTAATCCTTCTACGTCTCCCCTTCTTCTAATTAAGGAAGGTTTATACTAGAAGACTTTGATTTATACAATCCTGTTGTACAAACCCGATTCAGACTGGATTTACCTCACTACCAATCTGAAACTCCTAGTCACTCGATCTGCTCAGACACACTTTGTCCGACAGTTACAATATGTTTCTCACCTCTATTTTTCAACACAAAAAACACAAGATGCGCACAGTGATCCTAAATGATCAAATGTTACAAAGTAAACGTGCTTAAGAATGATTTCAGCTCGAGAGCTTCTGAGCTTGTAAGCTTGTGCTGTTTTGCTTTCTTGTGCGTTTGTTTAATTGATCAGCGAGAGTCACTATATTCCTTTTGTTGCATCCTTTTATAGTTGTAAGTACCAACGACATTATTTCCCTTAATGTGCAACTTTGACTCTGCTTGAGCTCTGAGTAAGCTACAGTCTTCTTCTTCAGGATACTTGCCGTTCTGTTTCATACTTTCGGCGATTGTCAGATAGGCTCTTCTTTGTCTTCTTACCTTACATGGCAATCTTCAGTCTTTGGTCCTTTGTAGCATTAATTACGACATTAAATGCTACAATAAATAGCCGTTAATGATTCGGACTGAGGAGCCATTCTTTATGTATCCTTGACTGCTCTGATCTGATAAAGATTGAGATCGATCTGAAGCATCGATCTAGTCAGTCTGAAATCCATCGATCCGGTCTGATAGGTAATATGCCTTATCAGCTTGTTCTGTTTTGAGCTATTGATCTGGTCAGTCTGATTACCCTCGATCTGGTCTGATATGCTTTGTCATCTTATCAACTTGATCTGTTTTGGGCGATCGTTCTGGTCAGTCTGATTTCACTCGATCCGGTCTGATATGTTTTGTCATCTTTAAAATCTCATCGATAAGATCCGGAACTAACAAATTCCCCCTTTTTGATGATGACAAAACCTAGCTTCTAAGTCTTTTTAACCAGTCTCATAAGAACTCTGAAGCGAAAACTTTCGGGTCGATTACTTTCTTTTTGTTCAAAATAAATGAACATAATTAAGTTGGATCGATTAAGCCTTTATTAAAGTTCAAAATAAATGAACAAGGACTTAATAAAGAAAGATTTTTATTGATAAAAAATCTCGCATACAGTCAGTCTAAAAATTTAATCAACGAGACTGCTATCTTCTTGAAGTTTGAGGCGGCTTGAAGTCTTTCTTCTTTTCCCCCTTTTTGTCAGCAGCAATCTCTTGAAGAAAATCAACAACTTGTGCGAGCTGCGCGCTGATAGCGTCAAGACGAACGTCTTGAGCGCTGAGGGAATTGGCAACAGATGCTCGGACTTCAGTGGCCAGCTCGATCTGCTCTTTTCTCAGGCTGTTCTTATAAGTGGCTTGCTGAGAAAACAGATCATTTATGCCTTGCTGAAGGCTGCCGATATTGGCTGTCATCTTCTCTTTAAATGAATCAAAGTCCAGAGATGTAACCCTCTGGCCTTGATGAACCTCTAGAACACGCTGAGAGAGAGACATGCAGTTGTCAGATAAGTGCTGAAGGGTCCTTGCCAGAGATGGAGGTGCATCAGATAGTCGGCTGGGAGAGCGATCGGATGAGGACAAGGCCTGTTCATCATTTTCTGCAAACGGGACAAGTGAAGATACAACAGCTTGGTGACTCTCGGACCGGATCAAGGTGACCAGATCCGAAGAAAATGTTTGAATGAAAGCCATATCTTCATCTAATTGGATTGGAGGAGTGCTTGGTCTGGAGGGCTCCTCAATCTGGAGAGCTGCAACAACGGGACACCACCAGATCCGGATCGACGAACTCTGGAGCGCCAACTGTTGCAAGTTCTGCTGTTGGACTGATTTGAACGTGGGAGACTGATGACCCCAAAGGAATAGATGTTGTTGGAGAGTCCAACAAGACATTCAATGGTTCATCATCTGTCGCAGATGGAGCATTAGGCAATGTCTGCTCCGCTGTCTGGTCTGGTACTTGCTCTGCAGTCTGATCCGCTGCTTGCTCGGCTGTCTGTTCTGCTGCATCAGAATTAATAACCTCAACGAAAGGTTCTGCCAGAGTCTTGCTTGCAGAGGGATGATCCGGGCTGGTTGCGGGAGTGGATACACTGAGCTTCTGTCGTTGAAAACGGACAGCTAAGTGAAGAGCATGAACATCCATCTCTAATTGAGCAATAACGGCCCCATCATCTCTGGCAGTTGGAGCAATCGGATCAAAGTTCTCTTTCTTAGCAGCTAGGAGCAGAGTGGCCAGACTGAATCTTTGATTTGCCGTAAATAGTTCTTTGCGCTGCACGGCAAGCCGAACATCATCGGTCTCTGTTCCTTTTAGAACTTCATCTTCCATCTTCTTCAGTCTGTTCAGCTTTCCGAAGAACATCTCAATGTGGTTGACAGTCCGGTACTCGACGTACTCATCAAAGACCACAATGAGTGCCTTCACCTTCTCATCAACATCCTCCATAGCAATGTCAATGGCTGTCTGCGCTGCCGATTTGGGTTTGGAGGAGAGGGGTTCGGAGAGAATGGCTTTTCCCTTGCCGGTGGAGGAAGGGGACTTGATCCCTGATTGGGTATAAACTCCCAACTCAGTGATAACTATCCATTTGACCACGAGAATGGCAGAGGGGACTCGGATAGTGACTTGGGGTGTAGGGGTTGAAGTGGTTGAAATTTGTTTTGAAGGTTGGGGTGCAGGGGTGGCTTTAGTTGGTGGCAAAATGGGTAGGGGTAGAGTTTTGATTGGTTTGGTAATCTGGGTTCTTGGCTTCTTGGGAAGTGGCTTGGTTGGTGGCGAGGGAGCAGACTGAGTTTCTTCAGAATCAGTCTGGATGGTCAGCTTTCGCTTGATCCGAGGTTTGCGCGTAACAGCTTGTTCTTCGCCCTTCTCAATCTTGACTGCAGCCAGAGTGGTAGAAGTGGGCGGAGCACTGTTGGACTTCAGCAGTGCGAGCCCTTTGGAGTTTAGAATCTTGAAGGGACTGAGAGCGGACTGCTTTCCCAGCTCGATGTCTAAGGACTCCAGTAGCTTGCTGAGAGGAACAGCAAAGCATACGGCCTGTTTGGATGCAATCACCGTTTCCATCAGAACTCCAAAAAGAATCACGGACCAGTTCATCTTCTGTCCGGATATTATAGCCGCCATAGCCCTGAACTTCTCTGTGGTTACAGCGTCAAAACATTCTTGCTTTGCCCAGAAGAGGTTTGCCAACGATTTCGCACAGCACCTGGAAATGAAAGAGCATTTCCTTCTTCTTAAACGAGGGTTGCAGGCGGTGGCCAAAAATAGAGATCTTCCCTTGAAGATCTGAGAGTGACGCTTGAGGAATCTGTCCAAATTCTGTCAGTCCGGAATTGGGGAGGCCAAAGGTTTTGGCCAGCGTCATCGGCGAGATCTCAAATGATTTACCCTTGACAGTAGTGGATATTGATGTCTTCTGGGAGACGGCATTGGCGAATAGTTCGCGGATTTCTGATTCATAAACAACTGTGCCGCACTCCAGAAAGTTTCTCAGACCAGATGATTCCAACGCTCGGAAGATGGACACCATCTCTGCATCTTCTGCCCTGTAAATATCATTAAACTCAACGGAGAGAGAGTTGTGAGTAATGGTAGCCATTGGAGTGAAGGTAAACGAGTGCGAAGATTTAGGAGAGTGAGAGAATAAGAAAACAGATAGCGGTAAATTGTAAAAAATGAAAGAAGATGAAATGTTCAGCCCGCTAAATAGGAGAGAGAAGACACGTGTCTTTATCTCGATGACTGATGAAAAGAAATTCAAAATAAACGGTCAGGATAACAGATAGTTTAAGGCGGTTAAAATGCGATCAGTCCGGGCTGTTTTTGTACAAAAAATGTATTGACCAAACAGATCATGGGATAACATCAGATTGACATGGATCGGTCTGAAAGTTCGGACCGATATGTGTCTTTCTTAACATTGTATTATCGATCTGTGGCAACAAAAATCTTTAAGTGCGAAAGTAAGAGAACATCTAAACTATTAAGATAAGTCAATTAAACCAAGAATTTGACGGAAATAATTAAACTTAGCCTCTGGGAGCGGTTTGGTGAAGATGTCTGCTGCTTGCTGCTCTATTGAGATGTGCTCGATCCGAATTTCCTTTTTGCCAACATGATCTCGAATAAAATGATGGCGTATATCAATGTGCTTTGTTCGAGAGTGCAAAACTGGATTATACGTTATAGCGATTGCACTTGTGTTGTCGCAAAATATTGGAGAGTCAACAGCTTGGATGCCATAGTCTTTGAGCTGGTGTTGAATCCAGAGCATTTGAGCGCAACAGCTTCCAGCGGCTAGATACTCTGCTTCAGCTGTAGATGTGGCAATCGATGTCTGCTTTTTACTGAACCAAGAGATCAATCTTTCACCTAGAAATTGACATGTTCCACTGGTGCTTTTACGATCAATCTTACACCCAGCGTAGTCTGCGTCGGAATATCCGATCAAGCTGAAGTTTGAATCTTTGGAGTACCAAAGACCAACGTTTTGAGATCCTTTTAAGTATTTCAGAATATGCTTGGCAGCAATAAAATGTGATTGCTTTGGTTCTGACTGAAATCTGGCGCACATATAGACTGAGAACATAATATCAGGCCGGCACGCTGTAAGATACAATAGCGATCCGATTAGTCCTCTATACATGGTTACTTCAACTGCCGTTCCCCCTTCATCTTTGTCTAACTTGATTGTTGGACTCATTGGAGTTGATGCAGTTGAGCATGTTTCCATTCTAAATCTCTTGAGGAGCTCTTTGGTATACTTGGTCTGGTTGATGAAAATACCATTGTTGAGCTGTTTTACTTGGAGACCCAAAAAGAATGAAAGTTCTCCCATCATGCTCATCTCAAACTATCCCTGCATTAACTTAGAAAATTTCTCGCACAATTTGGAGTTAGTTGACCCAAAGATTATGTCATCAACGTAAATCTGAACTAATAGGGTATGTTCCCCCTTAATAAATTTAAAGAGAGTTTTATATACTGAGCCGATCTGAAAATCATGGTTCAGCAGAAATTGAGATAGAGTGTCATACCAGGCTCTTGGAGCTTGTTTCAGACCATACACTGCTTTATTCAGTAGATACACATGATTGGGATACAAATGGTTCTGAAATCCAGGTGGTTGCTCAATGTAGACTTCTTCCTGAAGCTTTCCATTAAGAAAGGCGCTCTTGACGTCCATCTGATATACTTTGAAGTCTTTAAAGGCAGCATATGCAAGAAAAATTCGGATGGCTTCAAGTCTGGCGACTGGTGCAAATGATTCATCGAAGTCGATTCCTTCTTCTTGTCTGAATCCTTGTGCCACCAGTCTGGCTTTGTTTCCAACCACAGTTTCATCTGCGTCCAGCTTATTTCTGAAAATCCATCTGGTTCCAATGACAGGCAGATCGCTTGGTCTGGGGGTTAGACTCCAAACTTGATTTTGTTCGAATTGATTTAGCTCTTCTTGCATGGCCTTAATCCAGTTGAAATCAGTTAGAGCTTCATCGATCTTCTTAGGTTCCAGAGTTGAGATGAAAGAAGCATGTGTGAATTCATCCATCATCTGTCCTCTGGTTCTGATAGGTGCAGAGGGACTACCAATCACTAGATTGAGTGGATGCTTCTTAGTCAATCGATAGCTTGACTCTGGATTGTCTGGTCCGGTCGGATGAGTAGTAGCAGCATGATCAGCATCTGCTTTAACATTTGAGTGAAGAACATCCGGATCAGCTCGATCTGAAGAAGCTTCAATGCCTTGATCCGGTCTGTCTGGTACTTCTGGTTCTGGTGGATTGTCTCTTGACCTGTTAGCTACAATCTCATCATCACTGTTAGCTTCGAGATGGATATTTTCCATCTGATTTTGAATTGATTCTTTGTTGCCCTCAACACATAAAGATTCATCAAAAACTACCTGAACAGATTCTTCTACAGTTAAGGTTCGATTATTAAAAATTCGATAAGCTTTGCTAGTTGATGAATATCCTAAAAATATTCATTATCTGACTTAGCTTCAAATGCTGTAAGATGATTCTTACCATTGTTATGAACGAAGCATTTGCAGCCAAAAATATGAAAGTGAGAAATAGATGGTCTCTTACCGGTCCATATTTCATATGGGGTAAGGTTCAGCTTCTTGTTGATCATATACCGATTTTGAGTGTAGCTAGCAGTGTTTACAGCTTCTGCCCAGAACTTTTGCGAAATTCCAGAATCAGCAAGCATTGTTCTTGCTGCTTCCTTGAGCGTTCTGTTTCTTCGTTCTGCAACTCCATTCTGTTGAGGAGTTCGAGCGGCTGAAAACTCATGCTTGATTCCATGATCTTCTAGAAAGGATTCAAGATTCTGATTTGAAAACTCAGTGCCTTTGTCACTACGAATCCTGTCTATGCTGGATGATTTCTCGTTCTGAGTGCGTTTCAGCAGCTTGATCAACTTCGGACCGGTCTGATCTTGACTGCTCAAAAATATAGTCAATGTAAAGCGTGAGTAATCATCAATAACAACAAGAGTATACCGCATTCCCCCTAAACTTGTTATTGGTATAGGACCAAACAAGTCCATATGCAATAATTCTAAACAGCGGGAGGAGGATTTGACATTCTTGTTTTTGAAGGATGATCTGATCTGTTTGCCCATTTGGCAAGCTTCGCAGATCTTATCCTTAGCAGAATCGATCTTGGGCAGACCGATAACTAAATCATGTTTACACAGGCTGGAAATAGTCTTAAAGTTTATATGATTCAAGCGCTTATGCCACAGCCAATGTTTATTATCATTGTTAGCGATGAAGCAAATAGGATTATCAGGTTGAGCATGATTCCAGTTAATCTTATATGTATTTCCATTCCTGATTCCTACAAGCACGGTTATACCAGTCTGATGATTTAACAGTGCAAGTGTGTTTGTGAAATTCTACAGCATAACCATTATCACAGAGTTGACTTATACTAATCAGATTATAGCACAGATTTTCAACTAACAGCACATCATTGATAATAATGTTACCATGGACAATCTTACCCTTGCCCACGGTCTTACCCTTTGAGTTATCTCCGAAGATGATCTTGGGTCCAGTACATTCTGTGACTTCAGACAACAGCTCGATGTTTCTAGTCATGTGACGGGAACACCCACTGTCCAAATACCAGTCTGATGCGAGCTTCTTCGGTACCTGTCATCAAATATAATTATTGTTGGTACCCAATCCTATTTGGGTCCAGAACGAATTAGCCCTTTGGGAACCCACACCTGTATCAGCTTCAATGGCTTGTGTGTGTAAGGCGTGCTGTGTGCTGGTCTGTTTTGATGTTGTGTGTGATAATGTGTGTGCTGTGAAAACCTTTGATTCTCATAAGGTAGTCTATATCTTCGTTGAATCGGTTTTGAATTATAGTAATTGTAGTTGTCTTCCTTGCCTTCGATCTTGTACCTTTGGATTTGGTCTGATAGACGCAAATCTTGCTGGTGCCTTTTCTTTGGCTTGGTCAACATAACCAATTCCTTTTCTCAGATTTTGATTCACGTAAGAGACTCCTGTTTGAATCTTAGGTGCTTCAGTCTCATATACTGTGCTGGATTTAACAAATGTCATTTGTTTGACTTGGTTCTTTACCAGCAACAGCTCAGACTCATCTTTGGTGCATTCTTTGGTGTCAAAGCCTATGCCGGTGAAGTCACCGACGTTTCTTTGAACCTCTTGTAATTCTTCCAAAGATGTTCTGGATTTTGTCCATGTTTTGAATATATGAGAGCTTAGCATTTTGTGTGCTAATTCTCTTGTTTTCTTCATGGAGCTGATCATAGGAGATTTTCAGCTTATTCAGCTCGATCTTTAGATTATTGCACTCACCCTGCTCAGAGCAGCTTGGTTTATTGTGCTCATCTATTTGATTACTGGCTTTAGCTTTATTTTTCTCAAATGATTCAGCTAAGATCCTATAATCATTAGCCATGTCTTGCAGTGCGGAACATGAGCTCTTCTCGTGTAAATTCATTTGAGTCAAGATCATATACCTCGTCTGTCTGACTCATCTCTTCGTCTGCCATGAGACATTGAATATCTTCTTCGCTTTCGCTGGAGGAATATTCAGAGCTTTCAGAGTCCTGAGTATGTCATGAGCCATTGCTGTTTCCTTCTTCAGCTACTAGGACTTTTTGGGATTTTCGATGATTCTTGCGGTCTTTATAGTGCTTCTTCTTCCTATCATCACGATGCTTCTCTTTCCGTTCTTCTTTCTTCGGTCTGGTGCAATCTGCAATAAAATGTCCGGTCTACCATAATTGTAGCAAGCCTGATCGTTAACAGCATCATCTTTTCTTGATTTATAATGATGAGAGGGTTTGAAGTTCCTCTTATTCTTAGACATAAATTTACCGAATTTCTTGATAAATAATGACATAGCATCATTACTTATCTGTTCAGCGGATCGGTCTGATGTTGAGGCGATCTGGTCTGGAATGGCTGCCAGGGCCTTGTTTGGTTGAGAGATGAATGGCTCTGCTTCACCTCTGCTTATCAGTTCAAACTCATAGGCCTTAAGATCTGCAAACAGATCATGAAGTTCAACCTTGTTAAGATGTTTTGATTCCCTCATGGCAATGGTCTTAACATCCCATTCCTTTGGCAGAGCTCTCATAACTTTCAGAGCGATCTCTCTGTTAGAATATTCCTTCCCCAGACCATTCAGTTCATTTATGATGCCAGTGACTCTTTCATCAAACTCATTTAGAGTTTCTCCACTCTTCATTTTTATGCCCTCAAATCTTTGAAGAGCAACAGTCAGCTTGTTTTCTTTGGTCTGGTTGTTGCCTTCGCATAGCTGTGCTATCTTCTCCCAAATTTCTTTGGCAGTAGAGCACATTTTGATTTTGCTGAACATGTTCTTGTCCAATGTCTTGAACAAGATGTCTTTGACAACGTTGTCGAGATTTGCCTTCTTTCTTTCCTCATTCGTCCAGAGGGATCTGTCTTTCTCTACCATTTGTGGTTCACACCAGTAATGGCGACTGCTGTATTTATTTTTAGAATCTTCATTGGTCCATCAGTGATGACGAACCACATATCGTCATCCTGAGCTGCCAGATGAGCTTGCATTCTGATTCTCCAGTCATCATAGTCTTCTTTTGAGAACATAGGAATTTTGTTAAATGATGCCATCAGCTCGAGTGATTTTGCTGATTAAGATGACCTGCTCTGATACCACTTGTTAGGATCGGTCCGGAGTGTTTAGAGGGGGGGGGGTGAATGAACACTCCTTCTAAAAATTAATCCCTTGTGATTTCTTTCGGATTAGTGAAAGAAATCTGTTTCTTAATCAACTCTTGTACAGAACAGACCACTGAAAGTATAAGTGCGGAACGGTCTGTTCTTGTATATGTAAGAACGACTCGATGGCTAGTACAGAAAGATAATACACAGGATATGTTTCTGGAAGTTCGAAGGTGGTGTAATCCTTCTACGTCTCCCCTTCTTCCAATTAAGGAAGGTTTATACTAGAAGACTTTGATTTATACAATCCTGTTGTACAAACCCGATTCAGACTGGATTTACCTCACTACCAATCTGAAACTCCTAGTCACTCGATCTGCTCAGACACACTTTGTCCGACAGTTACAATATGTTTCTCACCTCTATTTTTCAACACAGAAAACACAAGATGCGCACAGTGATCCTAAATGATCAAATGTTACAAAGTAAACGTGCTTAAGAATGATTTCAGCTCGAGAGCTTCTGAGCTTGTAAGCTTGTGCTGTTTTGCTTTCTTGTGCGTTTGTTTAATTGATCAGCGAGAGTCACTATATTCCTTTTGTTGCATCCTTTTATAGTTGTAAGTACCAACGACATTATTTCCCTTAATGTGCAACTTTGACTCTGCTTGAGCTCTGAGTAAGCTACAGTCTTCTTCTTCAGGATACTTGCCGTTCTGGTTCATACTTTCGGCGATTGTCAGATAGGCTCTTCTTTGTCTTCTTACCTTATATGACAATCTTCAGTCTTTGGTCCTTTGTAGCATTAATTACGACATTAAATACTACAATAAATAGCCGTTAATGATTCGGACTGAGGAGCCATTCTTTATGTATCCTTGACTGCTCTGATCTGATAAAGATTGAGATCGATCTGAAGCATCGATCTAGTCAGTCTGAAATCCATCGATCCGGTCTGATAGGTAATATGCCTTATCAGCTTGTTCTGTTTTGAGCTATTGATCTGGTCAGTCTGATTACCCTCGATCCGGTCTGATATGCTTTGTCATCTTATCAGCTTGATCTGTTTTGGGGATCGTTCTGGTCAGTCTGATTTCACTCGATCCGGTCTGATATGTTTTGTCATCTTTAAAATCTCATCGATAAGATCCGGAACTAACATACTCCATTTAGGTAAAGATAAAAATATTCAATTTAGGCTCAATTAGGTGGGTATAATGAGTTTCAAAGAATGTTGAATGGGGGCTACTAGTATGTTGAACATACTCCATTCTTTTTTCAGTTAGGCTTAAATTGGGATACTAGAGATTGATATATACATGGTAAGCTTGAAAGGCTCAAATGTTCCAAAGATCGCCTATCATGTCCAAGTCAAGTTCATAGTTATAAAATTTCACCTTAAAGTGCCATCAAATAGGTTCTAGAGTGCTTTAAGATGCTCAAGACAAATCATAGTTAACAAAATCTTTCCCATATAAATTTCCCTCAATCATGACTCAAAAGTGCTCAAGATGTTCCTCAATTTTGGAATATTAACTCAACCACAGATATTCACAAACAAGTCAAAAATCTTCAAGATTCTAGGTGAGATGGAGATTAATATCATCCTGCAATACTGTTGCAGGTCTAATTCATTATTTCTTAATGATGAACTCATTTTTCAATAAAAAAAAATTTTATGTGCTCAAAAACAATCTAATCTCATGATAGACTATGCATGCAAGATAAGTAAAAAGAGAAAACAACAGATACCATTAAACATCCCCCCAAACTTAGTACATGCATTGCCCTCAATGTATAGTAAACAGTAAGCGCAAAGCAAAACACATACCTCAACGACGATCGTCAGTGATCGTCGTCCTCATCATGCTCTGATGAGGGTACTGGGTAATAAGTAAAAAAAAAACAAAAAAAATGAAAAGATGAACTAAAAAATTTGAAAAACAATCAAGAGATAGAGAGATAGAAAGTTCTTAATTTATAGTCCCAAGCTGGACTGCCACCTCCTTTTTCTTAGTTATCAAGATAACAGATAGAGGCTAACATCTCGCCTTTCTTGTTTATGTGGTAGTGCTTCAATCGCTGCCCACTTACTATAAATGTTCCCTTATTGGGTTCGGTAATTTCAATAGCGCCTGATGAGTTTACCTTGGAGACTGTGAATGGTCCAGACCAACGAGAACGTAGTTTACCTGGAAAGAGTCGCAGTCTAGAGTTGAACAAGAGTAATGTATCTCCTACATTGAATTCCCTCCTTTGTATATGAGAATCATGCCACTTCTTGGTTTTGTCTTTGTAAATCTTGGCATTCTCATATGCTTGATTCCTAAACTCCTCCATCTCATTCAGCTGTAAAAGATGTTTTTCACTTGCAACATGACAATCAAAGTTTAGCCATTTAATAGCCCAATATACTTTATGCTCAAGTTCAACTGGTAGGTGACATGCCTTACCAAATACCAACCTATAAGATGATGCTGCCAATAGGTGTCTTAAAAGCAGTTCGATAAGCCCATAAGGCATCATCTAAGCGTAAGGACCAATCCTTCCGGCTTAGAGTTACTGTCTTTTCTAAAATACGTTTCAACTCTCGGTTTGAAACTTCTACTTGTCCGCTGGTTTGTGGGTGGTAAGGTGAAGACACTTTGTGGGTAACACCATATTTACTCAAAAGATTTTCAAATTGTTTGTTGCGAAAATGAGTGCCCCCATCACTAATAATTGCTCGAGGGGTGCCAAAACGTGTAAAGATTTTCTTTTCAAAAATTGCACAACCACTCAAGCATCATTTGTGCGTAAAGCTTCCGCCTCAACCCACTTTGACACATAATCCACTGCGACAAGTATGTATTTGTTTGAATATGAACTTGGGAAAGGTCCGATAAAATCTATTCGCCACACATCAAAAAGTTCACAGTCAAGAATATTATTTAAGGGTAATTCATTTCTCCTAGAGAAATTACCGACACTTTGACATCTATCACATGTGGAAACATACCTGAATGCATCCTTAAACAACGTTGGCCAATAGAAGCCAGAGTCAAGTACCTTAGCAGCGGTTTTGGTTGGGCCAAAATGCCCACCTATCTCTCCATCGTGGCACTGCTTCAAGATAGATTGCATATCCCCTCCGGGGATACATCTCCTTATAATGTTATCTACACAAACTTTGAACAAATAGGGCTCCTCCCACATAAGATGTTTAACCTCAGAATTTTTTTTCTTTTGATAAAAGACAGATTTTGTGGGAGGATACCACTAGCAATATAATTCGCATAATATGCATACCAAGGTAAAATGCCAGCGTAAAACAATTGCTCCTCAGGAAATTTCTTATTAATTTCTTCTATCTCACTTTCAATTGTATCCTCTCCATTGTCTATTTGAGACAAATGATCTGCTACCACATTCTCTACACCCTTTTTATCTCTTATCTCCAAGTCAAATTCTTGCAACAACAATATCCACCTAATTAAGCGTGGTTTGGCATCTTTCTTTGCAAGTAAGTACTTAAGTGCAGCATGATCTGTGTAAACAATAACTTTGGCAAGACATAGATAGGAGTGAAACTTATCGAATGCGAAAACTATGACTAGAAGCTCTTTTTCAGTAGTGGCATAATTCATTTGTGATTCATTCAAAGTGCGACTAGCATAGTAGATGGTATGAAATACCTTGTTCCTCATTTGGCCAAAAACTGCTCCTATCGCCTTGTCACTAGCATCGCACATCAGTTCAAAGGGTAACTCCCAATCAGGTGCTACCAATACAGGTGATGTTACAAGTTTCTCCTTGAGAATCTCGAATGCCTGCACACAATCAACATTAAATTCATAAGGTGCATCGTTAGTTAATAGATGAGATAAAGGTTTAGAAATTTTTGAGAAATCCTTAATGAATCGACGATAAAATCCCTCATGGCCTAAAAAGCTTCGGATTCCTTTCACTGTTGTTGGTGGTCCCAATTGTTGTATCACTTGGATTTTTGCTCGGTCTACAGAATTTTGGGAAATGGATTTTTTTTGACGAATTTTTGGTATTTGGCTATTATTTGGCTTCTAATATGGAGTTGTGTGATTGTGTAGAACCATCCCAGGTGGCGACGCAACCAAGGAAGTGAAGCCATATCAAATTCCACTTTTGGAAAGGTACGTAGAGGACGTACGGGCACCCAACGGTACATGTATCTATTATACTCATTGATTATGCATTGTGGATGCGAGTATATATGGAATTATGCATTGTGGATGCAAATACATGTTGAATTATGCATGATGATTGTATATGCATATGATGATTATTGGTGCACATCCCATGAGTCATGGTCATCCCCATGATGATTTTAATGATTGCCGCTATTTAATTGGTGCCGCTAAATGTGAAGCGAGGGGTGTGAGTGCCGCATGTCACATTGAAGCGTGGTTATCATATGAGGCGAGGAAAGAATATTTGCCGCTAAAATGTGAAGCGAGGGGTGGGAGTACCGCATGTCCATTGAAGCGAGGTAATTTTATGCCGCCTATATGTGAAGCGAAGGGCATTAAAATACATTGTGATGAACAGAATAGGGATTGGGAATGGATGAAATAGAATGGTGCTATGTCATGACATGTGTGAACCATTAAATAATCTATTGATTATACTCATGAGTTATGGTACAGAGACAACCAAAAAGGGACAGTTTAAAATGCATGGGAAAAAACAGGAAGTGTTTTATTATGATTTATGCATTTACGCCTTATATTCATATTGTGTTGGATATGAATAATATTATTGTTGGGTTTTGGAAACCCGAATAATCTTGGTTTTGATGTTAACAAAACTTGTTATTGTGTTGCTAACATATTTCATCAGTGTGCAGTTCATAGATCATAACTTAGAAGCTTGATGAATTACAAAGAAGTAGCTTGAAAATATCAAGCTGGACCAAGACTGAAATCCTGGCAGAGCGGATTGTTTCGATCATATCTAATAGCTCGGATATCGAAATGGCGTTCTTCCAAAGATATTGAACAGCCAACCTAAAATAATAAAAGTCATATTTCACAACAGATCGGCTAGTTCAAATGTTATCAAGGAGAAAAGACACCTGCAAGATCGAGCTGAACCGCGAAGAAACAGCAAGCTGTTTCAGCAAGCAACTGTCAGTCTGGTGGCCATAACTCTCAGCTCGCTTATTGGAACGGAACGATTCAGTATGGGTTGTAAAGCTAAGACAAAGATCTACAAGTAATATTTGGAAGTGAAAGACTGAATCGGACGTTAAGATGGCCGAAAATCTTCTGCAAGTCACGCCATGTGACGCCTGTAAGATCGAGCTGTTACAGCAAAGTCCCTGTCAGTATGGTGGGCATACCTCTTAGCTCGCTTATCGGAACGGAACGATTCAGTATGGGTTGGAAAGATAAGACAAAGATCTACAAGTCATCTTTGGAAGTGAAAGACTGAATCGGACGTTACGGATGGCCAAAAAGCTTCTGCAAGTCACGCCATGTGCTGCTACATCCAGCAAACAGACAGCAGGAGCATTGCCTCGTATTTCAAGCATAACTCTCTCATAAGAACTCGAAATTGAGCGATTCTTAATTACGTGGAAAGCTAAGAGAAAGGGCTACAACTTTCATGTAGATCACTTTGCCCAGAAATCAAAGAATCAAGAGTTACAAGCAATAGATCAAAGAGCAAGTTTATCAATCTGTTTTTTGTATCAAGCTGATTGTCCAGACTGATCCGGACCAGACTGATCTGCCCGTGCTGATCCGGACCAGACTGATATGCCCGTGCTGATCTGCCAGACTGATCTACCATGCTGATCCAGCCAGACTGATCTGCCCAAGCTGATCCGGCCAATCCGGTCCGAAATACAAAGATCCCAGAAACCAGAATATGACTGTTGCAAGCTCGGGAATGGTGCAGAACCTTTTCCAACGGGCATATTCTTGTGTCTAACGTATATATCATTACTTGGGGCTATATATACATGATTTGGAAGCTCAATAACAGCTGATTGAAGATCAATCCAAGCCTTCCAAAGCAAACCCACTTGGGATTCAATTGGGGAACTTCAAAGACAAAAGTTGCTAAATGAAGAGCACTCCCCAAACCTTTGGCACCACTTACCTTGCTATATCAGATCTAGTTAGAGATCATTTGTGCCATATATATTCACTCTATTCATTGTATTTGAGAGCTTAATAGATGAGTGAATATCATTGTAACGGTTGATGATTTATCACAACCGATGAGTGGTCTTTGTATGTGAGACATTAAAGAACATACATAGTTGAGTTGCTAGAAGTTCTAGTTGGATGGGGAATTCCCAACTGGATCGGGTTTGTACAACAGGATTGTATAAATCAAAGTCTTCTAGTGGAATCCTTCCATGAGGTGGAAGAAGGGGAGACGTAGAAGGATTACACCACCTTCGAACTTCCATAAACAAATGCTTTATATACTTTAATTGCATATCTTTAAAATATCTTTCAAATGTTTAATCGGTTTTAGAGCGGGTTATGTCGAGTGTCTTCCGCTCGATTTTGTAATCGAACTCGATATAATCTCTCGGTGCATTAATTCAAGAACACGAGCTATTGAAGCTCAAGTTGGTTGAACTCGGGTGTGGAATGACAACCCACCCCCGAAATCGATCCTGACAAGTGGTATCAGAGCGGGTTGTTCTTGGAAAGCATTTTAACCGATATTTTAGCGGATATCTTTTAAAATCATTTTCAAAAATTTTCATGAGCATGAAATATTTTCATAGCATATTTTTTTCAAAATATGGTGTATGAAAATTGTTAGCATAAAAATCAATTTCATTGCATTCAGTTTTCACGAAAATAATTTTAAAATCAATTTTTAATGTTCAAATTTTCGTTCAATATGATCTAAACTCATTTTAAGTTTAAAATTTTTATTTTGAGATTTTATCTAACAATTTTCGAAGCATTTTAGTTTTTCTGGCAGCTTGCAGCGACTTTGGGAAAATTGGCATAACTTCTTGCTCGGATGTCCAAATGACAAACCGTTTTTTGCGTTGCAAACTAGACTCATAGAGGATCGCAACGGTATAGGTCTTGCAGCCTAATTATTCACGAGGAAAAGCAGTTTATTCTGCAAAGTTGACTCATGTGCTGCCACCGCAGAAAGATGAAATGGACATTGTTGAGTTTTGTCAAGAAATTCAAATTTGTTGCCAAGTATGCTACATGCATCATCAAAAGAGGTTATTTTTGTTCAAAAATTAATGTGCATTGCATTTTTTTAAATTTGTTTTAGCCTACCCCATTTGCCCCTCACTTGCTCAAATTTTCAAACATTTTAAAATTAAGGAGGAGAGTTTAATCTCAATCTTTGAGGGGGAGTAAATTTTATTTGTCTTCCTTTTTGATTCACACAAAAAGGGGGAGAAATATGCTTGTTTAAAAAATATGATTTTTCTTGTTATGCAACATTATGCTTTAATGTTCATATTTTTATTCAAGTTTTGTGATCATCAAAAAGGGGGAGATTATTGGGTTTTGGAAACCCGAATAATCTTGGTTTTGATGTTAATCAAAACTAGTTATTGTGTTGCTAACATATTTCATCAAGTGAGCAGTTCATAGATCATAACTTAGAAGCTTGATGAATTACAAAGAAGTAGCTTGAAAATATCAAGCTGGACCAAGACTGAAATCCTGGCAGAGCGGATTGTTTCAATCATATCTAATAGCTCGGATATCAAAATGGCGTGCTTCCAAACAGATTGAACAGCCAACTTAAAATACTAAAAGTCATATTTCACAACAGATCGGCTAGTTCAAATGTTATCAAGGAGAAAAGACGCCTGCAAGATCGAGCTGAACCGCGAAGAAACAGCAAGCTGTTTCAGCAAGCAACCGTCAGTCTGGTGGCAATAACTCTCAGCTCGCTTATTGGAACGGAACGATTCAGTATGTGAATATCATTGTAACGGTTGATGATTTATCACAACCGATGATAGGTCTTTGTATGTGAGACATTAAAGAACATACATAGTTGAGTTGCTAGGAGTTCTAGTTTGATGGGAAATTCCCAACTGGATCGGGTTTGTACAACGGGATTGTATAAATCAAAGTCTTCTAGTGGAATCCTTCCATGAGGTGGAAGAAGGGGAGACGTAGAAGGATTACACCACCTTCGAACTTCCATAAACAAATGCTTGTTTATTTACTTTAATTGCATATCTTTAAAATATCTTTCAAATGTTTAATCAGTTTTAGAGCGGGTTATTTCGAGTGTCTTCCGCTCGATTTTGTAATCGAACTCGATATAATCTCTCGGTGCATTAATTCAGGAACACGAGCTATTGAAGCTCAAGTTGGTTGAACTCGGGTGTGGAATGGCAACCCACCCCCGGAATCGATCCTGACAATTATGCTCATGTTTTGGGGGTTGTCCTTGTAGGTACATATTGGCATGATAAAGGGGCTAAGGCGGGTTGAGGCGGTGAGCTCTTGAAGAACGCTTTTGATTAGAAGGACAGGATTATTTTGTATAGTATCTACTCTAGGAGTAGTGTAAGCTATAGGGAATAACACTCATTTGTTTGTGAATGTAATTAATCCATTTGATAGTCCTTAACTTGGCATGTAATTCTTAGGGCTCAAAGCCTCAACAAGAACTATTAAACTCTGATATAGCATGATTAGCTCTATTTATGCCTTTAATCCGCACTTAAGGAACTAGGGTCCTTACATTAGTGGTATCAGAGCAGTGGTTAGAGAACCTGGGAACGAGTGAAGGGTAGCCTTAAGCATGATTGGCTAGGTGCTTACATTTGGGGCATGATTATGCATGTGGTGCATATTGATGTATATTCTGTTATACTAAAATGCTTATTATTGTTTATGTTATCTAACGGCATGGCATATATATTGTTTTGGAATTGTTGTTATCCCTTGTGTTACAGCATGGCGGCTATGAACTTGGGAAACCTCAATGAAGAGGTAGGTGACGTTGGCAGTGTTAATGCGAGCATTGGTCAGACAAACCCTTTACCTCCACCAGCTGTAGGTGTGGAACCAGTGGCTCAGTTGTTACTACCTGGTGAGCTCAGTTTGACTCAGTTTCTGACCTTCCATCCGCCTATGTTTGAGGGGACAGAATCAGGGGAAGAGACTGAGGAGTGACTTGAGAGACTGGAACAGATTTTTGTGTCCGCTCCTTGTGCAAGGACGGCATGGCTGAGGTTGGCGGAGTTCCAGCTAGCGAAGAAACCTTCCATGTGTGGAAGACTACAGTGATGGAACTAAGGGCTCAGGGTGTATTGGTCGATTGGACTCTCTTCAGAACCCGGTTTTTGAACCGGTATTTCTCTGCGGACTGCAAGACAGATAAAGGAGGATGAGTTCACAAACTTGAAACAAGGAGGTATGTCAGTGTCAGATTATGCTAAGCACTATTCTTCATTGCTGCGGTATGTCCCGCATATTGCCACAAGTGGACATGCAAAGATGAGACACTTTCTGAAGGGGTTACGGCAGGAGCTTTTTGACCAGGTTATCACCAACAACCCCAATTCATTCAATGATGCTCTTACTAGAGCAGAACTTGCGGAGATCGGAGTTGGGGCCTATCCTAACGCTGTACCCCTACAGGTTCCACAACAGAGGCAAGCTACTGATAGCTTGAGACCCCGAGGAGAGTCATTTAAGCCTCGTGGTGCCTCTTCATCCTCACGGTTCAGTGGAAAGAAATCTTTTGGTCGGAAGCAAGAGAACAGGAAGAGCAATTGGTCGACCAACCAAGGGCCTATGCAAGGAAATAGATCGGGGGAGAGAAGGTGCGACAATTGTGGAGGGCCACACTCTTCGAGCAATTGCCCTGCTTGTTACAGTTGTGGTAAGATGGGCCACATCTCTCGGTATTGCCCCACTCGGGGAGGACAGTCAGAATTTCAAGGGAACATGCCGAGATTTGAGGACAGGACGGTGCATCAGAGGCAGCAGATTATGCCTCGACCATCGGGAGGTCAGACAGTGGGACCGTCCTAGGGGCAGGTGTATGCACTGACCAGAGAGCAGGCCCAGGCAGATTTGATTGTGTTGGGCATGTCAGACTTCGACTGCATTGTGGGTATTGACATTCTGAACAGATACCAGGCAGTGGTAAATTGTCGACAGAGAACAGTATGGTTCAGATCTGATTTGGGGATACACTAGACTTTTTATGGGAACGGTTCTCGTGCGAGGATTCCGTTGATTTCGGCAATCAAAATGTCTCAGTTGTTGGAACGTGGTCACACGGGCTATCTCATCTATGCCGTGGACACGTCGGGAAAGAATAAAGAATTAAGAGTTGATGAGGTACCAGTGTTTGCTGATGTGTTCCCGGAGGAGATTCCCGGATTCCCACCAGCTAGAGAAGTCGAGTTTGGGATTGAGTTATTACCGGGGACATCCGCTATCTCTCGTGCACCATACAGGATGGCACCGACGGAGTTAAGGGAATTGAAGGAGCAGTTGAAGGAACTCATTGACAAAGGATATATACGCCCTAGCGTATCGCCATGGGGCGCACCGGTTCTCTTTGTAAAGAAGAAGGATGGTTCGATGCAGTTGTGCATTGATTACCGTCAACTGAATAAGGCCACAGTGAAGAACAAGTATCCTCTCCCAAGGATTGATGATTTGTTTGATCAGTTACAAGGTACCAGACTATATAGCAAGATTGATTTGAGATCCGGGTACCACCAGATTCGGGTCAGGGAGGAAGATGTGCAGAAGACAACATTTCGGACTCGATATGGGCGCTATGAGTACCTAGTTATGCCGTTCGGTGTGACGAATGCCCCAGCGGTCTTTATGAGCTTGATGAACAGAGTGTTTCAGCCATATCTTGATCAGTTCGTCATTATATTTATTGACGACATACTCATCTACTCTCGGAGTGAGGAAGAGCATGAGAAACACTTGAGGACAGTACTCCAGATTCTCAGAGATCACCAGTTGTATGCCAAGCTCAGCAAGTGTGAGTTTTGGTTGAGCAGTGTAGTGTTCTGGGCATGTCATATCTAGCAGTGGGATATCGGTGGATCCCAGGAAGATTGAGGCTGTGATGGAGTGGGCTGCACCCACTTCTGTGCCCGAGATACTGAGTTTTCTTGGTTTGGCTGGCTTTATCAATGCTTCGTCGAAGGATTCTCAAAGATTGCCAAGCCGTTGACACATTTGACCCAGAAGGGAGTACCATTCTTTTGGTCAGAAGCTTGTGAGGAGAGCTTCCAGGAGTTGAAACACCGGTTGACGACGGCGCCTGTGCTAGTGATTCCTACGGAGAACACTAGGTTTGTCCTCTATACTGATGCATCGCTTCAGGGCCTTGGGTGTGTATTGATGCAAGATAAGCATGTGGTAGCTTATTCATCGAGCAATTGAAGTCACATGAGACTAGATATCCAGTCCATGACTTGGAATTGGCGGCTATCATCTTCGCCCTGAAGATTTGGAGGCATTATTTGTATGGTACGTCGTTTACCATTTACACGGACCACAAGAGCCTGAAGTTCTTATTCACTTAGGCAGAGCTAAACATGAGGCAGAGAAGATGGATGTACTTACTCAAGGACTATGATTGTGAGATTGAGTACCATCCTGGAAAGGCTAACTTGACAACAGACGCCTTGAGCCGGAAAGTGAGGAGTACTGCTGAGGACGTCATCCATTTGTCAGCCATGATGACTTCCTATTGCCATATGGGCTATGATTTCGATATAGATACATCACCTGTGTATGTATCGACCTTATTGGCTGAGCCAGATATCTATGAGAACACAGGAGAGCTCAGAAGTCAGATGATGAGATTCAGAGATGGTTATCATTATTGCAGCTGGGTCAACCATCGAAGTTCAGAGTGGCCGAGGACGGATCCTTGAGATTGGGTAGCCGTTGAGTGGTTTCGAGTACGCCGGAGTTGCAGTAGAGGGATCTTGGAGCGAGCCCATAGTAGCAGACTTAGTATCCACCCAGGCGGGAAGAAGATGTATAAGGATATACACGATCAGTTTTGGTGGAAAAGAATGAAGTGTGATGTCGTCGCTTTTGTTAAGAGGTGCTTGATCTGCCAGCAGGTTAAGGCAGAGAGGCAGAGACCTGGCGGCGAGTTGAAAAGCTTGGAGATACAATAGTGGAAGTGGGAACACATTTCCATGGACTTCGTGACTCACTTGCCGAGGAGTGCCTCGGGTTTTGATGTCATTTGGGTGATTGTGGACAGATTGACCAAAGTGGCTCACTTCATTCCTTATAGCATGACATTCACCTTTTTGAGGATGGCTCAGTTGTATATTCGAGATGTGGTAAGATTGCACGGGATCCCCATTTCCATAGTGTCGGATCGAGATCCACGATTCACATCTCATTTTTGGTAGGGTCTTCAGTCAGCTTTGGGGACTGAAGTTAGATTGAGCACTGCTTATCATCCTCAGATGGATGGCCAGACCGAGCGTACTATCCAAACGCTCGAGGACATGTTGAGGGCTTGTGTATTGGAATTCGATGCTTCTTGGCAGATTCAGTGGCCTTGGTAGAATTCTCTTATAATAATAGCTACCAGACAAGCATTCAGATGGCTCCTTTTGAGGCCCTTTATGGCAGACGGTGTAGATCACCCTTGTGTTGGGATGACTTGGACCGTAAATCAGTCGGAGGACCGGAACTGGTTTGGGAAATGGAAGAGAAGATAAAGGTGATAGGACAGAAAATGAAAGCAGCCCAGGACAGACAGGCAGCTTATGTGACCGCTTTATTTTTAAACAGAAAATTCTCAGTGTAGCGATTCTTTACCGCAAGTGCACGGTGTCAAGTTTTAGTATAGTTAAATGAAAGTAAGGGTTGTCGAATCCACATGGACTACCGTATAAGTACCAAATAAAACTAGTTAAATTATATTTAGCCTACGATTAAAAAGAGGGTATATTAACTACTACAAATTTATAACTAAAGGACTTAAATAAAATAAGAATAAATAAAATGAATGGTTTCCGGATATGCAAAGGAATTTCGCTCGAGAAATTTATCTTGCTCTTCGTTCAACTATGTTATCTTTAAAGATTCGTTTGAATAGGCAATTACCAAACAATTGATTCTTAAGGTGAAATATTTTCGTTATTATTCAATACACTCTCTCGAGCTGTAAAGAAACTAATATCAAATTAGAACAAGTAACTCTCGTTCACTTATTTACTAATCTGATATTGCATAAATCTTCAAAACCTCGTTACTCTAAATCTCTCGATTCAAAGTACTCACGTATGTGATTTTATCTCTCGATCTCAATCTTAAGCATACATCATGAATTAATGTAGCGTATTATAACGTTATCTCTCGATCTCGGTTATAACTCACAAGATTAAATCAAAGTTAGCTAGGCTTTGATCTTAATAAGCATTTAATTCATGAACAATAAGATATCAATACACTCAAACACATTTGAATCAATAAATCAAACACAATTAAAATCAAACTCGATAAAATAAACTTGATTCAATTCAAAACAAATCAATAAGACGTTTAATTATTTCTCAACCTCAAAAACATCCAATGAAAATGAAAATCAAATAAACCGAGTTTAGAAATACGATAAATGCTGGAATGAATCCATGCGATGCATCGTAATCTCTTCTCTTGCTCCTTCCTTGCACTCCGGAATTGGCTCGCTCAAGCTTGGATGAAGAACGGAGGAAGATGACTTTACCTCCTTCTTCTAGGCGGCGGCTACTAGGGTTCTTGGGTGATGAATTTCGGTTCTAAACCCTCTCTGATATTGTGATATCCCCGAAATGATTAATTGCAATTTATGCATTAATTGTGTTTATATGATTAATTATGATGGTAATTAATTGATTATGTGCTGGATTTATTTAATGTGTGGAAATGCATGGTCACATGGAAAGGATGACCCGGGGGTGCATTTCAGGGTGCATGTTAGGGAAAATTGTTATTAGCATGATTTATTTGCCATGGTTAGCAATTATTTGGAAAGCATGAGTTAATTGATATTTTGGTGCATTTTGGATTAATGCTTTTGAAAATATCATGTTGGGGTGTTTTATACACCATGGGTTTGTGAAATACTTTTAATTAATTAACCCACTTTATTACCCCAAACCCCCACCATACATTTCACTATCACTTTTTAACTTTCCCAAATAACACCTCCCAAACCCTTCCTTTGTCCATTTTCGTTTTTGTGCTTAAGGGTGGAGAGAAACCCTTCCAAAAATCTTGTTTTGTGGAGTTTATTGGGAGATTTGAAGTCCCCAAGAGGTATGGATACCTCATTGTTGGTTTTGAAGTATTTTAATTGAGTTTGAAATGGTTAGAAGGGTTTTGAAATGGGTTTGTATGAGTTGGTGTTATTTTTGGGTGAGTGTTAAATTTATGGTTGTATGATGTTGTTTATGGAAGATTTGTAGTGATTTGGTATGGTGGATGTTTGATTATTTGAGGTTGTTTGAGTTTGGGAAGGAGATGGGTGAATAGTGCCCAAAAATCGGATATGCAGAGCTCGGCGATCGATCGGCACCACCAGCTGATCGATCGCGAGTTGCAGGGCTGAAGGCAGTAGCCTTCAGCGATCGATCGCGAGTTTGGCGCGATCGATCGGCGAGGTCGCGATCGATCGGCGCAAACTCAGCGATCGATCGCGGATTGGAATTTTTTGTTGGGCGAGGCAGTGTGGTCTCGAGATCGATCGGGGCTATATGACGATCGATCGCGAGACACCAAAATTGATGTTTTTGGATATTTTTGTGGGATTTTTGGTATTGGACTATTATTGGGTTCTAATATTGATTTGTGTAAATGTGTAGAACCATCCCAGGTGGCGACACAGCCAAGGAATTGAAGTCCTACCATATCCTACTTTTTGGAAAGGTACGTAGAGGACGTACGGGCACCCAACGGTACATGTATCTAATATACTCATTGTTTATGCATTGTGGATGCGAGTATATATGTGATTATGCATTGTGGATGCAAATACATGTTGAATTATGCATGATGATTGTAGATGCATATGATTATTGGTGCACATCCCATGAGTCGTGGTCATCCCTTGATGATTTTGATGCTTGCCGCTATTTGTTTTGGTTCCGCTAAATGTGAAGCGAGGGGTGGGAGCGCCGCATGTCACATTTGAGCGTGGTTGTCATATAGGGCGAGGAAAAGATATTTGCCGCTCAATGTGAGGCGAGGGGTGGGAGTACCGCTTGTCCATTGAAGCGAGGTTATTCTATGCCGCCTATATGTAAATAAGCGAGGGGCATTAAAATACATTGTGATGGACAGACTAGGGAATGGTGACCAGTATTTGATATTGATGAGATGGTATTGTGTCATGACATGTCTAGACCATTAAAAATAATCTATTGATTATACTCATGAGTTATGGTACAGGGACAACCAAATTGGAAGCGTTTTGAAATGCATGGGAAAACAGGAAGTGTTTTAATTGTGCTTTATGCATTTACGCTTTATATTCATATTGTGTTGAATATGAATGATATTATTGCTCATGTTTGGGGGTTGTCCTTGTAGGTACACTTTTGGCATGATAGAAGGGCTAAGCGGGTTGAGGTGGTGAGCTTGTGGAGAATTCTTTTGACCCAGGCAGGACATGATTATTTTGTATAGTGTCTACTCTAGGAGTAGTGTAAAACTATAGTTGATAACATTCTTTTGATGGGGAATGTAATTAATCCATTGATAGTCCTCATTTTGGCATGTAATTCTTAAAGCTCATAGACTCAACACGATTAATTCACTCTGATCATTTATATTAGCTCTATTTATGCCTTTGATCCGCACTTAAGGATTAGGGTCCTTACATTAGTGGTATCAGAGCAGTGGTTAGAGAACCCGGGAATGAGTGAAGGGTAGCCTTAGCATGATTGGCTAGGTGCTTACATTTGGGGCATGTTTATGCATGTGGTGCATATTGATGTATATTCTGTTATACTAACATGCTTATTCTCATTCCTGTTATCTAACGGCATAACATGTATATTTGTTTTGGAATTGTTGTTAACCTTTGTGTTACAGCATGGCTGCTATGAATGCGGGGAACCTTAATGAAGAAGTTGGCGATGTGGGCAGTGTTAACGCTAGCGTTGGACAAGTGAACCCTCTACCTCCACCAGCAGTAGGCATGGAGCCAGTGGCTCAGTTATTACTACCCGGTGAGATTAACTTGACTCAGTTTCTGTCTTACCACCCGCCCCGGTTTGAGGGAACAGAATCAGGGGAGGAAGCTGAGGAGTGGCTGGAGAGACTTGAGCAGATATTTATGTCGGCTCCTTGTGCTGTTACAGCGTGGCTGAGGCTGGCGGAGTTCCAGTTAGCTAAGAAACCTCTAATGTGGTGGAGGGGCACTGTAATGGAGCTAAGAGCACTGGGTACTGTGATTGATTGGACACTCTTCAGGACCCGGTTTCTGAACCGGTACTTCTCCGCAGTGGCAAGACAGACGAAGGAGGACGAGTTTACAAGTTTGAAACAGGGGAACATGACAGTGTCAGACTATGCCACGCGGCACTCTTCGTTGCTGAGGTATGTTCCTCACATTGCCACCAATGGGCACGCAAAGATGAGGAGTTTTATGAAGGGGTTGCGACCGGAGCTCTATGACCGGATTATCACCAATAACCCAACTTCTTTTGATGATGCTCTCACAAGAGCGGAGCTTGCCGAGCTTGGAGTGGGAGCTTATCCTAGTGCTGTGCCACCACAAGTACCACAGCAAAGGCAAACAAATGACAGCTTGAGGCCCCGGGGAGAGCCATTTAAACCCCGTGGTGCCTCTTCATCTTCACGGTTCAGGTGGGAAGAAGTTCTTTGGTCAGAAACAGGAGAACAAGAAGAATTGGTCGGCCAATCGAGGGTCTTCACAAGGGAGTAGGCCGGGAGAGCCGAGGTGCGACAATTGTGGAGGACCACATTCTTCAAGTAAGTGCCCTGCCTGTTATAGCTGTGGCAAGATGGGCCACATCTCTCGGTATTGCCCCACCCGGGGAGGACAGTCAGAGTTTCAGGGCAACAGGCCGAGGTTTGATGACAGGACTGTACACCAGAGGCAGCAGTTTGGGCCTCGACCATCGGGAGGTCAGACAGTGGGACCGCCCCAGGGACAGGTGTATGCGCTGACTAGAGAGCAGGCCCAGGCAGCCCCAGAGGAGGTGATCGCCGGTACGTGTCATTTATTTACGTACCCTGCTTTTATTTTGATAGATACAGGTGCCTCCCACTCTTTTGTATCTGTTGGCTTTGTGGAGAGACACCATATGCGCACGTCTTCTCTACCCACGCCTCTCCTTGTCTCGACACCCACTGGAAGAAATGTCGTTGCTGATCAGTTCATGACAGATTGCCTCATTTATTTTGAGGGCAACGAGTTGAAGACAGACTTGATTGTGTTGGGTATGTCGGACTTCGACTGCATCTTGGGCATTGATATTCTGAACAGATATCAGGCAGTGGTAGATTGCCGGCACAAGACAGTGAAGTTCAGGCCTGATTTGGGCAGTCAGTGGACTTTCTATGGCAACGGTTCTCGTGCAAAGATTCCATTGATTTCAGCGATCAAGATGACTCAGCTGTTGGAACGTGGCCACACGGGCTATCTCATCTATGCCGTGGACACGTCCGGGAAGAATAAGGAATTGAGAGTTGAGGATGTACCAGTGGTAGCAGAGTTCACTGATGTGTTCCCAGAAGAGATCCCAGGATTCCCACCGGCTAGGGAAGTTGAGTTTGGGATCGAGTTGTTACCGGGGACATCCGCTATCTCCCGTGCACCTTACAGGATGGCACCGGCGGAGTTGAGGGAGTTGAAGGAACAGCTGCAGGATCTCCTTGACAAGGGATATATACGCCCGAGCGTATCGCCATGGGGCACACCGGTTCTCTTTGTGAAGAAGAAGGACGGTTCGATGCGGTTGTGCATCGATTACCGGCAACTGAATAAAGCCACAGTAAAGAACAAATATCCTCTCCCAAGGATTGATGACTTGTTTGATCAGTTGCAGGATACCAGACTTTATAGCAAGATTGATTTGAGGTCCGGGTACCATCAGATTCGAGTCAGAGAGGAAGATGTACAGAAGACAGCGTTCCGGACTCGATATGGCCATTATGAGTTCTTAATGATGCCGTTCGGTGTGACGAATGCTCCAGCGGTCTTTATGGGTCTGATGAACAGAGTGTTTCAGCAGTACCTTGATCAGTTCGTCATCGTGTTCATCGACGACATTCTCATCTATTCTCAGGAGCGAGGAAGAGCACGTGAAACACTTAAGGACAGTGCTCCAGATTCTCTGAGATCACCAGTTGTATGCCAAGCTCAGTAAGTGTGAGTTTTGGCTGAGCAGTGTAGTGTTTCTGGGCCATGTCATATAGAGCAGCGGAATATCTGCGGATCCCAGGAAGATCGAAGCTGTGATGGAGTGGGCTGCCCCCACTTCTGTGCCTGAGATTCGGAGCTTCCATGGTTTGGCTGGATATTATCGACGCTTCGTCGAGGGCTTTTCGAAGATCGCCAAGCCGTTGACACAGTTGACCCAGAAGGGAGTACCTTTCTTTTGGTCAGAAGCTTGTGAGGAGAGCTTCCAGGAGTTGAAGCACCGTTTGACGACGGCGCCAGTATTAGTGATCCCTACGGAGAACTCCAGATTTGTTTTGTATACCGATGCATCACTCTAGGGCCTTGGGTGTGTACTGATGCAGGATAGACATGTGGTAGCTTATGCATCGAGGCAGCTGAAGCCGCATGAGACGAGATACCCAGTCCATGACTTGGAACTGGTGGCTATCATCTTCGCCCTGAAGATTTGGAGGCATTATTTGTATGGTACTTCGTTTACCATTTATACGGATCACAAGAGCCTCAAGTTTTTATTCACTCAGGCAAAGCTGAACATGAGACAGAGGAGGTGGATGGACTTACTCAAAGACTATGATTGTGAGATTGAGTACCATCCCGGAAAAGCTAATTTGACAGCAGATGCTTTGAGCCGGAAAGTGAGGAGTTCTGCTGAGGACGTCATCCATTTGTCAGCCATGATGACCTCCTATTGCCATCTGGGCTATGATTTCAACATTGATGCATCACCTGTGTATGTATCGACCTTGTTAGCTGAGCCAGATATCTATGAGAACATCAGGAGAGCTCAGAGGTCAGATGGTGAGGTTCAGAGGTGGTTATCTTTAGTACATCTTGGTCAGCCAATGAAATTCAGAGTGGCCGATGACGGATCTTTGAGATTGGGTGACCGTTGGGTGGTTCGAGTACGCCGGAGTTGCGTAGAGGGATCTTGGAGCGAGCTCATAGTAGCAGACTTAGCATCCACCCAGGCGGGAAGAAGATGTATAAAGATATGCGTGGTCAATTTTGGTGGAAAAGGATGAAATCTGATGTCGTCGCTTTTGTTAAGAGGTGTTTGATCTGCCAGCAGGTTAAGGCAGAGAGACAGAGACCTGGCGGCGAGTTGAGAAGCTTGGAGATACCGAAGTGGAAGTGGGAACACATTTCCATGGACTTCGTGACTCACCTGCCGAGGAGTACTTCAGGCTTTGATGCTATATGGGTGATTGTGGATCGATTGACAAAGGTAGCTCATTTCATCCCCTATAGCATGACTTTCACCTTTTTGAGGATGGCGTAGTTGTACATTCGAGATGTGGTGAGATTGCATGGGATCCCCATTTCCATAGTGTCGGATCGAGATCCGCGATTCACATCTCATTTTTGGGAAGGTCTTCAGTCAGCCTTGGGAACTGAAGTCAGATTGAGCACTGCTTATCATCCTCAGACGGATGGCCAGACCGAGCGTACTATCCAGACGCTCGAGGACATGTTGAGAGCTTGTGTTTTGGAGTTCGATGTTTCTTGGCAAGATTCAGTGCCTTTGGTAGAGTTCTCTTATAATAACAGCTACCAGGCGAGTATTCAGATGGCTCCTTTTGAAGCTCTTTATGGCAGATGGTGTAGATCACCCTTGTGTTGGGATGATTTGGACCGCAAATCGGTCGGAGGACCGGAGTTGATTCGGGAGATGGAAGAAAAGATAAAGATGATAAGGCAGAAAATGAAAGCAGCCCAGGACAGACAGGCAGCTTATGCGAATAAACGGCGGAGACCGTTGGAATTTCAGTTGGGAGATAAGGTCTTTTTGAAGATCTCGCCTTTCAGAGGCGTTGTGCGATTTGGGATGCGCGGGAAACTGTCTCCGAGGTATGTTGGACCGTACGAGATTTTGCAGCGCATTGGCACCTTAGCTTACCGACTAGCTCTGCCGCCTTCTTTATCTGGTATACATGATGTGTTTCATGTATCGATGTTACGGAAGTATGAGCCGGATCCGTCGCATGTTTTGCAGCCTTCCGAAGTTCAGTTAGAGTCCGATGTGTCTTATGTGGAACGGCCTGTCAGAATTCAGGATCGAGCAGACCGTAGACTTCGGAACAAAGTGATACCTATGATCAAGGTTCAGTGGGATCGCAGGGGTGTCGAGGAGGCTACGTGGGAGACGGAGCTGGCATATGGTGCAGCACTACCCGGAACTATTCTCTGGTATGTGTTTATGTTTAGTTTCTTTTGGGGGTAAGTGCATGTGATTTCGAGGACGAAATCTTATAAGTAGGGGAGTATTGTGATATCCCCGAAATGATTAATTGCAATTTAGGCATTAATTGTGTTTATATGATTAATTATGATGGTAATTAATTGATTATGTGCTGGATTTATTTAATGTGTGGAAATGCATGGTCACATGGAAAGGATGACCCGGGGGTGCATTTCAGGGTGCATGTTGTGCATGTTGGGGAAAATTGCTATTAGCATGATTTATTTGCCATGGTTAGCAATTATTTGGAAAGCATGAGTTAATTGATATTTTGGTGCATTTTGGATTAATGCTTTTGAAAATATCATGTTGGGGTGTTTTATACACCATGGGTTTGTGAAATACTTTTAATTAATTAACCCACTTTATTACCCCAAACCCCCACCATACATTTCACTATCACTTTTTAACTTTCCCAAATAACACCTCCCAAACCCTTCCTTTGTCCATTTTCGTTTTTGTGCTTAAGGGTGGAGAGAAACCCTTCCAAAAATCTTGTTTTGTGGAGTTTATTGGGAGATTTGAAGTCCCCAAGAGGTATGGATACCTCATTGTTGGTTTTGAAGTATTTTAATTGAGTTTGAAATGGTTAGAAGGGTTTTGAAATGGGTTTGTATGAGTTGGTGTTATTTTTGGGTGAGTGTTAAATTTATGGTTGAATGATGTTGTTTATGGAAGATTTGTAGTGATTTGGTATGGTGGATGTTTGATTATTTGAGGTTGTTTGAGTTTGGGAAGGAGATGGGTGAATAGTGCCCAAAAATCGGATATGCAGAGCTCGGCGATCGATCGGCACCACCAGCGATCGATCGCGAGTTGCAGGGCTGAAGGCAGTAGCCTTCAGCGATCGATCGCGAGTTTGGTGCGATCGATCGGCGAGGTCGCGATCGATCGGCGCAAACTCAGCGATCGATCAGCGGATTGGAATTTTTTGTTGGGCGAGGCAGTGTGGTCTCGCGATCGATCAGGGGCTATATGGCGATCGATCGCGAGACACCAAAATTGATGTTTTTGGATATTTTTGTGGGATTTTTGGTATTGGACTATTATTGGGTTCTAATATTGATTTGTGTAAATGTGTAGAACCATCCCAGGTGGCGACACAGCCAAGGAATTGAAGTCCTACCATATCCTACTTTTTGGAAAGGTACGTAGAGGACGTACGGGCACCCAACGGTACATGTATCTAATATACTCATTGTTTATGCATTGTGGATGCGAGTATATATGTGATTATGCATTGTGGATGCAAATACATGTTGAATTATGCATGATGATTGAGATGCATATGATTATTGGTGCACATCCCATGAGTCGTGGTCATCCCTTGATGATTTTGATGCTTGCCGCTATTTGTTTTGGTTCCGCTAAATGTGAAGCGAGGGGTGGGAGCGCCGCATGTCACATTTGAGCGTGGTTGTCATATAGGGCGAGGAAAGGATATTTGCCGCTCAATGTGAGGCGAGGGGTGGGAGTGCCGCTTGTCAATTGAAGTGAGGTTATTCTATGCCGCCTATATGTAAATAAGCGAGGGGCATTAAAATACATTGTGATGGACAGACTAGGGAATGGTGACCAGTATTTGATATTGATGAGATGGTATTGTGTCATGACATGTCTAGACCATTAAAAATAATCTATTGATTATACTCATGAGTTATGGTACAGGGACAACCAAACTGGAAGCGTTTTGAAATGCATGGGAAAACAGGAAGTGTTTTAATTGTGCTTTATGCATTTACGCTTTATATTCATATTGTGTTGAATATGAATGATATTATTGCTCATGTTTGGGGGTTGTCCTTGTAGGTACACTTTTGGCATGATAGAAGGGCTAAGTGGGTTGAGGTGGTGAGCTTGTGGAGAATTCTTTTGACCCAGGCAGGACAGGATTATTTTGTATTGTCTACTCTAGGAGTAGTGTAAAACTATAGTTGATAACATTCTTTTGATGGGGAATGTAATTAATCCATTGATAGTCCTCATTTTGGCATGTAATTCTTAAAGCTCATAGACTCAACACGATTAATTCACTCTGATCATTTATATTAGCTCAATTTATGTCTTTGATCCGCACTTAAGGATTAGGGTCCTTACAGATATCATATGGTATGGAAGGGATTCCCCATTTAAACCACCGAAAATCACGTCAAATATGGAAAATAAGATTTTCAGCAAATCGCGTCTCGATCGATTGAAAATATTTTTCGATCGATCGGTGCACTGTTCACTTTAGCCTTTAAAAGTTTCTGCCTCGATCGATCGATCGAGATTTTTATTCCGATCGATCGACGCCTCGATAAAATTTGGTGCTAAACTCTCTGCCCGGCTCGATCGATCGAGAAATAATCTCGATCGATCGATACTCTGAAAATCTGATTTCTTCAGTTTTCTCTCTTTTTCGCCTCGATTTCACCCGTTTCCTTCATTTTAGCTCATTTCTTCCATTTCCGACCTATTTTCCTAAAACAAGCAAATAAATACCAAAAAGCGTAATTTCATCCAGGAAAAAGTACGAAAAACGCAGAGAAATTACAGCTAAAAACACTTAAAATCTAAGCCTATCAACTCCCCCAAACTTAGACTTGATCGTCCTCGAGCAAGCAATAAGCTCAAAAAAGTAGAGTCAAACTTAATACTTTGAATGAATCATCTGTACAACTCAACGTAAAGCTCAGCAATCCTACTTACACGTCAATAAGAGTCATTCAAAGTTCAACAGGAAGCGTTTTCTCCTAAGCTAAACAATACATCGCAACATCGGAACGTGCATGTGTGCTATTGTCAAACATGAGTTCTATACATATCTTTTAAGATCAAAATGTGCCATAAAAACTCAAAGTCAAGATTACTTTAAAATACTCTACAAATCTACTATCCAGCACTTCTCCACTAATGTAATTATTCCCTAGACTTGGCTCAGAAGGTCTTTAAAAGCTTATAGCGTTAGGCCTTTTGGTGTCGGCTCCAAAGAAAAGGTAGGATAAATGCAAAGAAGAGAGTATAATAGAATCAGTTCAAAAATTTGTTCGCACAATATTGAGCTTCTCTTCAACTTTTTCTAGCCTTGGCCACTTTGGGTCTTATTTGAATGTTTTCATTTTTTCAAGGCTTTTCTCTACATCTTTTCTTATCGCTCATTCTTTTGTTCATTTTGTTTTCATAATGAATTCATCTACATATAATAATTCAGTGCAATGAATGAGATTCATTATACTCTCTTAGGGACGGATAAAATTTTTCTTTTAGGCTCAATCCAAGGTAGGTATAATGAGTTAGCTAAAAACGTCGAATGGGGGTCTAGTTATATGCACTGCATATACCATTCTTTTTCAATAAGGCTCAAGAGGGGACACTAAGGAATGATGTAAACAAGGTAAGCTTGAAAGGCACAAACGGTCCAAAGATCGCCTAAATCATCTCCAAGTCAAGTTCCTAATTATAAAATTTCGCCTCAAAGTGCTTTAAAATAAATTATAGAGTTTTCTAAGATGCTCAAGACTAATCATAGTTAACACAAGTTTTCACTTTGTTCAATACATACTTCACTCAATCATGACTCAAAACGTGCTCAAACTATTCCTCAATTTTGACATAAGCTCAACAAAGGATATATACAAACAAGTTAAACATTTTCATGACTCCTATCTAGATGGGGATTAATTTCATCATGTATTACCGTTGCAAATCCAACTCATAATTTCTCAAGTTTTGACTCATTTTCTAAAAAAATTTTTTTTGTTGATAGTGCTCAAGGACAATTTAGTCTCCTAAAAGTGTGCAGTCATGCAAGGAAATAAACAAGAAAAGTAGCAGAAATGCAAAAACTACAACTATACACAAATATAAACAAAACCCCCCCAAACTTAATATGTGCATTGCCCTCAATGTACAAGACAAATAAGCGTAAAGGCAAAACACATACCATGACAACGATCATCACTGATCGTCGTCCTCATCATGCTCCAGAGGGGGGACTGGGTAGTGATGCTCCTCGCCCTGGTATGGCGGAAATGGTGGGTACTCAGTAGGTGGGGGTGCATGCGGCTGATATGGTGCGAAGTGTGGCTCTGGCGGGAACTGGAATCCTGGTAAGCCCTGGGCCATGGCAGTGTTCCATGCACTCTGGTAGTGCATGAACTCCATCTGACGCTGAGCTACCTGCTCATGGTCCAACTGCAATGCTCTCTGCATGCTGTGTATGTCCCGCTGCATGCTATGGATGCTCTGCTGCTCCAGGCGAATGTCTTGGAGATCCCCGTGAAGGGAGTCCAAAGTGATGCGTGTACGCCCTGCAGCAGAGGATGATGATGCTCCGACATGTCTAGTGTCCGAGGAAGAGCATGCGAAACACTTGAGGACAGTAGTCCAGATTCTCAGAGATCTCCAGTTGTATGCCAAGCTCAGCAAGTGTGAGTTTTGGTTGAGCAGTGTAGTGTTTCTGGGGCATGTCATATCTAGCAGTGGGATATCGGTGGATCCCAGGAAGATTGAGGTTGTGATGGAGTGGGCTGCACCCACTTCTGTGCCCGAGATACGGAGTTTTCTTGGTTTGGCTGGCTATTATAGACGCTTCGTCGAAGGATTCTCAAAGATTTCCAAGCCGTTGACACATTTGACCCAGAAGGGAGTACCATTCTTTTGGTCAGAAGCTTGTGAGGAGAGCTTCCAGGAGTTGAAACACCGGTTGACGACGGCGCCTGTGCTAGTGATTCCTACGGAGAACACTAGGTTTGTCCTCTATACTGATGCATCGCTTCAGGGCCTTGGGTGTGTATTGATGCAAGATAAGCATGTGGTAGCTTATGCATCGAGCAGTTGAAGTCGCATGAGACTAGATATCCAGTCCATGACTTGGAATTGGCGGCTATCATCTTCGCCCTGAAGATTTGGAGGCATTATTTGTATGGTACGTCGTTTACCATTTACACGGACCACAAGAGCCTGAAGTTCTTATTCACTTAGGCAGAGCTGAACATGAGGCATAGAAGATGGATGGACTTACTCAAGGACTATGATTGTGAGATTGAGTACCATCATGGAAAGGCTAACTTGACAGCAGACGCCTTGAGCCGGAAAGTGAGGAGTACTGCTGAGGACGTCATCCATTTGTCAGCCATGATGACTTCCTATTGCCATATGGGCTATGATTTCGATATAGATACATCACCTGTGTATGTATCGACCTTATTAGCTGAGCCAGATATCTATGAGAACACAGGAGAGCTCAGAAGTCAGATGATGAGATTCAGAGATGGTTATCATTATTGCAGCTGGGTCAACCATCGAAGTTCAGAGTGGCCGAGGACGGATCCTTGAGATTGGGTAGCCGTTGAGTGGTTTCGAGTACGCCGGAGTTGCGTAGAGGGATCTTGGAGCGAGCCCATAGTAGCAGACTTTGTATCCACCCAGGCGGGAAGAAGATGTATAAGGATCTACACGATCAGTTTTGGTGGAAAATAATGAAGTATGATGTCGTCGCTTTTGTTAAGAGGTGCTTGATCTGCCAGCAGGTTAAGGCAGAGAGGCAGAGACCTGGCGGTGAGTTGAAAAGCTTGGAGATACCAAAGTGGAAGTGGGAACACATTTCCATGGACTTCGTGACTCACTTGCCGAGGAGTGCCTCGGGTTTTGATGCCATTTGGGTGATTGTGGACAGATTGACCAAAGTGGATCACTTCATTCCTTATAGCATGACCTTCACCTTTTTGAGGATGGCTCAGTTGCATATTCGAGATGTGGTAAGATTGCACGGGATCCCCATTTCCATAGTGTCGGATCGAGATCCACGATTCACATCTCATTTTTGGGAGGGTCTTTAGTCAGCTTTGGGGACTGAAGTTAGATTGAGCACTGCTTATCATCCTCAGACGGATGGCCAGATCGAGCGTACTATCCAAACGCTCGAGGACATGTTGAGGGCTTGTGTATTGGAATTCGATGCTTCTTGGCAGGATTCAGTGGCCTTGGTAGAATTCTCTTATAATAATAGCTACCAGGCAAGCATTCAGATGGCTCCTTTTGAGGCCCTTTATGGCAGATGGTGTAGATCACCCTTGTGTTGGGATGACTTGGACCGTAAATCAGTCGGAGGATCGGAACTGGTTCGGGAAATGGAAGAGAAGATAAAGGTGATAAGGCAGAAAATGAAAGCAGCCCAGGACAGACAGGCAGCTTATGCGAATAAACGGTGGAGACCGTTGGAGTTTCAGTTGGGAGATAAGATCTTCTTGAAGATCTCGCCTTTCAGAGAGGTTGTGCGATTTGGGATGGGCGGAAAACTGTCTCTGAGGTATGTTGGGCCGTACGAGATCTTGCAGCGCATCGGCACTTTGGCTTACCGGCTGGCCCTGCCACCTTCTTTGTCTGGTATACATGATGTGTTCCATGTGTCTATGTTGCGAAAGTATGAGCCGGATCCGTCTCATGTGTTGCAGCCTTCCGAGGTTCAGTTAGAATCCGATGTATCTTATGTGGAACGGCCTGTTAGAATTCTGGATCGAGCAGACCGCAGACTTCGGAACAAAGTGATACCTATGATCAAGGTTCAGTGGGATCGCAGGGGTGTCGAGGAGGCTACGTGGGAGACGGAGCGGCATATGGTGCAAGCACTACCCGTAACTGTTTTCTGGTATGTTATTTATGTTTAGTTTCATTTTGGGGTAAGTGCATGCGATTTCGAGGATGAAATCTTATAAGTTGGGGAGTATTGTGATATCCCCGAAATAATTAATTACAATTTGGGCATTAATTATGTTTATATGATTAATTATGGTGATAATTGATTTATTGTGATGGAATTATTTATCTTGATGAAATGCTTAGTCACATGGTAGGCGTGACCCAGGAGTGCATTTCAGGGTGCGTGTTGTGCATGTTGGGAGAATTGGGTATTAGCATGATTTAATTGTTATGGTTGGCAATTAATTGGAAAGCATGGATTTAATTGAGGTTTTGGGTGCATGTTGGTAAAAATGCTTTTAAAATACCATGTTGGGATATTTTATACATCATGTTAATTTTTGGGGTATAATTTTTAATTAAACCCTTATAACCCAATTACCACACCTTTACCCATCAATTTACAAAATCCCCAATTTCTCTCCCAACCCTAACTTCCCCCCCCCCCCCCCCCCCCCCCATTTTCGATTTTGTCTTTAAAGTGGAAGAGAAACCTTTGCAAAAACTCCATTGATGTGATTCTAGGTAAGATTTGAGGTCTAGGAAGGGTATATATCCTTCATTGTTGTTTTTGCAAGGATTTATTTTGATTTGGGTTTGATATTTGAGTTTTTGAGATGGGTTTGTTGGGATTGGTATATTTTTGGTTGAGTGTTGGATTATTGGGTAGTATTGTGATGTTTGTTGAAGGTTTATAGTGTTTTTATGTTATTGGTTTGTTGGTGTATGTGTTGGTAATATTGGGGAAGAAATTATGGCATAAAAATGGTGAAATCGCGTGTACAGGCTGAGGCGATCAATCGCCATATATGGCGCGATCGATCGTCGAAGGGCAGTAGCGAAATACAGGGGAGGCGATCGATCGCCATATATGGCGTGATCAATCACCGCGAGCCATGAAGCCTGGCGATCGATCGCCTCGTCACAGCGATCGATCGCCAGCAACAGAATTTTGGGAAATGGAATTTTTTTGACGAATTTTTGGTTTTTGGCTATTATTTGGCTTCTAATATGGAGTTGTGTGATTGTGTAGAACCATCCCAGGTGGCGACGCAACCAAGGAAGTGAAGCCATAGCAAATTCCACTTTTGGAAAGGTACATAGAGGACGTACGGGCACCCAACGGTACATGTATCTATTATACTCATTGATTATGCATCGTGGATGCGAGTATATATGAAATTATGCATTGTGGATGCAAATACATGTTGAATTATGCATGATGATTGTATATGCATATGATGATTATTGGTGCACATCCCATGAGTCATGGTCATCCCCTTGATGATTTTAATGCTTGCCGCTATTTAATTGGTGCCGCTAAATGTGAAGCGAGGGGTGGGAGTGCCGCATGCCACATTAAAGCGTGGTTATCATATGAGGCGAGGAAAGAATATTTGCCGCTAAAATGTGAAGCGAGGGGTGGGAGTACCGCATGTCCATTGAAGCGAGGTTATTCTATGCCGCCTATATGTGAAGCGAGGGGCATTAAAATACATTGTGATGAACAGACTAGGGATTGGGAATGGACTGAAATGGAATGGTGCTATGTCATGACATGTGTGAACCATTAAATAATCTATTGATTATACTCATGAGTTATGGTACAGGGACAACAAAAAAGGGAGCGTTTAAAATGCATGGGAAAAACAGGAAGTGTTTTATTATGATTTATGCATTTACGCCTTATATTCATATTGTGTTGGATATGAATAATATTATGCTCAAGTTTTGGGGGTTGTCCTTGTAGGTACATATTGGCATGATAAAGGGGCTAAGGCGGGTTGAGGCGGTGAGCTCGTGAAGAAATGCTTTTGATTAGAAGGACATGATTATTTTGTATAGTATCTACTCTAGGAGTAGTGTAAAGCTATAGGGAATAACACTCATTTGTTTGTGAATGTAATTAATCCATTTGATAGTCCTTAACTTGGCATGTAATTCTTAGGGCTCAAAGCCTCAACACGAACTATTAAACTCTGATATAGCATGATTAGCTCTATTTATGCCTTTAATCCGCACTAAGGAACTAGGGTCCTTAAATTTAATATCTGCTATCTTCCATCCAAATGCCTTCTTGTGCTCCCTAAGGACTTTAAGAAGCTTCCCCTCGTTTTCACCTGTCAAATATGAAAAAATAATGATTGGTAACCAATTTCCAGAATCTAAGAATACATACTTGAGATGAGGTGGAGGGGTTTTAGTTCGAGATTGGGTGATTCTTCGATGGATGGCCGTTGAGGTTTAATGTCTCTTTTTCCTAACTCTCCATGATTTTCAGTGGCTCGTTTCATGTAAGGAATGTTGTTGTTCACATGAGCTATAATCTCAATTTCCTCCTTGGCATGTTGTTTATCGGCTTCCACAAGGTATGCTTCCATTTTCTCTTTGAATGTACCTTGCAACACATCAACAGTCAAGGCATCAATAATATCAATACTAAAACAAATGGGCTCGTCGTGTGGGTATTGAAGTGCTTTAAAGACATTAAACACAACTTGATCCTCCCCTACACGAAGGATCAACTTCCCTTGTTGGACATCTATGATTGTCTTTCCCGTTGCTAAGAACGGTCGGCCCAAGATCAGTGGTGTCTTAGTGTCCTCTTCCATATCTAGTACTAGAAAATCAACTGGGAAGATGAACTTGTCCACTTTGACTAATACGTCTTCGATGATTCCCTGGGGGTTTATGACAGATCTATCTGCCAATTGCAGTGAAACTTTAGTAGGTTTTGGCTCTCTTAGTCCCAACCTCCTGAAAATGGAAAAGACTTCAAATTAATACTCGCACCCAAATCACACAATGATTAGTAAATGAGACTGATCCTATAGTGCAAGGTATAGTAACACTCCCAGGGTCCTTTAACTTTGGAGGCATTTTGTTTTGCACAATTGCCGAGCACTCCTCCGTTAAGCTTCCTGTTTCGTATTCGCCCAACTTTCGCTTGTTAGAGAGAATTTCCTTCAAAAACTTAGCATAACTGGGCATTTGAAGTAGAGCATCAGCGAATGGTATATTAATATGCAATTTCTTAAATAACTCATTTTTCAACAAATTTTTTTTTATGCTAAAAAACAATCTAATCTCATGATAGAATAGGCATGCAAGATAAGTAACAAGAGAAAACTGCAGATATCAGTAGACACCCCCCAAACTTAGTACGTGCATTATCCTCAATGTACAGTTATCAATAAGCGCAAAAGCAAAACACATACCTCGACAATGATCGTCAGTGATCGTCGTCCTCATCATGCTCCGGTGGGGGTACTGAGTAATAAGGCTCCCATTTTCTGCATCTGAAAATTATCGCATGGAGTTGAACTCGGGGAAAAAAAATTAAACGATGAACTAAAAAAATGAAAAACAAACAAGAGATAGAGAGAAGAAAGTTCTTAATTTATAGTCCCAAGCTGGACTGCCACCTCCTTCTCAGTGGTCCAATTTTGCTTGCCCCTTCGGGTTTTTCAGTGTATCAGTAGGTAGTGTTCCTTGAGCTCGTCCATGAATTATTGATGCAAGTTGCCCCACTTGTACCTCCAAGTTTTTTATAGATGCATCCTGATTTTGCATCCTAGTTTCTGTCGATGATATTAACTTGGTCAAGAGCTCCTCCATACTCGGCTTAGGTACATATCTCGGTTGTGGTTGTGGGTTCAACACGTTGTTTTGGTTAAACCATTGCAAATTTGGATGATTCCTCCATCCTGGGTTGTAAGTGTTTGAGTATGGGTTATTGGGCTGCCTGTTCCCTACATAATTAGCAGACTCATTAGACTGAGTAAATGGATTACCGTGCCTGGCATTTGATGCTTGGATGATTGCTTCCACATAAGTCACAAGTGATAACTTGAGCTTGCATCGCTGTCATGCTCATGCTATCAATCTTTTTGTTCAATGCTTCCAACTGTGCCGAAAGAGCGGTGATGTCGTCAATTTGATGAACTCCACTTGGTTTCTTTGGCACATTCCTCTCTGATTGCCATTGATAGCTATTAGAAGCCATCTCTTCCAAGAGTTCATAAGCTGCTTCCGGTGTTTTTCGCATGATGGATCCTCCTGAGGCTGCATCAATAATAGAACGGTTAGCTGAAAATAAACCGTTATAGAAGGTTTGTACCTGGAGCCAAATAGGAAGACCATGATGTAGGCATCTCCTAAGCAAGTCATTGAAACGATCTCATGCCTCATATAAAGTTTCAGGATCATATTGTCCAAACGTGGTGATATCGTTTCTCATCTTCGCAGTTTTGGAAGGGGGAAAAAATTTAGACAAGAACGCTTGAGTCATCCCCTCCCAAGTGGTAATAGATCTTGCAGGTAAAGAATTTAACCATGCTTTAGCTTTATCTTTTAATGAAAAGGAAAATAACCGTAACTGATGGCGTCGTCAGAAACACCATTGTGTTTGAAGGTGTCACAAATCTCCAAGAAGTTGGAGATGTGAGCGTTAGGGTCATCAGTGGCTACTCCCCCAAATATTACTGAATGCTGGATCATCTGAATTATTGCAGGCTTTATCTCAAAATTGTTAGCTTGAATAGTTGGCCTCGTAATGCTTGACAGTGATCCATGGAAAGCTGGTTGAGCAAAGTTCATCATAGATCTTGGATTCGGTGCTTCATTATTCGTGCCTCCTTCTTGATTGTTATCCGCCATTGTTCGAGCTTCCCTTATTTTCCTTAGAAACATTCGCTCAATTTCTGGGTCAAAAGGCTCGAGTGTGGGGTTGCTACTCCTTAGCATGCACCAAGAAGATGATTTTTCCTATAAAAATCAAACCAAAAGGAGAAACACAAATGTAGTAAACCAAATAGTCAAAATTGACAAACAAACAAAACAAAAATATTTGGCTAAATTACAATTAACTAATCTTGTATGATATTATACAAATTAGTCCACGGCAACGGCGCCAAAAACTTGATCGCTTTTATTTTAAACAATTAATTCCAGTGTAGTGATTTTAGACCGCAAGTGCACGGTGTCAAGTTTTAGTACAGTGATTTAGAAATAGGGATATCGTACCATAGGACTAAGTACCCAAAAAAATTAGAAAAATTATATTTAGCTTACTAAATATATGAATAATTATCTAATTAAAATAACTAAAAACTCAAAATTAAATCAACTCCTTTGAAGATGCGAAGGAATTTCACTCGAGAAATTTATCAAGATGTCGGTTCACTTGTGTTATCGTCAATAATTGTTGTAAAAACAATTACTAACCAATTAATTCTTAAGGTGACGGATTCCCTAAAATAATCAATACACTTTCTCAAGCTATATTGAAACTAATCTTAAATTGAAAAAAGTAACTCTCGTTCACTTAAACCAATTTAATATTACATAAATCTCGATGAAAACCGTTAACTTTAAATTTTTCAATTCAAAGTGATCACATATGCGATTTAATCTCTCGATCTAAATCGTTAGCATACAACATGAATTATTATAGTGTATTATAATTTTATCTCTCGATCTCAATTATAATTCACAAATCAATCAAAGTTAGCATTAAAATTATAAATCATGCACAAAAGAATTAATCCACTCAGACAACATTCAAATCATTAACTCAATCACAATCTTCCCTAATCTTGATAAAATAAACTTATTTTATGTTCAAATCAAACTAACATGATGAATAATTGTTTCTCAACCTCATAAACATCAATAAATTCAAAAATCAAAATAAATAAAGTTTAGAAGTAGGATAACGTAGGTGTTGAATCCGTGCGTTGAAACGTTACTTCTTCCCTTGCTTCCTTCCTTGCACTTCAAAGGCTTTTTCTCTTAATTTGTGTGGATGTTGGAGGATGAAAGGAGGTTGATTTATGGTGTGATATCCCCGAAATAATTAATTGCAATTTGGGCATTAATTATGTTTATATGATTAATTATGGTGATAATTAATCTATGTGTTGGAATTAACTATCCTGATGAAATGATTAGTCACATGGTAGGCGTGACCCGGAAGTGCATTTCAGGGTGTATGTTGTGCATGTTGGGAGAATTGAGTATTAGCATGATTTATTTGTTATGATTGGCAATTAATTGGAAAGCATGGATTTAATTGAGGTTTTGGGTGCATGTTGGTAAAATGCTTTTAAAATACCATGTTGGGATATTTTATACATCATATTAATTTTTGGGGTATAATTTCCAATTAAACCCTTATAACCCAATTACCCCACCTTTACCCATCACTTTACAAAATCCCCAATTTCTCTCCCAACCCTAACCCCTTTCCCCCATTTTCGATTTAGGCTTTGTAGTGGAAGAGAAACCTTTGCAAAAACTCCATTGGTGTGATTCTTGGTAAGATTTGAAGTCTAGAAAGGGTATATATCCTTCCTTGTTGTTTTTGCAAGGATTTATTTTGATTTGGGTTTGATATTTGAGTTTTTGAGTTGGGTTTGTTGAGATTGGTATTATTTTGGTTGGGTGTGGGATTTTTGGGTAGTATTGTGATGTTTGTTGAATGTTTATAGTGTTTTTATGTTATTGGTTTGTTGGTGTATGTGTTGGTAAGAATGGGGAAGAAATTATGGCATAAAAATGGAGAAATCGCGCGCACAGCAGGTGGCGATCGATCGCTACGCCGAAGGGCAGTGGCGAAAATGCAAGGCAGGTGATCGATCGCCATATATGGCGCAATCGATCGCCGCGAGGCAGAAAGATCAGGCGATCGATCGCCACATCGAAGCGATCGATCGGTAAGGCTCGCGATCGATCGCCTCGATGCAGCGATCGATCGCTAGCAGCAGAATTTTGGGAAATGAATTTTTTTGACGAATTTTTGGTATTTGGCTATTATTTGGCTTCTAATATGGGGTTGTGTGATTGTGTAGAACCATCCCAGGTGGCGACGCAACCAAGGAAGTGAAGCCATATCAAATTTCCAATTTTGGAAAGGTACGTAGAGGACGTACGGGCACCCAACGGTACATGTATCTATTATACTCATTGATTAGCATTGTGGATGCGAGTATATATGGAGTTATGCGTTGTGGATGCAACCATGTAACTTAATCCCTTTGTCCATGTGTTTAGATTGAACACGAGTCATGGAATAGTCATACTCGTATATTCAATCTCTATTTCTTGATCCCCAAGTAGAACTAGAATAAACGAATAAGCTCGATATCACATATCGACTCATTCGAGCACGACCATGCATTTTAGTCTTACTTGATCAAGGGCCCAAACACTTCTCCTGTTATATAGGAGGGACAAATCCTCTCTTGATCAATCAACATCCCTCTACATAATTCGTAGTGTATCCAATAGTTGCCTTTATAGTTTACCCTATTACAGGTAACGTTTGACAATATCATGATACATAACTCCTTATGTTGGGATCTCTGATGATCTCAAGTCGTAAGGATTACATACATTATTATCACTATGAGAATTGCTTATGACACTCATATAACTATCCATGTAGCATTCTCATGGTGGGTCTGTCCAGTACATTGTTCTCTAACATATACCCATGTTTGATTTGATATCTCATATCTATGAACAATTCATCAATCAAAACATACTAGTCTCAACGTATTATCATTATCCCGATTCATGATAATACTTGACTAGGGACATCTTTAAGAACAATACAATATTATTCTAGGGACAATAACTTATATATCAATTCATATTGCACAGATATTCGAATAATATATACTAATGATTTGCCATTAATAAAATCATATTACATTGTATGTCATAAACAATCATCTAATGACTTGTCTTAGGGAATATCCCAACAAATCTCCCACTTGCACTAAGACCAATCAGACATATACCTATTGCATAGAGATCTAGTATGACGATCATGCTTCTGCTGTGACAGTGGCTTCGTCAATGGGTCAGATACATTATCATCTGTAGGTACTTTGCATATTTTAACATCTCCCCTTTCAACGATTTCTCGAATGAAATGAAAGCGCCGAAGTATGTGCTTGGATCTTTGGTGAGATCTAGGTTCCTTAGCCAATGCGATCGCTCCATTGTTGTCACAATAGAGTTCTATCGGATCTTTAATGCTAGGCGCCACTCCAAGTTCAGAAATGAACTTCCTAATCCAAACAGCTTCCTTTGCTGCATCTGAGGCAGCAATGTACTCAGCTTCCGTTGTAGAATCGGCTACTGTCTCTTGCTTTGAACTGTTCCATCTCACAGCACCTCCATTTAGGCAATACACATATCCAGATTGCGATCGAAAATCATCTTTATCGGTTTGGAAGCTTGCATCAGTGTAACCCATTACATTGAGCTCTTCCTCACCTCCATAAATCAAGAATGTATCCTTAGTTCTTCTCAAGTACTTCAGGATGTTCTTGACTGCAATCCAGTGACCTTCACCTGGATCAACTTGATATCTGCTCGTCATGCTCAAAGCATACGATACATCGGGACGAGTACATATCATGGCATACATGATAGATCCAATAGCTGATGCATATGGAATCTTACTCATGCGTTGTCTCTCATCTTGTGTTGAAGGACACTGTTCCTTCGAGAGATATATTCCATGTGTCATAGGCACGAATCCTTTCTTTGATTCTTGCATGCTAAACCGTTTTAGCACTTTGTCTATGTATGTACTTTGACTTAGGCCAAGTAATTTTCTCGATCTATCTCTATAGATCTTGATACCTAATACATAGGTAGCTTCACCCAAGTCTTTCATCGAAAAGCAATTCCCTAGCCAAGTCTTTACAGATTGTAAGGCAGGAATATCATTCCCAATGAGAAGTATGTCATCTACATACAACACTAGGAAGATAATTATGCTCCCACTGACCTTCTTGTAGACACAAGGTTCATCTACGTTCTTGATGAAATCAAACTCTTTGACTGCATCATCAAAACGAATATTCCAACTCCGAGAAGCTTGCTTCAATCCATAAATGGATCGTTGTAGCTTGCATATCTTTCCAGCATCCTTTGGATCGACAAAACTCTCGGGCTGTGTCATGTACACATCCTCAAGCAGATTTCCATTAAGGAAAGCTGTTTTGACATCCATCTGCCAGATTTCATAATCATGAAATGCAGCTATTGCAAGTAAGATCCTTATGGATTTAACCATGGCAACTGGTGAAAAAGTTTCATCATAGTCAATACCATGAATTTGTTTGAAACCTTTAGCTACCAGTCGACCTTTATAGGTTTGTACATTACCATCCATGTCGGTCTTCTTCTTGAAAATCCATTTGCACCCTATGGGTCTCACCCTCTTCAGGCGGGTCAACCAAAGTCCATACTTGGTTTGCATACATGGATTCCATCTCAGATTTCATGGCCTCTTGCCATTTCTCAGAATCAGTGTCCATTATAGCTTGTTAATAAGATGACGGCTCATCCTCATCAATAAGTAGTAAGTCACCTTATTGAGTCACAAGAAATCCATATCTCTGTGGCTCCCGGTGTTCTCTTACAGACCTACGCTGGGCTTGTGTCTCTTGAGCAGGCACTTTATCCATAACAGTTTATGGTGTCTGCTCTGTTTCCATCTCAATATCATGTTCAATGTTTTCTTGTGGTTGAACTTCACTAAGTTCTATTTGTCTGTGAGTGCCCAATCCTAATAATGCCATTAATTATCACACAATGATAATTATAGCGTAAACAACGGAAGATTGGTTTAACATTTATTAACATGTGGCCCTAAAAATTTCGGCATGACCTCGTCGCACAAGGAACATACCACCAATACCAATAGATCTATACTGAAAATATATAAATACCACCAATTTCATATCCATCAACACAAACTAACATAAACAAATCAAACTATTAAGCACATATCCATACTGGGCTGAAATAAACTCAATATACATATATTCCTCACACTCCAGGGACACACCCCTGGTACATATACTACTGGGATAAGAAGGACATAAACCTCTCAAGTGTGGCTCCCACCGGATGTACCCTGTCTGGGATCCTGACCACCTGTACTACCTGCCATTGTCCACACACAAAGACAACAACAGCCCCCCTTGGGGTGAGCAAAAGCCCAATATGAAACGATCATAGAATATATGACATGTATCTATAAAATGTGATATATGATGTAATGCAGTGCATGTCATGTCGGTATCGTATTGTACACCCATCCACTGGGTATATCTGAGACAACAAAAGAATGTCGAAAAATCAGAACCAATAGAATCGATATCAAATCATAGCTCGAGCATCTCATCAGTCAAGAGCAGTGACTACTCAGATAGGTCCTCAGATCACTATCAGTCTCATGTCTTGACATATAATAGGGGCCGCGAATGGCTATGTCTTATAGGCCACGTAATGCCAGACATAGTATCGTGTTCTAACCCCAGAATTAACATAGGAGCCACGAATGGCTATGTCTTTCGGGCCATTTAATGCCAGACATAGTATCGTGTTCTAACTCCTGAATCAATCTCATACTCAACAATATCGGGGTAGCCAAGGATCATAGCTCAACGTGTATGATATGCATCGATGTATATAGAAAACAATGATGTGTGTTAACAAAACATTTAATTTCATACACCGATGTGCCAATTCATGAATGCTATGAATGCCACATAATTTAAATAAAATCACGTAGCCACATAATCTCACGTAATTTACCGAAGTCAACAAATCATATATCAAAGATACAGATACCTGTCGTATGTTACCCGATCGCAACATACCTTATTCTTCGGTCACTTCAATGGAAGTTGGATGCAACAGTATAAGCTACATAATTTAAAATACTCATTTAATATACACAACAATATATATTCCCATCAGCATAAACAAATATTCTCCAGTTCTAATTAAGTAACTTTACTTACTATAGTTAGCTGCCTAAACGAATTCAAAAATAAACTTTGCCATTTCACTACTATCTAGCAACGCCTAAATGCACCAAGATATCTCCTATTTGCAGGCTATCCAATTCCAATTGAACGAGAAATAAAATGTAAATAATTAACTTACATATTAAGGGTTTCATTATTTTTATTTAAACTAGTCAACTCCCACTCTCTTCTTCCATTTTAACATAACTGGGAACAACTAAATTTCTATTCCAATCTTCCTACAGTTAAAGTTTATTAGCATGCAGACTCATATTTGATTTCCTATGTACAGGCTTGACTTTTATATAAAATCAGCATTAACATCTCCTAAGATGCACACAAATTAGTTTAGTAAAATAGAAATTCATAATCATTAAATATGCAGACTGAAATTAAACTGTAAAAAGGCATTAACCTTAATTCATAGGTCAATACTTGAGAGGTAATGCTTCACCAAATTTTAATGATGTTTTTGGAGCCAAATCTTGAAGCTACAAGAAGAAAAGTATGGGTTTTCTCTCTAGTTTTGCTTCACTTTGCTTTATTTTATGAAGGTGTTCGTTTCTCGTATTACGGAGGAAGTACACGTACGTACCCAGATTACTCAGCATCTTGTACAAGTTAAAGGCGTTTACTCAATATCTATCTCTTTTGTCTTCATGTTTTTTTTTAATGAAAATTCAATTAAAAATTCAATTAATTTAAGAAGAATAATAAAGCTAGATGGCGAACAACATCATTTTGAGGTGATAACTTTTTCTTTCTTGATATAATAATATATTATATTATATAGTTATCTATATCTACTAATACTAAACAACAATTATTATCCCATACATTTATTAGCATTATAATAGGTACCGTGTTAATAATCATAAACTTATTTAGCATTTAAACTTGATTTATGATCATACGGTACGAGAGCCTTACATTTCTGACTTTATAAACTACTTAGAATACCTAATTAACTTTAACCAAGTTGTAAGACCTTATATTTCTCCCCCACTTAAAAGATTTTGTCTCGAAATCTTAAGCATACATACATATCACATTACAAGCATATATCATATCACCAGTCATAATACATATCAAAACCAAAATCAGAATACGGATCAGAACATAAAACAGGATACATGGAATACAATGGAGCAGAATCAAACAAATGTGGATAAGATTTTCGCATCTTGCTTTCCAATTCCCACGTTGATTCTTCCACGCCATGCCGTGTCCATTGTACTCGTACCAACGGAATAGATTTGTTACGCAATACTTTCTCCTTCCGATCCAAAATGCAAATGGGATGTTCAACATAGCATAACGAAGGATCAAGTTCAACCTCATCAGGCTGGAGTACGTGTGTTGGATCAGGTTCATATTTCCGTATCACAGAAACATGAAATACATCATGAATGGCGGATAAGGCTGGAGGTAATGCCAACCGATAAGCAAGATCTCCAACTCGATCAAGAATCTCATATGGGCCAACATATCGAGGTGATAGTTTGCCTCGCATGCCAAAACGAACAGTGCCTCGAAATGGAGATATTTTCGGAAATACACGATCACCTTTCTGAAATTCTAAGGGTCGTCTTCGCTTGTTAGCATAACTTGCTTGACGATCCTGTGCGGCCTTCATACGCTGTCTAATTAACTGAACTTTTTCATTCATTTCTTGTATCATATCAGGCCCAGTCAATTGTTTTTCACCAATTTCTTCCCAGAATAAAGGTGATCTACATCGTCTTCCATATAATGCTTCAAACGGTGCCATACCAATGCTCGTCTTGTAGCTATTATTATAAGAAAATTCTACCAACGGTAAAGCTTCTTGCCAACCAACATTAAAATTCATCACCACAGCGCGTAGCATATCTTCAAGAGTTTGAATAGTACGCTCAGTTTGGCCATCAGTCTGAGGATGATAAGCAGTACTCATTGCCAAACGCGTGCCCATAGCAACTTGAAAACTACTCCAAAATTTAGAAGTAAATCTCGGATCACGATCAGAAACAATTGAGACAGGCACACCGTGTAGTCTCACAATATTCTCGATATACAATCGAGCCATTTTCTTATACGGATAAGTCCGCTCATACGGAATGAAATGTGCTGATTTAGAAAGTCGATCAATAATAACCCATATAGCATCACAACCTCGGGGTGATCGAGGAAGATGGGTTACAAAATCCATAGCAATATGTTCCCAGTTCCATTTGGGAATTTCAAGACTATGAAGTAACCCTCCAGGTTTCATTCGTTCAGCTTTTACCTGTTGACAAACCAAACATTTGGAAATGAATTCAGCTATATCCTTCTTCATACGTTTCCACCATAATTGGGGTCTTAGAGTCATATACATCTTTCGGCCTCCAGGGTGGATACTGTATTTGCTACAATGGGCTTCACGAAGAAGAACAGATTTCAAATCAGACTTATCAGGAACAACCAACCGACCATTAAGTCGTAAGGAACCATCAGAAGATATCTGAAAGCCAGAAGGATGTCCTGCAGACACAAGTTCTTTAGATTTCTGAGTTTGAGAATCATTTCGTTGGGCTTTCTTGATTTTAGAAATCAATTTCGGCTCAATCTGTACTGCAGAAGCAGTGATAGAATTCCCATGTGAGTGAAAAGTCCAGCCAGAAGTACAGATATCATCATGTACTTTAGTGATACGAACAGAAGCTAGAACAGAATCATAACCTTTACGGCTGAGAGCATCCGCAATAACGTTCACTTGTCCAGGGTGATATTGAATCTCACAATCGAAGTCCTTCAAAAGATCCATCCACCTACGTTGCCTCATATTAAGATCAGATTGAGAGAATAGATATTTCAAGCTCTTGTGGTCCGAATAAATAACAAATTTTTCCCCGTATAAGTAATGGAGCCAAATTTTTAAAGCAAAAACAATTGCTGCCAATTCCAAATCATGTATGGGATATTTATTTTCATGAGATTTCAGTTGGCGAGACGCATAAGCAACCACTCGGCCATGTTGCATCAATACACAGCCCAACCCTTTTAAAGAAGCATCTGTGCATACCACATATCCTCCGGTACCTGAAGGAATAGTAAGTATAGGTGCAGTGGTCAGTCTCGTCTTTAGTTCAAGAAAACTTGTTTCACACTCATCTGACCAAATAAATTTTTGATTTTTCTATGTCAGTTGAGTAATAGGTTTAGCAATTTTTGAAAAACCTTTAATAAAACGACGATAATAACCAGCTAAACCCATGAAACTTCGGACCTCAGGAACATTGGTAGGTCTCGGCCAGTTTAACACTGCTTCAACCTTACTTGGATCAACAGAAATGCCATGTCGAGAAATGACGTGGCCCAAGAATACCATCTTGTACATCCAGAATTCACATTTGGACAATTTGGCATAAAGATGTTCGGTGCGAAGAGTTTGAAGTACCAACTTCAAATGTTCAACATGCTCCTCTTTGGATTTCGAATATACAAGAATATCATCAATAAAGACGATAATGAATCGATCTAAGAAATCCCGAAAAACTCGATTCATTAAATCCATAAAGACTGCAGGAGCATTAGTGAGACCAAATGGCATGACCAAAAATTCATAATGACCATACCTAGTACGAAAAGCAGTTTTAGATACATCTTCCTCTCGAACACGAACTTGATGATATCCAGAACGAAGATCAATTTTTGAGTAGATAGAAGTGCCTTGAAGTTGATCGAAATAAATCATCAATACGAGGCAATGGATACTTATTTTTTCACTGTTGCCCGATTCAGTTGCCTATAATCGATGCACATTCGCATAGTACCATCTTTCTTTCGAACAAACAGAACTGGAGCTTCCCAAGGTGATACACTCGGTCGAATATATCCTTTATCGAGAAGATCCTGTAATTGGTCTTTTTAATTCTTTCAATTCCAACGGTGCCATACGATAAGGAGCTTTGGAAATAGGTGCAGTATCCGGAACATGATCAATACTGAATTCAACTTCTCGATGAGGAGGAAAACCAGGAATCTCATCGGGAAAAACATCAGGAAATTCTTTTACTACAGGAATATCAGATAAAGATGGCTCCTTTTTCAATATATCAATAGCATAGATAAGAAAACCCTCATTCCCGCTACATAAGAGTCGGGACATTTCAAGAGACGATATCAATGGAATTTTTCCTTGGGAACCCTTGCCATAGAAATTCTACTTGGGTCCATCAATTGGTCGGAATCGAACTACCCCATGACAACAATCAACAGTAGCTCGATTGGTAGAGAGAACATCCATGCCAACAATGCAATCAAAGTCGTGCATAGGGAGGACAATCAAATTTAAGAATAGAACATTTTCCTCATAAATTAACACACAATTATGCACAACCTGCTCAGACAAAATTATTCTCCCTGCTGGTGTGGATATTGATAAGGTATCATCTAATGAAGTACAGATAATATCATGCGATGCCACAAATGCATGCGATATGAATGAGTGAGATGCTCCTGTATCAAATAACACACGTGCAGGATAATCACATAACGTGCAAATACCTGCAATAAGACCACCAGGAGCCTCCTTCGCCTGATCCTCAGTCATGGCGTACACTCTAGCCTGGGGAGGACCCGGAACAGTCTGACCTCGAGATCCTCGATACTGTGGAACATTTGACTGTTGAAATGATGGCATAGGAGTAATAGGAACAATAGGAGTAGTAGGTCTAAATGTACTGGGGCCACCAGGAAATCGTAGCTGAGGTTGCGAAGAAAACATGCCTCGGTTAGGACAAACTCGAGCAAAATGAACTTCTTGCCCACAGATGCGACATAAACCTAACACACCTCAACATTGATCCACAGTATGCCTTCCACCACAACGACTATAATAAAGGACCAGAATAAAAACTCCTCTGTCGAGAGCCACTAGAACCGGAAGATGAGGAAGAAGAGCCTTTCTTCTTAAATATTTTACCCTTAGGACGCAAAGTAGACTGTTGAGTAGATACTGGAGGCGGAGGAAGAAACTGTGGACCTCCCCTTCTAAGTCCGGATTCTACCATCTTTGCTCGCTCCACTGCATCAGCATAAGTAGTAGGGGAGCCAACAGTCACCAAAGTAAACAGGGTAGGATGCAACCCATTGACAAACCTATTAAATTTTGCCTTTGGATTTGCCGCTACATGTGGTGCATATTTCAGCAGAGAGAATTTTGAGGCATATTCCTCAACAGTCATATTTCCTTGCTGCAGATTATTAAATTCATTTTCCTGAGCAGTATAGTAGGACGGAGGTGAATACTGCTCCAAAAATTGAGTCTTGAAGACATCCCAAGTAATTTCAATGCCAGCCTCAACTAACCCAATTTCAACGGCTTCCCACCAAGATTGTGCACTATCCTTCAACTGATATAGGGCAAGTGGCAGTTCACAATATTCAGGATACTCAATCAGTCTGAATAAATGTTCGATCTCTTTCAACCACGATTCAGCTCGTGCAGAACCCTCTGTTCCACGGAATTTGGGCGGATGTAAATTCTGAAATCGAGCCATGATAAGATCCATGGACATCTCTTCACATTGATCAATCACACGCTCAACACTGGTGCTATTGGCAGCCTCAGCTTCAATGGCAGGTGCCTTTCCCTTACCCCGACCTCTTGTTCTTCTAAACATCTATAAAAATAAGTGCCAACAACATAATGCACATCACATAAATATCATGAGTCAATTGAACTCAGATACAATCAAATAAGAACAATAGAATTCAAATAAGCCATACACATGCGCACATATTTATTCGTGCCTATTTCAGTGTACATAAAACTCAAGAGCATTCCCAGTTATGCTCTGATACCATAATGTGAGGGCCCAATCCTAATAATGCCATTAATTACTACACAATGATAATTATAGCGTAAACAACGGAAGATTTGTTTAACATTTATTAACATGTGGCCCTAAAAATTTCGGCATGACCTCGTCGCACGAGGAACATACCACCAATACCAGTAGATCTATACTGAAAATATATAAATACCACCAATTTCATATCCATCAACACAAACTAACATAAACAAATCAAACTATTAAGCACATATCCATACTGGGCGAAAATAAACTCAATATACATATATTCCTCACACTCCAGGGACACACCCCTGGTACATATACTACTGGGATAAGAAGGACATAAACCTCTCAAGTGTGGCTCCCACCGGATGTACCCTGTCTGGGATCCTGACCACCTGTACTGCCTGCCATTGTCCACACACAAAGACAACAACAGCCCCCCTTGGGGTGAGCAAAAGCCCAATATGGAACGATCATAGAATATATGACATGTATCTATAAAATGTGATATATGAGGTAATGCAATGCATGTCATGTCGGTATCGTATTGTACACCCATCAACTGGGTATCTGAGACAACAAAAGAATGTCCAAAAATCAGAACCAATAGAATCGATATCAAATCATAGCTCGAGCATCTCATCAGTCAAGAGCAGTGACTACTCAGATAGGTCCTCAGATCACAATCAGTCTCATGTCTTGACATATAATAGGGGCCGCGAATGGCTATGTCTTATAGGCCACGTAATGCCAAACATAGTATCGTGTTCTAACCCCAGAATTAACATAGGAGCCACGAATGGCTATGTCTTTCTGGCCATTTAATGCCAAACATAGTATCGTGTTCTAACTCCTGAATCAATCTCATACTCAACAATATCGGGGTAGCCAAGGATCATAACTCAACGTGTATGATATGCATCGATGTATGTAGAAAACAATGATGTGTGTTAACAAAACATTTAATTTCATACACCGATGTGCCAATTCATGAATGCTATGAATGCCACATAATTTAAATAAAATCACGTAGCCACATAATCTCACGTAATTTACCGAAGTCAACAAATCATATATCAAAGATACAGATACCTGTCGTATGTTACCCGATCGCAACATACCTTATTCTTCGGTCACTTCAATGGAAGTTGGATGCAACAGTATAAGCTACATAATTTAAAATACTCATTTAATATACACAACAATATATATTCCCATCAGCATAAACAAATCATATTTGATTTCCTATGTACAGGCTTGACTTTTATATAAAATCAGCATTAACATCTCCTAAGATGCACACAAATTAGTTTAGTAAAATAGAAATTCATAATCATTAAATCTGCAGACTGAAATTAAACTGTAAAAAGGCATTAACCTTAATTCATAGGTCAATACTTGAGAGCTAATGCTTCACCAAATTTTAATGATGTTTTTGGAGCCAAATCTTGAAGCTACAAGAAGAAAAGTATGGGTTTTCTCTCTAGTTTTGCTTCACTTTGCTTTATTTTATGAAGGTGTTCGTTTCTCGTATTACGGAGGAAGTACACGTACGTACCCAGATTACTCAGCCTCTTGTACAAGTTAAAGGCGGTTACTCAATATCTATCTCTTTTGTCTTCTTTTTTTTTTTTAAAATGAAAATTCAATTAATTTAAGAAGAATAATAAAGCTAGATGGCGTACAACATCATTTTGAGGTGATAACTTTTTCTTTCTTGATATAATAATATATTATATTATATAGTTATCTATATCTACTAATATACTAAACAACAATTATTATCCCATACATTTATTAGCATTATAATAGGTACCGTGTTAATAATCATAAACTTATTTAGCATTTAAACTTGATTTATGATCATACGGTACCTAAAAGCTGTTTTTTTCCTTCATTTTTCGTGCTTATACATATAAAAACAAATTAAAAGCAAAAATCTGTATTAACTTAAAATCATGAAACCTGTCACAAAATTATATCCAATGTTAAAGCATAAATTACAAAAAACTAGTAAAATTAAAATAAAGTTGAATAAAAGTTAGTACAATTATCAAAGTTATTGCAATCGTTTAAGTAGTTCGCACAAACAATCAAAGTCATCCTCTTGGACATCTACCAAGTAGTTTACACATACTATCTAGATATTCTTGCTCCATTCGACTCTTTTCAAGCTTTGGGAACCTACCAGCAAGAGTAATATCACCAATAACAGCTATCAATAGGAACGAAACAATAGGCAATCCAGTACAAATTGCACTGAAGCAAGCATAAAAAATTGCATCAAATAAATAAACGAGATAAACAAACGAACAAACAATATAAGATCTCATGAGATCAAATCATCATTCGTGAATATCCCTTCAACCTAAATCATTGATCACATAATCACATCATTCTGGAATACGATAGAAGGTACCTGAGAGTAACCATAATTCATTCCTTGTGAGAATGCACCCTAGTTAACAAGTTGTGCAATTAACAGAAATAGCAGTTTAACATTGCCCATCAATAACATTTAATAATCATGTAAAAAACAGAGAATAAATGATAGTGAGGCAAAATTTGGGGTTCACCACAGCGGCCATTGCAAGGCATATAGCCCGCACAACACAATATACTTGTGACAAACAGCAACAAACTTATTTGGTTCCCTGCAAGTAGGTCTCACTACAAGAAAGTAGGTCTCCCTCGGAAAATCAAAGAAATTTAATGGTATTCCCTAAGGAAAATAAATAAAATAACAGCATGGAAATGAAATTTACCTAGTGCAAATTTCCATGGGTTCTGGCATTAGTTTACCATCAATGAACACATAGAGTAAGTCACGCTTCAAAAAATCACGAAGAACAACAATATTATTCTTGAAAAGCGAAGACAAAGAACAACGGTTGTGACAAAGAACAAAAATAGAATCACTCAATCACCAAGCAATAAAACTCATTTAGTTTATTAAAACAAAGATCCTGATGGAAATAAACCAACTTAATTATTATGATATTGTCACTTGCCTTAAGCTTTTAAACTATATTATTTTTTTTTTTAATTTTGTCAAATTAAGCCCAGCGACATTTTAGATTGTATTGTATTTTCGAAGATGTAAATTGGTTTTAAGATCACTCTTGCCAATTGGGAATCACCATGTTCCATTCAAAAGAAAGCATGGGAATTGTTAAGTGTGAGATTAGAAGATTTTTGTAATATTGTATAACAATATTAAGGCTGTCAAGACATAATGTTGTTCCATGTCCACAAACCACTCAAACTAAATTTAGAGGCAAATTTATTCTATTTCTACACTTTAGTCTCCAATCTTAAGAATAAGTATATGCATCAAATTAATAAATATCCGGATCTGAATTAAAACACAACAGAAGAGGTTGGAGACCATTAGCTTCCATGACTAACTGCTGACTCTTTGGATTATTCTGCACAATAATGCTAACAACTTCAGCACCCTTGCCCCTGATGTTAGGATGTGAATTTTTCAGCACATGTTGTTTACTCTGCAAATGCATGTAAGAAAGCAAGCAAACGCGCAAGAGATATGGGATCTTTCAGCTTGTGCTTGAACCAAAATAGTTTGAACATATCCTTAAATATCTGCATTAGATTTGGATATTTATGGGTTATAGTCATTTTCTCCTGAATTTATTTCCTCAAATTTGAAATTCAACTTCTTAATATACTACAAAGTACAAAATAATGACCAGAGAATTCAAAGCAATGATTAATCTTTTACTGTAATATAAAACTTAATACTTATCGTATTAAAATTCTAATAATCATTACAATGTAATCAAATTTAGCCTTCAAATGTTTATCCTTTTAATAGTCAAGTGACATTTCACACTTCAATAATTAATTAAATCCCCATTTGAGTTGCTCAACTTTTCTGATTAATTGTATATTTAAATTCATAATTAAATTTGGGAATTTAATTATTCAATTTGGCCATTCAATTAGTAATAGGTAATCTGATAAAATAAATAAATAAGCATAGGTAATTATAAATTTTCTTTTAATTTAATAATGCTATTGATTCTGTATTAATAATTGAAGTTTTTCTGCCATTACAATTAATTTTCATTTAATTTGGGCTGCTCATCATTCAATGCATTTATTTTAAATTTGTCAATATATTTAATTTAGGGTAAAAAGCATAAAAACTCCATGTTAGTTCAGGCCAAGATTTGATCATGCCCAGATTAGGTCATGCCCAGGTTAGATCATAACAGATTTAGATCATGTCAGTTTTATATCAGACGAGGGTCAGATCATGCTAATGTTAGGTCATGTCAGTGTAAGATGATGACAATGTTAGATCATTCCAATATTAGGTCATGCCAATGTTAGATGATGCCAAAGTTAGATCATGCCAAGGTTAAGTCATGCCCAGATTAGGTTATGCCAATGTTAGGTCATGTCCAGATTTGGTCATGCCAAGGTTAGGTCAGGCCAATGTTAGATCAAGCCAATATTACATCGTGACATGTTTAAATCATGTCATAACATTGGAATGACCTAATCTGGGTATGACCTAACCTTGGCATGACTTAATCTTGGCATGACCTAACCTTGGCAAGATCTAACTTTGACATGATCAAACACTGGAATGACAGAACATGGTATGATCTATCCCTCGCCTGATCTAATATGGCATGATCTAAACTTGTCATGATGTAAGCTTTGCTTGATCTAACATTGGCATGACCTAATATGGGCATGATCTAAATGTTAGGATGGCCTAACATTTGCATGATCTAACCGTGCGGCACTTGACTAGTAACCCCGCGTTGCTAGCAAGTCAGCCTTCCTCTCGAGTTGGTTGCTAAAGTGCTAGAAAGAGAAAGAACACAAAGAGAGCTTGAGAGAATGCTTTGTATGCTTGAATACTTGATTGAAAACTTGATGGTTACAAATGAACTCCTCACCCCTATATATATAAGTTGACCTCCTCAATGGACGGTGATGATCAATTTGATCTAATGGCTAGAAATGACCTTCTAGGATGTTCCACACATCTACAAGCTTCTACATGCTTCTATATTTCTATAAGGTTCTAGAATGACCTACAAAAGAATGTACAAGGGATGTCTAGAATCTTCCGGGGTGCTCCAAAGTGTTCTTCAAGCTTCCAGGAGCTTCCGTATGTCCCAAAGCCTCTCCAATGTATGCCGGAATCTTCTAGAAAGTTGCGGGTTGTGACATTCTCCCCCACCTAAATTGGCGACGCCCTCGTCGCCTGAATATTGCAGAACTCCTTAATCTTGTGTGCAAACTGCCACAAGTGGTCTTCGTGCTCCCAGCTAGATTCTGCCTCGGGTAGACCCTTCCATCGCACGAAGTACTCGGTGTATGGGGGAACTCCTCTTTTACGTACCACACGGTTCGCCAAAATCTCCTCCATGCCTTTGTCATATGATGTGACCACAGCAGTTGGCGCCCGATGTGATGTCCCCCGGCTTGGATCCTCCATGTCTGCATGATATGGCTTCAACTGATTCACATGAAACACTGGATGGATCTTTAACTTTGGCGGCAGTTGTAGTCGATAAGACACTGTGCCTATACACCGCTCGATGGGAAAGGGGCCTTCATATCTACGTATCAACCCCTTGTGTACTGGTCGCAATGACTTGAACTATTGCGGTAGTAGCTTCACCATTACTAGGTCCCCTTCCTTGAACTCGACCGCTCGTCTCTTAAGATCTGCCCACTTCTTCATCTTTTTGGCGGCTTTGTTCAATGATGCTCGAGCCAAGTCAGTCTCCTCCTGTATGGACATGGCGAATGTGTATGGTGAGGGGCTGCTCCCTGTGTAGCCCGTGGTAATGTTATGCGGTGTCATCGGTTGCCTGCCTGTGGCTAACTCAAATGGACTTCGTCCAGTAGATTCGCTCCGCTGCAGATTATAAGAGAACTGGGCTGTGTCTAAGAGTTTTGCCCAATCTCGTTGGTTGGCACTCACATAGTGCCGCAAGTATAACTCTAGCAGCGCATTCACCCGCTCTGTCTGCCCATCCATTTGTGGGTGGAAGCTCGTTGAGAAAACAAGATCGGACCCCAAAAGCTTGAACAGCTCGGACCAAAACTTCCCCGTGAAGCGTGGGTCACGATCACTCACAATGGTCTTCGGAATGCCCCAATGCATGACCACGTGCTTAGTGAAAAGCTTGGCTGTGTCAACAGCAGTGATGTCTGGCGGTGCAGCAATAAAGATGGCATACTTAGAAAACATGTCCACCACAACAATGATAGTCCCGCACCCTTCTGACTTGGGTAGTGCCGTAATGAAGTCCATGGATATGCTCTCGAACGGGTGCTTAGGAATGGGAAGTGGTTGTAGGAGACCGCCTGGCTGCTGTTGTTCCACCTTGTCTTGTTGGCACACGAGACAAGTCCTCACATAGGCCTCCACATCCTCCCGCATCCTTGGCCAATAATAAGAATCCTCCATGAGAGCCATAGTGCGATGCATCCCCGGGTGGCCTGCCCACTTTGAATCATGACACTCCTTGAGTATTTCCCGGCGCAAATGTCCCCACTTGGGCACAAAGAGGCGGTCTCCCCTAGTGAATAGCAAGCCATCTCGAATCCAAAAGCGTCGGGTTTTGCCTTCCCTAGCAAAGTCCATTATGTTCCTTGCCATCGGGTCTTGATCTAGACCTTCCCGTATGCGATCCCGAAAGTATTGGGCTTGAAATTGGATGATGCATTATGGGCATACCGAACTGCATTCAAAACTCCCATAGGGATTGTCCCCATATCGTCTAGTCGTTGGGAAAGCATGCCACTTACCGGTAGAGTTGGAACATCGGGCTTTCTGGGCCATAAAGAAACTGAACTTTGATTTGAAGGCTGCTGGTGAGCAACGGTTGCTATAGCTCACTGAGATGGATGAGTTTCGCAATGAAGCGTACGAAAATGCTAAAATTTACAAGGAGCGAACGAAGAATTGGCATGACAAGCAAATCGTGAGAAGAGAGTTTATTCCTGGTCAGAAAGTGCTTCTATATAACTCTCGTCTCCGACTATTTCCAGGAAAGTTGAAGTCACGATGGTCTGGGCCGTTCACTATTGAAAAAGTGACCCCATATGGAGCAATTGAACTGAAATGCGATGACAGTCACACATTTCAAGCAAATGGGCAGCGTTTGAAGCATTATTTTGGGGAAGAAGTAAGAGACGTGGACCAGGTTCATCTGAGCGAGCATAACTGAAGGAATAGCAGACAGTCGGGCTGAGGACTATAAACTAAGCACTTTTTGGGAGGCAACACAAATCCTGTATCCTTTGTTTTATTTTATTTATTTATTTGATTTAAAAAAAAAAGGTGGCGTATTTACGCCTTTCAAGGCGTAAATACGCTTGAAAAATATTTTGTTATTTTGAGATGCCGTAGTACAGGCGTAACTATGCCTCTTTGTGGCGTAATTACGCCTGTCAAATTTTCAGAAAATACATATTGTCGTAGCGTAGGCGTAACTACGCCTGTTTTTGGCGTAGTTACGCCTACCATTTTTTTTAAAAAAATTAAAAGCCGAAGGCGAGGCGTAGTTACGCCTCTCATGCGGCGTAATTACGCCTCGCATGTTTTAACTCTGAATCTGCGAATCATTTTTCAGAATTTCTTCATCTCCTCCAACCCTAACTCACGTCTCTTTCCCTCAATTCTTCAATTCCCACCCTTTTCCCTTCAATCTCTCTTTATTAAGCTATCCAACCTCTAAAGTCCATATTTTTGTCGATTAATTGCAGGATTTTGGAAGTTTATTGGTGCAAGGAAGCAAGTTTAGGGGTTGCTAAGAGGTCTTGCTTCTCCAACACAAAAATTTGAAATTTCTTCATCTAAGGTTGGGTAAGTCTTACTCCTTAATGATTATTGAGATTGTGCAAGCAAAGATGGACATATTTTATGATATATAGATGTGAAGTTGAAGTGCATGTGATTATTGTTGTGAAGTTGACTTGGGGTGAGAATTTTGGTGAATTGTGGTATTGGAGTGTTGTTGTGGGAGTGCCTTAGCCAAGTTGGGTTATTGTTGCGTTGGTTGATTGGAAGTATAAATGGCACCCAACAAGAAGCCAAAGGGGAGCACTTCCAAAGGAAAAGAACCCGCCGCTTCATCGGGGTCGTTTGACACCCAAAACTTCTGGAATATGGATGCTGAGGCCAATTATAAGACAGAATTAGCTCGGCCTTGGATTAGCGAGCGTGGGTTTGATTTAGCGGAGCCCCGACACCCCATCATCCAAAATGCAATAGCTCGTGGGTGGGGTGAATTTATAAAGGAGCCTAATGATGCCGTGCAACCGGTCGTCCGGGAATTCTATGCCAACCTCTCAGTGCGCCATGAGTAGTTTAAGGTCTTGGTTCGTGGACATATGGTGGCGTTTGACCAGCCACACTATCAACACGCTTTTTGAGATACATGATGTGGATGATGATGAGTACACCACCTTTGTCAATGGAACCATTGACTATAATGAAGTAATTTTGAGGTTGTGGGGCCCTGAAGAAGAGCGATTGAAAATTCAAAAGCCGATAATGTTGACTAGACATGCTCGGAGGCGACGCCCCCCATCTTCTAGCCAAGCCGGGGCTTCCAGTGGGCCACAACCTGGATGAATCTGAACCACTCCCGGATCTTCCCACTCTTGTTCACCGACTCACAGATTTGGAGCAAAGTGTAGCGGCTCAAGCTAACCAATGGGCCGATTTCTACCAAAGTCATGAGGCATACATGCAGCGCCAAGAGGCGTTCCAGCAGCGCCAAGACACCTACATGAACTTTGTCATGGACTTCACATCAGCCCTCGCTCATGAGTTTCCTCATCGAGCGTTTCCACAGCCGTCGACTTTCCAGCCATCACCTTTTCCACACCCGCCCCCCGACGATATGGATGACGATGACCACTGACGTCATCGCTTAGGTATGTACATCGTTCTATTTATTTCTTCATGTGTATGCATTGAGGACAATGCATAAGTTTAGGGAGTACTTTGAACTGTTCAAAGTACTTGGATTTCTGTTGCTTTTGTTTGTTTGTTTTCCTTATTTTGTTTGGTTTGTCTTGATTTAGAGTCTGTTGAGTTTTGAGTGTCGTAAGTTGTATTACGAGTCAGTTGAGGCCAATGATGAAAAATTGAGTTGACTTGTGGAAAACTTTAAAATTTTCATGTTTTCACGTTGCTCTTGAGTTCTCACATATTCATGCACTAGAGACCACAGACCATTTGATTAATCAATGATGATTTGAACGAACAAAAAAATGATATAGGCAATTCTTGATAATTTGGGCCTTGATTCATTGATAGAAATTTGCCATAGTAGCCCCTTTGAGCTTAAGTATAAAAGAATGAGAATTCAATTGTTTGCAAAATACCTTTTAGAATCTCATTCAATTTTTTTTCTGATATTACCATGGTTTTCAGATGCAATCTGAGCACATTGGTCAAATCATGTAAGTTATTTGTGAATTGAGAGTAGTATATCACTTACTATAGTAACCTTTGAGGCGAAATACAGGCATATGTGGCTTAGGAATGCTTTAGGCAATTTTTTGATCGTTTGAGCCTTTGAAGCACCAAATGACATCATTTTATCTTTAGTTACCCTGTTGAGCTTAATTCAAATCGAATGGCATGTGTTTAGGCACATGAATAACCCCATTCGGCATCATTTCAAAATCCCACATCGACCACCTTGTTGATAGCTTGTACACTGTTTCCCACCCTCAAGGGAGTAAGCTTCTATTGCGCTTTACAAGTTCAAATAGCTCCTATGATCTTAATTGAAAATTAGAAGTGGAGTGTGATATCCCCGAAATGTTTATGTGATTTTAAACATTAATTATGTTATGAAGATTATGGTATTGATTCATTGGGTTGAATTAATTATATTGGGGAAATGCATTTCATGGTGCATGTGTTATATGTTGGGAATTTTGGTTATGGCATGATTATTTGGGATGTGTGTTATTTGTTTTGGTGAAGCATGTTAATTGGAAATTGAAGTATTTTATTGATTAAATACTATAAAATATCATGTGAGGATATTTTAATACATCGTGCTAAATACCGGGACCAAAACATAACACATCACACCACCCAACACCCAACCACCCCCCAACCCATAACAATCAGCTGCCCATACCCATTACTTTAATCTCCCACCACTCAATCTCCATCATCTCTTCTCTCCCAATCTCCACCCCCATTTTTCGTCCAGCAGCTGCTAAGCAATAGGATGGAGGAGATTTACCATTTTATTGCTTGGAAACCTTGCAAAAATCGGAGCAAAAGAGGGTGAGAAACCATGTTCTGTTTTGGTTTAAGTTTTGTTTAAGTTCATGTTTTTATTGGTGTGAAAATGGCATGCTAGCTTAGGTTTTATTAGACCTTCGATTCAAGTACATTCATGGTGTTTTTATGAAGCTTCTAGCATGTTATTTGAGCATGATGCATGTTTAATTGGGTGGATTTGTTGGTATAAAAAGGGATGCTCGAAAATCTGGGTTGCCCTGTTTCCTGTAAATTGGATGAGATCAAAGTTTATGAGGATGTTATGATGCATGCTAGCTTAGGTTTTGTGAAACCTTTGATTTAAGTGCTTATATAGAAGTTTTATGAAGTTCTTAGCATGTTTGTTTGGGCAAGTTTTATGTGTTATGAAATGGGTTGCTTGCTTTGAAGGTGAGTGCTTCGAAAATCTGGGAAATCCCGATTTTTCAGAGTGCTCGATCGATCGAGATTTTAGTTCCGATCGATCGAGCGAGGAAGAACGATTGGTATAAGTTTTGAAAGTCAGGGACCGATCGATCGAAGGAAATACCGATCGATCGGTGAAACTTTTCGATCGATCGATATTTACTTCCGATCGATCGATCGAGGCAGTGTGCTTGGGCACTGTTTTAGTATGTTTTCTCGATCGATCGATATTTTGGTGCCGATCGATTGAGAGAGGCAGAATCTTGGCAAATATTTTTAATTGATTTATTTTGAAGAATTTTGTCAATGATTCTTGAATTGGCATCTAATATTGTGTTGTACACTGGTGTAGAGCCTTCACAGATAGCTACACAACGCAGGGGATAGAGTCCTGCAACACACATATTTTGGAAAGGTACGTAAGCGACGTACGGGCATCCCAACGGTAACATGTATTATATATTCATTATTTGACATATGATAGATGCAAAGTTGTGCATTATGAGTATGATACATGTTGTTATGCATTGTTGTTGCATGTGTATGTTGTGGAATAAATGGTGTGTATTCCACGAGTCAGGGTTATCACTGTGATGATTTTAATGCTTACCGCTTATACCGCTAAAAATGTGGAGCGGGAGGGGGGAGGCTCGCTTGCACATGGAGGCGAGGTTTACCATACGAAGCGAGGATAGAAATACCGCTTGTATGAAGAAGCGAGGGAAGGAGTTCCGCTTGTTCTAAAGTTATGAAGCGAGGGGCATTAAAATACACTGATGATAAACTGACTAATGATTGAAGTAAAGATTCAAGAAGTAAAGATATGTCATGACATTTATTTAAAGAAACCATAATATCATGTATTGATTTGATTATGAGGTATGGTACAGGGACAACCAAAATGGGCGTTTTAAATGCATTGGAATTCAGGAAGTATCTTATGCCTATGATTTATGCATTTATGCTTTATATTCATATTATGATTGATATGAACTATGATATGCTCATGTATTGGGGGTTGTCTTTGTAGGTTCTTTTGATGATGAGAACCAGGGTCGGGGTTGATACTATGAGCTGTAAGGAGTGCTACAGGATTAGCAGAACAGAAATTTCTTTTTGTATAGTTTATACAAAGTGTAGAGTAAAGCTATAGTGTAGTACCTTTTGTTAGGAATCTGTATAATTCCGTTTTGAACTTTTGGTACTGTAATCTCTTAAGCTCAGGGTAATCAACACAGGCTTAATACTCTGATTTATATATGATTAGTTCTCTTAATTGCACCTTAGAATATTGTTTAGATAACGGGGTCTCACATGGAGTAACAATGAAAAAAAAGAAAAATAATGAGGTGAATAATGATGAAGAGGATGAGAAAAGAGGATGAATTGAAATGAAAAGAAAATTGATGAATCATCAATAGAAGGAATCAAAAACGGGATGAGAATGCGTAAATTGATGATAATTTAAGTTACTCTCTTGCTTTGAATATCTTTCCCTTTTATTGAAGCCATGAGCCAAAGCCTAACGTTACAAGCTTATTAAGACCTATTGACCAAGCCACATTTGTCTAATATACTAGTGGAGAAGGTTATGAATAGTGAACCTATGACACTCGAGAAACACTTGTAATAAACATGGTTTTGACATTCACATATGAGCATCTCATTACATAGTCTTGATGCATTGTTAGCATTTATCAAAGCTACATTCTGTTTTTGAACAATGCAATTTGAACTTATACCTTGCAAAGTCCTATTGATTTGTGTGAGTAAATAGCGCTTTGAGTAAATGATTAAATGGAAATGGTAGCGCACACACACGTGAGAATTCTTAAGAAAGTGATATGCATGTTTGAATACTTCTGAGGCCTACACAATTGGAATGTTTTACAACTTTGTTTTGTGTGTCTTTTCGTGTCATTTTTGTTTTGATTTGTTTTTGTTTTGTTTTTGTTGTTGTTTTGCACGGGACTAGCAAAAGTTTAAGTTTAGGGGGTTTGATAAGTGTATTTTATACACTTATATTTCTTCTTATTTTGCATGGTTTAGTGCTAGTTTTCGATCAGAATTACGCTTTTGGTTTTGTTCTGTGTTGTTTTGCAGGAATCCAGGTGATTACATGGTTTGTGGACTAAAAGGGTATAAATGGCGAAAAGAACGGATGAATTGAAGTCAAAAATCTACACTTTGAATCAAAGAAATAGGCGTAATTACGCCTAGTCTTGAGGCGTAACTACGCCTAAGCCATGGCATTTGAGAGTTTGAAGAGATACATGAGGCGTAACTACGCCTAAGTTATGGCTTTTCATTATTTATTCAGGCGTAAAGATGCCACCTTCAGGCGTAATTACGCCAGTCACGCGGGAGGCCATGCTTTTTGACACATCGACAGGCGTAACTACGCCACTTCAGAGGCGTAATTACGCCAATGGAATTTTGGTAATTTTGGAGACTTTCCTTATCTGATGCACACGGGATTTTAAAGATAATTAACGAAGGAAAAAGGGGATTCATTCAGACATAGACAGACACTCTTAGGAGAAGGAGGCTAGGGTTGAAGAAAGGAGAAAATAACGACGACGGCTCGGAGCAAAAAGTAGAGATTTCATCACGAGACGGCGGCGTTCATCGGAGATCGAAGAATAGCGTCCAATTTGTTTTGTATCTCTAAACTTTTAGCAATTTTTATGGGTTATTTAAACACGTCTATGTGTTTAAATACTTCTAGCATGAGCTAATTTTATTTTATAGGAGACGATGTAGCTTGTTTTGAAACTACGCTTGTTATGAATTGATTGAAGTATTTGGATTTCCGTATGGTTTATTTATATTTTCCTGTTCTTAATGCTTTTAATCTACTGGCCATGGATTGAATGATGTTATATTCGTGATCTATCACTCGGGAGAGGGGGTTGTGAATAGGAAAGAAGGAATTCGTATCGTGGTAGTTATATTGTTCGGAAGGCCTATAACTCCATAGAAGTCGTTAAAGGAATTACTACGCTTTTACAATTGTTTGATAATTGATCTTAGATAGGGATATCAAGATTGATGTTAGATAATTACTTCTGCTTAACACTCGGGAGAGGGAGTAGAAACAAATAAGAATTCTCGGCTAGTAAAATAGGAAATCCATAACATGAAAATCAAGGAATGATAAGTGTAGTGGATGAACAAGTGAAATCGTACTCCTAGATTCGTCTCCAATTGATTTCTTTTCAACTCAGTATTTGATCATCGTTAGTTAATTTTTTATTATTCGCATAACACTCAACTATTCGATTCTCTAAATAAAGCAAAGATTATTTTAATTCAGTACTTAGATTTAACTATTTATTCAATCTCTGTGGGTTCGACATCTTTTTATACTAAAACTTGACTACCGTGCGCTTAAGGGATTTTTCGTAACAAGTTTTTGGCGCCGTTGCCGGGGATTGATTTATTTAGTACAATCTGATACTGTACCAATTAATCTTGGTTTTAATTTAGAGCTTTTATTCCTTTTATTTTGATTGAATTTTGGTCTTTTCTGAATTTTTGCAGTGCATGCGAAAGTACACTACTCTTGAATCGTTGTTGTTTGATCCTGAGATCGAGAGAACTGCAAGAAGACTGAGAAAAATGAGAAGGAGGAATTGATAGAAATGGCTGCAAATAGAGACAACAACGAACCACCTCCACAACAACTTGTTGAACCCAAAGGGCGATCAGAGATTATTTCAAACCATTGGTCAACAACAATTACTCTGGGATAGCTCGCCAGACTATCAATGCCAACAACTTTGAACTTAAGCCGGCATTGATAAGTATGGTGCAACAGAATCAGTTTGGTGGGTCCCCTGTTGAAGACCCCAACTTGCATTTGAGGATATTTTTGGAGATAGCTGATACTGTGAAGATGAATGGTGTTCCAGAAGATACTGTGAGACTGCGATGTTCCCTTTCTCTCTTAGGGACCATGCAAGGAGTTGGCAACAATCTCTTCCATATAGTGGTATTTGCACATGGGCGGAAATGGCATCAAAATTTCTCTCAATTCTTCCCACCAGCTAAGCAGCTCAACTGAGAACCGAAATCAGTACGTTCAGACAAATTAATTCTAAACAACTATATGAGGCATGGGAGCGATGCAAGGATTTATTGAGGAGGTGCCCACAACACAACTATGAAAGCTGGGTGCAGATTCAGTTATTTTACAATGGGTTGAATGGACCAACTAGGATCATTGTGGATGTTGCAGCAGGAGGAACACTATTTTCTAAGACTGCAGACGCTGCTTTTGAATTACTTGAGGAGATGTCAGCCAACAGCTTCCAGTGGCCCAGTGAGCAAGCCATGGCAAGGAAACCCATAGGTATGGATGAGGTTGATCATTTTAGTACTCTTACTGCACAATTGTCTGCACTAACCATGCAGGTAGCAGCTCTGACCAAGCAAGGAGCACAACCTACTATTGAATCGACTGCCGCTGCAGCTGGAATGGAGTTGTCAAGGGAAGCAGACCAAGAGCAAGCTCAGCTCATAAACAATCGGTATCCCAACAACAATAACAACTACCGAAGCAATCCGTATCAACAAGGGTTCCGCAATAATGATAAGCTCTCATATGCCAACAACAATAGTGCTCTGACTCCACCACCTGGATACGCTCCACAAAAGAATGAAGGTAAACCATCACTTGAAGATTTGGTGGGTAATTTTGTTCAAAGTTCGGCATTGAGACTTGAGAAGAATGAGTCGAGGCTTGATATGATTGATGGTCACATGAACAACATGGGTGCTACAATGAAATCTCTTGAGGCACAAATTGGGCAGCTTGCTAATGCCATGAACAACCAACAAAGAGGGACATTTCCTAGCAACACTGAAGTGAACCCAAGGGAGCAGTGCAAGGCCGTGTCATTAAGAATTGGTAAGGAACTTGGGGATGTAGAACCAGCACATGTTGATGAGACATCTATTGAGGAGACTCAAATTCAGGTTGAAACCCCTAAGGAAGTTGAAAAGGAGAAGCAAGCCACACTACCGGAAAAGATTCCTATGTACAAGCCTACACTTCCATATCCTCAACGTTTCCGGAAAAAGGCTATAGATGACCAGTTTGCCAAATTCTTGGAGATTTTCAAGAAAATCCACATAAATATTCCTTTTGCCGAGGCGTTGTAACAAATGCCTAATTATACAAAGTTTATGAAGGACATAATGGCACGAAAGAGGAAGCTTGAGGAATTTGAAACCGTGAATCTCACAGAAGAATGTAGTGCAATCCTCCAAAAGAAGCTACCACAAAAATTGAAAGATCCGGGGAGTTTTACTATTCCTTGTATTATTGGTAGTTCTACATTTAATAAGGTGTTATGTGATTTAGGTGCAAGTATTAATTTAATGCCTTTATCTGTTTTCAGGAGTTTAGGGCTTGGTGAAGTAAAGACTACTATAATCACATTGCAATTGGCGGATAGGTCTCTCACATATCCTAGAGGGATAATTGAAGATGTGCTTGTGAAGGTGGACAAAATTATTTTCCCTGCAGATTTTGTGGTTCTAGACATGGAGGAAGATGGAGATGTTCCATTAATTTTGGGGAGACCATTGATGTGACTAGAAATAGACACATCTTTAGTGCTTAATTGTCTACGATTTGGTAGGTTTTGATAGATAATTTGATACGTACGCTACCTAATCGTATATTTGTGTAATTATAGGTACAATCGAAGAAAACGAGCTAAAAGCGATGTGTAAAGACCAAGAAGAGACATGGACATGACAAGGACTCAAAGTTGATCAAGAAAAGGGCAAAAACGTAATTTTGGAGGTGGCAATCGATCGCCCGGAAGAGGAAATCGATCGCCTATGGACAGAAACATTTTCTTCAAAAATTACGGGCCAGCGATCGATCGCGAAGAAGTGGCGATCGATCGCCAAAGTCTACTGGAGCTCGGCGATCGATCGCGACTTTCTAGCGATCGATCGCCTCAATAATTTCGCTGAAAAAAAATAATGTAGTGATCGATCGCCACACATCAGGCGATCGATCGCCGAAGAGTCCGAAAATAAGGAATTAGGTCTTTTACCATGTTTAGAAGATTGTAACCTATTTTATCAACCACCAACCCCCATAACTTGAATAATTCAGTTCTTAGGTAGAGTTTTTCATAGTTTTTCATACTCTTAGATTAATTTTAGATTTTAGATTAATTTTTCTTTCAAGTTTTCTTCAAGAACAACGAAGAACGAGGACGGAATCGACAAGCCGGAATCGTGCTTCCTTTTAGTAACTCTTTCTTCTCTTATTAGTTTGATGTTTTTTAGATTAATTTTGATTATTGTTAATCTAGTTATGAGTAGCTAAATACTTTTGTGATTCTCGGTTGAAGAAAACGATACATTGGATGTTTACGATTCTTGTGAGATAAGTTTTGATTGTTAATTTGCATTGAGTATCAAATGTTTTTCTGATTTGATTGTCATAATTGTTATGAATGATTGTTGGACTGATCACCTAGCTATTGTTCATACAATTTAAAGCTAAATTAGATATCAAATACGGAATCGTTTGATCCCTCTAATTTACGAAGCAACTAAGATTGATTAAATTCCGTTTGTGAGTTTGTTAAATTCTTAGGGTAAACAATTGACTAAATTAAACATAGACGCTTGGATTATGTTGTTTAGCTTCATTGATCTCACTAGTTCACATGCTATCATCGATTTAAATCTTAATCGCTTGTATTTTGATTGATTGTGTGATAAGGGTTAAACTAGAACGCTTGGGCTACTTAACTAAACTTAAGGTGAGATAGGACTTTGATTATTGGATTAAACGTCCAAGATGAATATTCATATGGAAATTGAACCATTTGTGAAGATCGATGATCGAGATAGTAAACGTCAATTGTAAAGTTAACCGAAAATCGAGAATCGCACTTTTCTCATAAGTTAATTCATCTAGATAATTTTGCATATTAGTTTAATTTTGCATCGTAGTTTTATTACTTTGACTTCAAAACCCCTTTTTATTTTCGTTTGCTTAAGTTAACACAAAGATATAACCTTCCTCGTGGGATCGATCCCTACTCACGCTACTACATTCATTACTATTATTAACTTGAGAGGGTTAATTTGGGCGTACGCGATAAACGCTACCAAATTTTGGCGCCGTTGCCGGGGATCAAACCCGGGTCACCCGCGTGACAGGCGGGAATATTGTTCATACTATTGCTGCTTTATCTATTCATGATACTGCTGACTCTCGCTCTTCTCACTTGCAGGATCGTACCATTGAAAAGAAGCACCCTCCGGATCGACCATGTCAATCAAGTGACGAAGGAGAAAAGACTAGGGACGACCACTCAAAGAGCAACAAGCCGAAATACCGAGGAGTGAAGAAGATATTGAGGTGGTTAAGGAAGGATAGAGCAACATCGCATCACCCACCTTGATAGAGGACTGGCGTCGGGCCTCCGACGTTAAACAGAGGCGCTGCTTGGGAGGCAACCCAAGGGGAGTTAGTTTCCCTTTTACCCTTTTATTTTTATTGCTTTTTAGTAGTTAGACTTTTCTATTTTCTTGTATTTTTGCCTTACATTGGGGACAATGTAAGATTTAAGTATGGGGGAGGGATTAGTAGTGTGTTATTGTTTTTCCTATTTCAAAAATTCAAAAAAATCGAAAAATTTAAAATTTTGAGCTCATAGTTAGTAATGAACACATGCTTAGAATCACTAGCCCATGATGAAACCTAATTAATGGCATGCATGCTTTTGAACATAGGTGAATTGTTAACTTTGGAACACTTTGAACTCTAATGCAAAGTGTACTTTAACTTAGTAGTTGAATATTTTGAGCACATTTTTGTCATGGCTTGTGACGTATGCATAACTTAGTGAAGATTGTGTAAATTTTGTAATAGTCTTAAGAAGTCTCTAATACATGCTAGAACTTAACTACATGCTCTTTGAGGCGTGTGTCTAGACTACTTGCAAACATGAAAGTGATATAGGCGATCTTTGATGCGTTTGTGCCTTTCAAGCCTACCATGTAAACAAAATCATTCTCTAGTACCTATTTTGAGCCTTAAATGTAAAAGAATGGTAGTATGCTAAGCATACTAAAGACCCCCATTCAACATTTCTTGACTAGCTTATCATCCTACCCTTTAAGCCTAAATGTGATTTTAATCCATACCTTTTAAGGGAGTATGATGTATTTCATTCAAATGCACGTGGGAATCATTGAAGTATTTTTGTGAGCTTAATTGTCAAAAGAATGGAATACATGAAAGACAAAGAGATGCCTTGAAAAAAAATAGATAAAAATATGACTCCAAGGGGAGCCAAGGCACAAAAGAAGAAAAGTGTTGAAATAAACCTTGTGAAAAAGACGAAGTTGAAAAATTCATACAAGAAGAGAAGCTTTTATTGTGCATTTCACTTGTTTGAATATCCTTACCCTTTCTTTCATAAGCCAATACCTAGGCCAAGCTACAAGCTAATAAAGACCTACTTGATTTGTGTTTGCAAAGTGGCTAAGATAGTGGAGAAGAGTGTGCAAGTGAGCTTATACTTGTGTTAGTGTATGACTTGAACTATTATGTCTTTGCATATTTTGGATCTATAATTTGTACACAACACTTGTTTATGACCACACACACACGTTCACTACTTCGTTGAGTACGAAATGTTTAGGGATTGAACTTGTTCCACTGTTAATTTTTCACCGCCGTTCATTATTATGCATGTTAAAATTGTTGAGGCATTAAAGTGAGGACAAGTTGCTTTATTATGAACTTATGAGCAAACAAAAAATATTGTAGTTTTATTTGTTTACTCGAGGTCGAGTAAAGAGTAAGTATGGGGGAGTTTGATGTGACTAGAAATAGACACATCTTTAGTGCTTAATTGTCTACGATTTGGTAGGTTTTGATAGATAATTTGATACGTATGCTACCTAATCGTATAATTGTGTAATTGTAGGTACAATCGAAGAAAACGAGCTAAAAACGATGTGTAAAGACCAAGAAGAGACATGGACATGACAAGGACTCAAAGTTGATCAAGAAAATGGCAAAAACGTAATTTTGGAGGTGGCAATCGATCGCCCGGAAGAGGAAATCGATCGCCTATGGACAGAAACATTTTCATCAAAAATTACGGGCCAGCGATCGATCGCGAAGAAGTGGCGATCGATCGCCAAAGTCTACTGGAGCTCGGCGATCGATCGCCACTTTCTAGCGATCGATTGCCTCAATAATTTCGCTGAAAAAAAATAATGTAGCGATCGATCGTCAATTAGTCCAAGCGATCTAATTTAACTTTCACCAATCAATCAATCTCTATATGCATATTCAAGATTAAAATCATGACATCATTCAAAACTAGTGAGCGATAAATCTAAACAACATAAACACAAGCGGTTTATATAATTTAGTCAATGGTTTTCTCTAAGAATTTAATAACACCAACAGCAGAAAATTATCGATCTTAGTTGCTTCTTCAATTAGATTACTCAAACAATCTCTTATTTGATATCCAATTAGCAATAGATTATATGCAAGTTACTAGGTTGTCAATCCAATAAACAAACATCAATCATATCAACAAAATCAGAAAAACAATGAATTCAATAAAATCGAGCAACAAAAGCGTATGAATCTCCCCAAGATAAATAAATCCAAGGTTTTGTCTTCCTCAACCAAGAATTAAGACTAGCTACACATAATTAAAACAAAACTATAAATAAAAACAAGGGAAAGAAAACTAATCCGATCTCCGCTCGTCGAGGTGTCAATCCCGCCTTCGCTTCGATCTTCGTAGACGTTCTTCAACAAAATTGAAAAGAAAATATAAAACTAGTCTAAAATTATTCTACCCTAACTATCTAGCTGTTTTTAAGTCTGAAATTCGAGTTCTATATGTAGGGAGGCTAGGAGGTAGGTTAGAATCCATATAGGAAGGAAAGAAATCAAGAATTCAAGCTTTCCAAAACTTTGCTGGCGATCGATCGGCGCTGGCTGGCGATCGATCGCCAGCCTTTATTTTTCAGGCAGAATGTATCGGCGATCGATCGTGGATTTTGCCGATCGATCGCGGATTTTTAATGTTTTCTGGCGAGTTTCGTATTTTGGCCATAACTTTCTCATACGAACTCCGAATTCGACGAATCAGCTGTCCACGCGAAGATAACTCAAAGATCTACAACTTTTCTATGGACCACATTTCCAAAACTTGGCTTGAACATATATCAATTTGAGCAGAAAGGAGCAACATGTGTCTTTGATTCCGTTTTTTTCCTCTTTTCTTCAACTTTACTCCTTATTTCATCATTTTAGCTTGATTTCTTAACAATCAGATCTTATCATGGAGGACTATAGGCGACTAGACGAATTGGAGTATCTTGTGCACCAACTTGGCGTAGGGAGTGGACAAAGTGCATACAACTCAAGTTGGAGTGATCATCACAATCTCAACTATGACAATCAATGGATGAGCCCACCTCCACCTTACATGCAATCCTATCTACCGCCATACATACCACAATATTCGCCATGGCCGCAACAACCTCAATACCTTACCCCTGGTGAGTCTTTAGAGAATCTTGTTTTAACACTTAATGACAATACTTTGCAATTTCAACAGGAATTCAGGTCTAGCACTCAGAATTTGGGTAACCAAATCGAGCAACTTATTAAATCAGCCGATCAGATAGCAGCACAACCCACCGACTTTATACCCTCCCGGACGATGGAGGCACCACGAGAGAACATGGTTGCAATCGCCTCAAGGAGTGACGAAGAGGTAGGAACCCCGGGGGAGGTGGTACTGATGCCACCCAAGCTAGAAGAGGGGACACATGTGCCACTAGAAGAAGAGGAGCCTGCACATCATGCATCTCCACAAGGTTTGTCTCCAACAACCCCCTATGTTGAATATGATCATGAACACTATGAAGAGAAAAAGGAACCAAAGGTCGAATACTGTGATGAAATGGACATGTTTGACGATTTTTTCTCCGACGATGAGGAGAAGGAAACCCCTACAAATTGCACGGATCCTGGTATGTTCACTGTCCCATGCATGATTGGAACTAATAGAATTGATAAGGAGACTTAGGAGCAGCAATAATGTTATGCCTTATTCAATCTACACCTCTTTAGACCTAGGACCTCTTAAAAAATCTGAAATTGCTATTCAATTAGCAAATAGGTCTACTGTGCATCCTAGGGGAATACTTGAGGATGTTCTAAGTGAAAGTCGATAAATTGGTCTTTCCTGCTGATTTCTACTGTACTTGACATTGAAAATGATAATAAAAGCAGCCCTATTCTGTTAGGGAGACCATTTTTGAAAACTTCCAAGTGCATAATAGATGTAAGTGGTGGTGCTTTTACTATGGAGTTTAATGGTGAGGTAGCTAAGTTCAATACTTATGATCCCGTTCATCCTACTGCTGATTATACTATTGGCATCACACATCACGTATCACTAGAAAAATCACATACTGTCACTGAGCATGAACATGGGGTAACTACTGATCGGCCTGTTGACGAAGGAGGTATGGGAGAAATTTTGACTGACACTTCTTGTATTACTACTGCTTTACAAAATTCTCCTTTTAAAAATCTCAATTTTGAATTGCAGGTACCTGATGTTGAGCTGAAACTTCCTCCTGAACCTTACGATACATCAATAGAAAACGAGGGGATGCGAAAAGGGTTGAGGACCTCCAAGAAGTACAAGGCGAATAGGCATCGCCTTCGAGCTGTCAGAAGGATACTGAGGTGGGAAAAGGTGGCATTGGACACCAAACATGACCCACCATGAGCATGAGCATTGGAGTCGGGCCACCGACGTTAAACAGAGGCGCTGCTTGGGAGGCAACCCAATGGGAGTTAGTTTCCCTTTCTTTTTATTTTTTATTGCTTTATTAGTTAGACTTTTCTCGTTACTTGTATTTTTACCTTACATTGGGGACAATGTAAGATTTAAGTATGGGGGAGAGATTAGTGGTGTGTTATTGTTTTTCTATTACAAAAATACAAAAAAATCGAAAAATTTGAAAATTTTGAGCTCATAGTTAGTAATGAACACATGCTTAGAATCACTAGCCCATGATGAAACCTAATTAATGGCATGCATGTTTTTTAACATAGGTGAATTGTTAACCTTGGAACACTTTGAACTCTAATGCAAAGTGTACTTTAACATAGTAGTTGAATATTTTGAGCACATTAGTGTCATGACTTGTGAAGTGTGCATAGCTTAGTGAAGATTGTGTGAACTTTGTGATAGTCTTAAGAAGTCTCTAATACATGCTAGAACTTAACTACATGCTCTTTGAGGCGTATGTCTAGACTACTTGCAAACATGAAAGTGATATAGGAAATCTTTGATGCGTTTGAGCCTTTCAAGCCTACCATGTAAAAAAATCAATCACTAGTACCCTTTTTGAGCCTTAATGCAAAAGAATGGTTGTATGCTAAGCATACAAAAAACCCCCATTCGACATTCTTTGATTAGCTTATCATCCTTCCCTAATAAGCCTAAATATAATTTTAATCCATACCTTTGGGAGTATGATGTGTTTCATTCACATGCACTTATGTTATCAATGATTCAATGTTCTGTGAGCTTTATTGTCAAAAGAATGAAATGCATGAAAGAAAAGGGGATGCCTTGAAAAGAATTAAAACACATATGACTCCAAGGGGAGCCAAGGCACAAAAGAGAAAAAAAAATGATTAAAGTTTACATTGCAAACAAATCATGCAAGAAGAGAAGCTAATTATTGTGCATATCACCATACTCTCTTGTTTTGATGCATCTTTTCCCTTTCTTTCATAAGCCAATACCTAGGCCAAGCTACAAGCTAATAAAGACCTACTTGATTTGTGTTTGCAAGTGGCTAAGATAGTGGAGAAGAGGGTGCAAGTGAGCTTATACTTTTGTTGGTGTACAACTTGAACTAATGTAGGTTTACATTTGTTGGATCTATAATTTGCATATGACATTTGTTTATGACCACACACGCACAGTTCACTGCTTTGATGGGTATGAAATGTTTAGGGATTGAACTTGTTCCACTGTTAACTTTTCGCCGCCTTTCATTACTATACATGTTTAAAATTAATGAGGCATTAAAGTGAGAACAAGTTAGTTTGTTATGAACCTATGAGCCAAAGTAAAAAAAAATTGTAGTTTGGTCTGATTTACTCGAGGTCGAGTAAAGATTAAGTATGGGGGTGTTTGATATGGCTAGAAATAGACACATCTATTGCGCTTAATTGTCTACGATTTGGTATATTTTGATGAATAAATTGATACATATGCTACCTAATCGTATATTTGTGTAAATGTAGGAAAATGTGAAGAAATCAAGCTAAAATGATGAAAGAATGAGTAAAGTTGAAGAAAAGAGGGAAAAACCGGAATCAAAGACACATGTTGCTCCTTTCTCCTCAAATTTATATATGTTCAAGCCAAGTTTTGGAAATGTGGTCCATAGAAAAGTTGTAGATCTTTGAGTTATCTTCGCATGGACAGCTAATTCGTCGAATTCAGAGTTCGTATGAGAAAGTTATGGCCAAAATACGAAACTCGCCAGAAAACGTTAAAAATCCGCGATCGATCGGCAAAATCCGCGATCGATCTCCAATACATTCTGCCTGAAAAATAAAGGCTGGCGATCGATCGCCAGCCATCGCCGATCGATCGCCAGTAGAGTTTTGGAAAGCTTGAATTCTTGATTTCTTTCCTTCCTATATGGATTCTAACCTACCTCCTAGCCTCCCTACATATAGAACTCGAATTTCAGACTTTAAAACATCTAGATAGTTAGGGTAGAATAATTTTAGATTAGTTTTATATTTTCTTTTCAATTTTGTTGAAGAACGTCTATGAAGATCGAAGCGAATGGGGGATTGACACCTCGACGAACGGAGATCGGATTAGTTTTCTTTCCCTTGTTTTTATTTATAGTTTTGTTTTAATTATGTGTAGCTAGTCTTAATTCTTGGTTGAGGAAGACAAAACCTTGGATTTATTTATCTTGGGAGATTCATACGCTTTTGTTTATCGATTTTATTGAATTCATTGTTTTTCTGATTTTGTTGATATGATTGATGTTTGTTTATTGGAATTGACAACCTAGTAACTTGCATATAATCTATTGCTAATTGGATATCAAATAAGAGATTGTTTGAGTAATCTAATTGAAGAAGTAACTAAGATCGATAATTGCCTGCTGTTGGTGTTATTAAATTCTTAGAGAAAACCATTGACTAAATTATATAAACCGCTCGTGTTTATGTTGTTTAGATTCATTGCTCACTAGTTTTGAATGATGTCATGATTTTAATCTTGAATATGCATATAGAGATTGATTGATTGGTGAAAGTTAAATTAGAACGTTTGGACTAATTGACTATGAATAAGGTGAGGGAGGAATTAGATTTCCAATTGATGAATATTCAAGTAAAATTGAGTCTTTTGTGAATCGATGAAATAGATAATAATATCCAAGGTAGAGTCGACCGATACCAAGAATCGCTTTCATTAGTTAATCTTTGTTTTTAATTTTCATTAGTATAATTCAACCTCACAACCCCATCCTTTATTATTCTTTTGTTTTGATTTTCATTAACACAAAGATTCACACCTCCTCGTGGGATCGATCCCTACTCACGCTACTACATTATTGTTATCAATCTTGAGGATTGAGTGGGGTTAATTTGGGCGTACACGATAAGCGCTACCACTAAGCATACTAAGACCCCCATTCAACATTTCTTGACTAGCTTATCATCCTACCCTTTAAGCCTAAATGTGATTTTAATCCATACCTTTTAAGGGAGTATGATGTATTTTATTCAAATGCACGTGGGAATCATTGAAGTATTTTTGTAAGCTTAATTGTCAAAAGAATGGAATACATGAAAGAAAAAGAGATGCCTTGAAAAAAAAAATAGATAAAAATATGACTCCAAGGGGAGCCAAGGCACAAAAGAAGCAAAGTGTTGAAATAGACCTTGTGAAAGAGAACAAAGTTGAAAAATTCATACAAGAAGAGAAGCTTTTAGTGTGCATTTCATCATACTCTCTTGTTTGAATATCCTTACCCTTTCTTTCATAAGCCAATACATAGGCCAAGCTACAAGCTAATAAAGACCTACTTGATTTGTGTTTGCAAAGTGGCTAAGATAGTGGAGAAGAGTGTGCAAGTGAGCTTATACTTGTGTTAGTGTATGACTTGAACTATTATGTCTTTGCATATTTTGGATCTATAATTTGTACACAACACTTGTTTATGACCACAAACACACGTTCACTACTTCGTTGGGTACGAAATGTTTAGGGATTGAACTTGTTCCACTGTTAATTTTTCACCGCCGTTCATTATTATGCATGTTAAAATTGTTGAGGCATTAAAGTGAGGACAAGTTGCTTTATTATGAACTTATGAGCTAACCAAAATTATTGTAGTTTTGTTTGTTTACTCGAGGTCGAGTAAAGAGTAAGTATGGGGGAGTTTGATGTGACTAGAAATAGACACATCTTTAGTGCTTAATTGTCTACGATTTGGTAGGTTTTGATAGATAATTTGATACGTATGCTACCTAATCGTATATTTGTGTAATTATAGGTACAATCGAAGAAAACGAGCTAAAAGCGATGTGTAAAGACCAAGAAGAGACATGGACATGACAAGGACTCAAAGTTGATCAATAAAAGGGCAAAAACGTAATTTTGGAGGTGGCAATCGATCGCCCGGAAGAGGAAATCGATCGCCTATGGACAGAAACATTTTCATCAAAAATTACGGGCCAGCGATCGATCGCGAAGAAGTGGCGATCGATCGCCAAAGTCTACTGGAGCTCGGCGATCGATCGCCACTTTCTAGCGATCGATCGCCTCAATAATTTCGCTGAAAAAAAATAATGTAGTGATCGATCGCCACACATCAGGCGATCGATCGCCGAAGAGTCCGAAAATAAGGAAATTAGGTCTTTTACCATATTTAGAAGATTGTAACCTATTTTATCAACCACCAACCCCCATAACTCGAATAATTCAGTTCTTAGGTAGAGTTTTTCATAGTTTTTCATACTCTTATATTAATTTTAGATTTTAGATTAATTTTTCTTTCAAGTTTTCTTCAAGAACAACGAAGAACGAGGACGGAATCGACAAGCCGGAATCGTGCTTCCTTTTAGTAACTCTTTCTTCTCTTATTAGTTTGATGTTTTTTAGATTAATTTTGATTATTGTTAATCTAGTGAGTAGCTAAATACTTTTGTGATTCTCGGTTGAGGAAAACGATACATTGGATGTTTACGATTCTTGTGAGATAAGTTTTGATTGTTAATTTGCATTGAGTATCAAATGTTTTTCTGATTTGATTGTCATAATTGTTATGCATGATTGTTGGACAGATCACCTAGCTATTGTTCATACAATTTAAAGCTAAATTAGATATCAAATACGGAATCGTTTGATCCCTCTAATTTACGAAGCAACTGATTGATTAAATTCCGTTTGTGAGTTTGTTAAATTCTTAGGGTAAACAATTGACTAAATTAAACATAGACGCTTGGATTATGTTGTTTAGCTTCATCGATCTCACTAGTTCACATGCTATCATCGATTTAAATCTTAATCGCTTGTATTTTGATTGATTGTGTGATAAGGGTTAAACTAGAACGCTTGGGCTACTTAACTAAACTTAAGGTGAGATAGGACTTTGATTATTGGATTAAACGTCCACGATGAATATTCATATGGAAATTGAACCATTTGTGAAGATCGATGATCGAGATAGTAAACGTCAATTGCAAAGTTAACCGAAAACCGAGAATCGCACTTTTCTCATAAGTTAATTCATCTAGATAATTTTGCATATTAGTTTAATTTTGCATCGTAGTTTATTACTTTGACTTCAAAACCCCTTTTTATTTTCGTTTGCTTAAGTTAACACAAAGATATAACCTTCCTCGTGGGATCGATCCCTACTCACGCTACTACATTCATTACTGTTATTAACTTGAGAGGGTTAATTTAGGCGTACGCGATAAACGCTACCAACCATTCTTAGCAACATGCAGGGCACTTATCGATGTCCAAAGAGGAGAATTATCCTTGAGAGTTGGAGGCGAAGAGGTCATGTTCAATATTTACAAGGCTCTCAAGGGACCTGACGAGGTAAGTACTTGCAAGTTTTTGGATGTTATTGACTCATGTGCACATAACTTTGAAGTTGGAGCAATACCGGAGGATCCATTGGAGAATTGCGTGGTCAACTCTATTATGCAAGTAGATGCAACTGAATCTGATCTTGCTGAGCAAGTGGAAGCACTTAAGAGCTTTCCTAAGGAGAACAACACTGCTGGAAAAGAGGAAGATGTACGAGATACACTAGTCAAAGAAGATACGAAGGCGAGCTCGGAACTGAAAGAACTACCGGCCCACCTTACTTATGCCTTCTTGGGTGAGAATTCGACATACCCGGTAATTATATCTTCATCTCTTTGTTCTTTAGAGAAAGATAAATTATTACTTGTATTGAGGACATTTAAATCTGCTTTGGGTTGGTCGATTTCTGATATCAAGGGGATTAGCCCGTCTTTGTGCATGCATAAAATACTTATGGAGGATTCCTTCGTTCCCTCCATTGATCATCAAAGGCGGCTAAATACAGCAATGAAGGAGGTAGTAAAAGCAGAAGTGCTTAAATTGTTAAATGCTGGGATTATTTATGCTATTTCAGATAGTGCATGGGTTTCCCCAGTACAGGTTGTGCCAAAGAAAGGAGGGGACAATGGTAAGAAATGAAAATAATGAGTTGATCTCAACTTGAACTGTGACGGGGTGGCGAGTTTGCATTGACTATAGGAAACTCAACAAGGCCACAAGGAAGGACCACTTCCCTCTTCCATTTATTGATCAGATGCTCGACAGGTTAGCCGGTTATTGTTATTATTGTTTCTTAGATGGCTATTCAGGGTACAATCAAATTGCCATAGACCCCGAGGATCAAGAGAAGACAACGTTTACCTGTCCATATGGCACTTTTGCGTTTAGAAGAATGCCTTTTGGTTTATGCAACGCACCTGCTACCTTTCAACGGTGCATGATGGCAATATTTTCAGATATGGTGGAGGAGATTCTTGAAGTCTTCATGGACGACTTTTCGGTAATTGGTTCCTCTTTTGACCATTGTTTGCATAACCTATCTCTTGTGTTACAGCGCTGCCAAGAAAAGAACCTCGTGTTAAATTGGGAGAAATGTCACTTTATGGTGCAAGAGGGTATTGTCCTTGGCCATAAGGTGTCATCTCAAGGACTTGAAGTGGATAGAGCAAAAGTGGTTGCAATTGAGAAGCTTCCACCTCCAAACAATGAGAAGGCTATTAGGAGCTTCCTTGGACATGCCGGGTTTTATCGCCGTTTTATTAAAGATTTTTCTAAAATAGCTAAGCCCTTGTATAATTTGTTAGCAAAAGACTCACCGTTTGTCTTTGATGATTTGTGTTTGCAGGCATTTAACAGGCTAAAGAAAGCTCTTATATCAGCACCGATTATCATAGTGCCGGATTGGAAGGAGTCATTTGTGTTAATGTGTGATGCCAGCGACTATGTTGTGGGAGCCGTAATGGGGCAAAAGAGAGACAAGATTTTTAGGGCAATTTACTATGCAAGTAGAACTCTTGATGGAGCCCAACAAAATTACACAACCTCCGAGAAAGAGATGCTAGCTGTGGTGTTTGCATTCGACAAGTTTAGAGCATATCTGATCGGGACAAAGGTCATAGTTTACACAGATCATGCATCTATTCGTTATCTTTTTGCCAAGAAGGATGCGAAACCCCGGTTGATTCGATGGATCTTGTTGCTACAAGTTTGATTTCGAGATCTTGGATAAAAAGGGCAGTGAAAATCAAGTAGCAGATCACTTATCTCGTTTGGAGTTGGAGGATCAAATGGATCATGGAGTCATACAAGAGAACTTTCCTGATGAACATCTCTTTGAGGTATGTACTAAAACCCCGTGGTTTGCTGATTTTGTTAATTATTTGTCGTGTGGTATATTGCCTCCAGACCTCACTTATCAGCAAAGGAAAAAGTTCTTTCATGATGTGAAGATTTATTACGGGGATGAACCATATGTATTCAGACGCTGTGCAGACCAAATTGTCAGGAGATGTGTAACTGAGGAGGAATCAAGAGATTCTTGAAAAGTGTCACTCCACACCTTATGGAGGACATTTTGGAGCATCAAGGACTGGCAGCAAAAGTGCTTCAATCGGGTTTCTATTGGCTAGAGCTACATCGAGACAGTTATACTTTGGTGAAGACGTGTGATCGTTGTCAACGCATTGGTAATATTTCTAAACGCCGTGAGATGCCGTTGACAAATATCTTGGAATTAGAAATTTTTGATGTATGGGGTATTGATTTCATGGGCTCCTTTCCACCATCTTGTGGGCAGTCATATATTTTGCTAGCAGTGGACTATGTTTCTAAGTGGGTTGAAGCGATTGCCACGTCAACTAATGACGCTCATGTCGTGGTCAAGTTTGTGCAAAAGAACATCTTTACACGGTTTGGTTCTCCGAGATCGATTGTAAGTGATGAAGGGACCCACTTCTGTAACAAGATCTTCAGTGCTTTGATGACGAAATACACTGTGAGGCATAAGATTGCATTGGCTTATCATCCACAGACTAATGGCCAAGCCGAAATTTCTAACCGAGAAATTAAGCTCATTCTTGAAAAGACGGTTAGTATTAACCAAAAGGATTGGGCTCTGAAATTGGATGATGCATTATGGGCATACCGAACTGCATTCAAAACTCCCATAGGGATGTCCCCATATCGTCTAGTCTTTGGGAAAGCATGCCACTTACCGGTAGAGTTGGAACATCGGGCTTTCTGGGCCATAAAGAAGCTGAACTTTGATTTGAAGGCTGCTGGTGAGCAAAAGTTGCTACAGCTCACTGAGATGGATGAGTTTCGCAATGAAGCGTACGAAAATGCTAAAATTTACAAGGAGCGAACGAAGAATTGGCATGACAAGCAAATCGTGAGAAGAGAGTTTATTCCTGGTCAGAAAGTGCTTCTATATAACTCTCGTCTCCGACTATTTTCAAGAAAGTTGAAGTCACGATGGTCTGGGTCGTTCCCTATTGAAAAAGTGACCCCATATTGAGCAATTGAGCTGAAATGCGATGACGGTCACACATTTCAAGCAAATGGGCAGCGTTTGAAGCATTATTTTGGGGAAGAAGTAAGAGACGTGGACCAGGTTCATCTGAGCGAGCATAAGTGAAGGAATAGCAGACAGTCGGGCTGAGGACTATAAACTAAGCGCTTTTTGGAAGGCAACCCAAATCCTGTATCCTTTGTTTTATTTTATTTTATTTTATTTGATTTAAAAAAAAAGGTGGCGTATTTACGCCTTTCAAGGCGTAAATACGCCTGAAAAATATTTTGTTATTTACGCCTGAAAATATTTTGTAATTTTGAGATGCCGTAGCACAGGCGTAACTACGCCTCTTTGTGGCGTAATTACGCCTGTCAAATTTTTAGAAAATAAAAATTGTCGTAGCGTAGGCGTAACTACGCCTGTTTTTGGCGTAGTTACGCCTACCATTTTTTTAAAAAAATTAAAAGCCGAAGGCGAGGCGTAGTTACGCCTCTCATGCGGCGAAATTACGCCTCACATGTTTTAACTCTGAATCTGCGAATCATTTTTCAGATCTCCTCCAACCCTAACTCACGCCTCTTTCCCTCAATTCTTCATCTCCTCCAACCCTAACTCATGGTCTCAACTCTCATGGATATTACTAAAGCAAATAGAGGGTCTCAACTCCCAGTTTCATGCTATCATGCGGCGGCTAGCTCTATTAATAACCTTCATTTTCAATGTTTGAATTATCAAATGCTAACGTTATTTATTGTCAACTGCGTAATGATTGTATCGGTGCACTTTAGCATGACTGGCTTGCTATGGCTAGAACTGTGATTCCACTCTGTTCGTCTATCCTTTTTTTTTTAAAAAAAATGCTTTTCGTTATGTTTGTAAATAAATAGCAGTGGGGACGTTATGTGCACATTTGAGTATAACTTCTTTCCTTTTAAACTGAACCCCCTAGAATCTTTCGCCTACTCACAGATGTTTTATGTATGTCGGGGTCATGTAAAAGGTATTATGAATTTAATGAATGGAGTCGTGCATTTTCTTTTTATTTTTTATTGGATTTGTTTGGATACAGGGTTCCGTACTTGGGACATCAAGTGCCATTAGCTTATGTCAAGTCCAAATGTACAAATATATACGAGATTAAGGCCCAGTTTGCTGTAGTTTCTCATTTAATTAAGGTTACTACCACAAGCCCACTTCAAGAAGAAAAGGCCTTCACAAAAATGTAGCTCTATTGATGTCTGGAAACAAATAATTGCACGACTCCTAATAATTGAGTTATAACATTTCCTAGTGGATACATATACCCTACATAAAATATGTGGATCCAAATATACAATATGTGGATCCAAATATACAGGAAGAATTTTTAATGAGCGAGCTAGACGGAGTGCTATTACTGATTGCCATGAAACAGTGCTCGATCAACTGTGTATAATAGACATGTCGGTGCAGTTTATGGTTTTGGAGAGGCTTGACGGATGATTTTATTTTTGCAGGTGCATCGTTATTACGGTTTTCAGCCATTAACGGTGTTTCTCTCCGTCAACTACTTCGATCGTTTTCTTTACTCTCATCATCAGTTGCCGGTACGATTTCCGTCACTCTCAAGTCTTATGGGATTCTATAATCGATTTTTTCGTAAAAAGGATAAATCAAATAGTCAAATATTATATATTAGTTTTTTAGCCAAAATTTGAATATGAGGTTTGCTGAACCAAATATTCTGTTAAAAATTACTTAGTGCAAGGAAAGAAGTATGGAACAGAATCAAACATTTTAGTAAAATCAAGATAACTCTCATCATCAACCCATTTTCTGAAGAAAATCTTGGATCCATTAGAAGTCTTCGTGTATACTCAAGGTACAAATTATTGCTTTTTGTTATGATGGTCAATGCCTCTTCTTTATGCTTAAATATCACTGAAGTTCATGCATAAGTATTGAGATCATAAATCTGACTGTTTGCAGTTATACAAGCCAGATCCTCGAGCCTTTGAGGGTCATTGATGAACTAAATAAATTTATTGCAATATTTATTAATCATGCGCTTCTTGACTTCTCATGCTACAAAGAATTTTATTTAGTGCTTCGAATAGTTGTTGGCTATTTAGCACATAAACTGCCATATAAGCTATTTAGTGCCGAATGACATTGTAAAATTATTCAATATCATAAAATTGATGTTTGTACTAGCATATCTAGTGGAACCTTTCGACAACGAAAGAAGAGAGATGTAAAAGAGTTAACTTAGAACCTCTATAAAAATCTAGTGTACAGTTGATCTTACCAATCCGCCCATGCCAACAATAGGGATGAGGTTGAGATCAGATCGATCTCCAACAAGTTGTTCCATTAGTTTCATCTGTCTAGTGCCACCATTTTGGTGTTGTAGATCCTCAAAGGTGGTCTTGAGGAACCAGCGAGAGTCTGAAAGCTCGCTCATGTGCTGCATTTCCATCATGATGAATCCTCTTCATTTCCTTTTCTATCAATTTAATATCATCCTTCACTTTTTCTAAGCTTTTTGGAAACACATCGAATTCCTCATAGCCAACCATACTTCTGCAGAAAGTGAGTTGCTAAGAGAGATTCAAAGACGTCTTCTGCTTCATAGGCTGAATCCCTGATTTGTTCTATGAAATTGTTGACCGTTTTGGTGGAAATTGGTGGGCAAGAATCAAGAAAGGCTATTAAAGAAGCGATAGTTTCTTGGAAAGACTAGACTATTTCCTTAGTGCAAGGAAAAATATGGAACGGAATCAAACATTTAAGTTAAATCAAGATAATTCATATGATAATTGATTTTATTACTCTGGTCGTTTCTATAAAATTATACAGAATATATTCCAACTTACAATATTTTCTAGATGTTTGTTTGATAATAGGTTCTTATCTGTTACATGGAATTGTTATGTCTGTGTTTTTAGTTTCAATTAACTTGAGTATTTTTATTCTACATCTCAGTTTGTAGATATTGACGGATCATCAAAACAAAGCCACTCACATACCGATCCAAATCTTTAGTCGGCCAACTTCACCAAATTTCCGGTTAGTTTTTATACCTATTCTACTTCACCCATATGTTATGTAAAAAGAACATTTATCTTTGTTGTTTTGTACGTTTCAAAAACCATTTTAGTTGTTATAGTATCTGATATAGTATCAAATACTTGTAAATTGATTATATCTATCCACCTAAAATTTATATATATTCACGCAGCGTTATGACTCAGTTTATTCTCTTTTTAATCATGTTTCTCTTTTTAATCATATTCTCTTGTTGTTTGAGTAGATATAAAAATTTATATTTAGTCATGATATTTTTCATTATTTGTGGAGACTGGACATAATTAATCTTGGGTAAATTTAATTTTGTAATATATCAATACTAATCCCTAATGAGTAATTTTTTTGACATTTTTGGTGTTTGTGTCGATTAGATTTTAAAATTTAAATATATTTGTATATATGTTTTATTTTTATTGTTCACATGCTTCTATTACATTACATGAACATGACAAGTATCTAATTCTGAGTATGATATCAGTTCTTAGAAGAAAACACGTCACATAATTTTTTGAATTACTCTCCACAAGAGATGGCATCAAGAAAGGGTACTGGAACAATAAAATGTACTGAGTGCCCTCGAAGTTTTTCTTCGTTGAAGGCCGTATGTGGACACATGCGGTCTCACCCGGAACGAAATTGGAGGGGAATGAACCCGCCGCCTGAAGATTCGGCAACCCATAAAGCAAGATGATTTGATTTGATGTTTAATGAAGATAAAGATGCGGAGGCTGAGGCGGAGGCGGATACGGAGGCTGAGGCGGAGGCAGAGACGGAGGCGGAGGCTGAGGCGGATACGGAGGCTGATCCGGAGGCGGAGGCTGAGACGGAGGCGGAGGCGGAGGCGGAGGAGGAGGCTGAGGCTGAGGCGGAGGCGGAGGCTGAGACGGAGGCGGAGGCGGAGGCTGAGGCAACGAAGGAGGCGGCGACGGCGGAGGCAGAGGGAGGAGGTGTTGATGAGAACTCCGAGTATGATGTTCTGAGCAGAAAATATGTCAATGAAATAAGAAAAATATTTGAATCAATTTCCAAAATGTCATCCGGGTTTCAAAATTCAAGAGATGACATCAAGAAATGGTGTCATGGGGAAAGTAGTGGAGCGGAGGCGGAGGCGGAGGCTGAGGATGAGGCGGAGGCTGACGCGGAGATGGAGGCGGAGGCTGAGGAGGAGGCGGAGACGGAGGCGGAGGCGGAGGCTGAGGTGGATATGGAGAATTCTATAATTCGCCAACGAGAAAAGTACAAGGATACTGACGAATTCAAAAGATTCCAGGAGGAAGAGTTGGCTTTACGGGAACAAACAATAAAAATGAAGGTTTATAGTATCTCCTGCTTCATATAATTTCCACTTACATCATTTTGTTACCAACCAACTGTCGTTCTTTCTTTAGTCTGAAGAAGCTCAACGCTTGCGTCGGTTGCACAAGAAAAGGAAAGCAAACAGTACGGACCTCAAAAAAAGACAAGATGAATGTCTAGAGCAATTGCGAAGTACTCAAAAGAAGGTTTGTGAGATTTTATTTTGTTGTGAAATTTCCTTTTATTCATCCACTTAATTAAATATTTCTGTGCCGTATAGTAGTCAAATTTGTATGAAGAGATTGTATCTTTGTATCACTGATGATTAATTAACTTGCTTTCTAGCACGAGGAAAATATGAACTTGAAAGATGTAATTCGTGCTGAAGTTGGAAATGAGCTCCAAGAACTGGAAAGGAAATGTCCAAATATGGCTTCTCTTTTGCATTCTTTTGGAATCCAAATAGAGAATTGGCCTAATACATCGCCACAACAGGTAGGTTGCCTATGTATAACAAGCTCATTACCTTGATTACATTTCCAAATGCTTGTGCATACAGATGGTGGTGAGTTGTCTTACATCATTTTAGTTCCACTCTGATTGAAAGTTTTTCAACAATGTTAGCTCTATATACATGGTTTTTAATGATATATTTGTGTAGAAAAAATACATATTTTTTGCTTTTTAAATCAGTTGCTTTTTGAATGATTTATGTCACATAATCTGATTTATTGTTTTCTTATGAAACTTGAATTACTTTGAAAACCACATCATGGATTTGAAATTTAAGTTCAACCTTCAAGTGGAGTTTTGTATGCTTAGTCATAGGATGTACGTGGGTTGAACTATGTTTTTGTAGTGTGAGTTTGATAGGCCATGGTGATGTGCTCGTATCACTTAGCGTAGTTAATATTTTCATCAAATAGATTATTATCTGTCCATCTACTTTTTCAGGTACAAGCGGCATACAAAAGAGCTCTGCTTAAATTACATCCAGATAAAGTCTTACAATCTGATATCCGTGACCAAGTCGAAGCTGAAGAGAAATTTATACTTGTGAAACGATTCAAGGAGAAATTCTGACATGTTTATATATTACATATTCACCAAGTTCTTTTGCTTATGGTTAGGTGGTAGGAATTAGTAACATCAGGTTGGATTCAGCTATTTCAGTTATGGATTTGGAAGGTTGAGTTTTATTTAGATACTTTGTAAATGTTTGGATATCTTTGAATTTCAACTTTTAAATCATTCTATATTCAAATGCAATGTAAGAATTTGACCAAGATACAAATCCACTAAAATTATTTGGCTAATGTGAGCATATTTGAAGTCTCTGAATCTCAATTTTGAGCTAGTTTCTCAATTAAAATAATGTATTTCAAATCCTTAGTAAGCCGTTTAAGAGGTTGAAACTTAGTTTTTTTAAATTCTCAGCACTCGTAACCTTACCAGTCCATTTTCATGATGTAGTTTGCCAACAATGAATTGTGTTCGGGAAAGTTAGATATAATATAATCAAATTGTCAATAATTCGAGAAATAATTTGTGAAATACATAACCGAATAATTTGGATAATAGAATCTAATAGACGCATATTTCATGGTTTCAGGATGTCAACTTCCTATCCAACTATTTGTCGAGCCTTCTGATATTTTGCATCAAAAAGAAGAATCTTGTGACAGCAGTAAGGTGGTTGGGTTTCAGTACCTTTGTTCTTTTTGTTTCCTCAGTTAATACTCTTGGAGCTGAATAAGAAAAAAAGTTGATGTATATGTGGCTGTGGTGTTCAATTTTCATTGCTTCTTAGTTCTATTCACATCACTGTGTTAACTTTGCAGTATTATCTATCTTTTGTGGATGTTTATCTCATTCAGTACTAGCTAACTTATCAGCATTAACACAAAGAAATTGTAGCTTAAATGGATTAGTTTTTATTTTGTTTTTTATTTTTAGTTTTTATGATCTCTCTGTATTTTTTTATAATTTCACCATCACTGTGGTAAGCTCTGCTGCTACAGCACAATGCAGAGCTCTTGAAATGTTTATCTGTCGGAAAAATTACCTGGTTCACAGGAAGATTGCAACCAAGACCACATGTTACACATCCCTGGTACCAGGTCCAATTTGAATTGTTAATTAGAAAAACCGTAAATATTATGAGTACTATGTTTTAGCAATGAAGATAATTAGTTGTCACTCACATAAGAAGTGATGAACAGAACAAATCAAATAGACATTAAAAATGTAAAGAACGAAAGACCAAATAGATTGATCACTAGCACTCAGTCTTGTACGGTGCAGAAGTGTAACTATTGTATATTTATAGATAGATTATGTCATGCATGAGGTCTTTGGGAATTAAAGTAAAGACAAATAGATTATAATATAAAAGAATCTTTAAATTTATATAAAATGCATATATAAATTTCATAATCCAATGATCGTTACATATATTAAAAAACATATTCGTTTTCTAAAAAAAAAACATATACAATGCATCGTAAACTTGACCATTAAATTAATATAATAAAGTATACCTTGTAATCCAATTAAATAATTAACGTATTAATTATTAAATTAGTTGATCACTTAATGAGGTGAGCATGGCTTTAGCACATCAATTTAATATTTTTACATGTCATAACTAATTTAAAAAATAAAAGGAGAAAGTAAATAGATATTAGATTTTAAAGGAGGCAGTTTGAGAAGTGAACCAAGTGCAATTTTTTTTAAAAAAGAAAACCGATTAATACTTGGGAAGATCATCTTTTAAATTTTTTTTGCTTTAAAGTCATTTCCCAAAATTTCTCGATTTATTAAAGCCTAAGGTCCCATTCAATAATTATGTTTCTTTTATGTTATATAGTTATTTTAATAAAATAAGCCATCTATCATTTTCTATTTTTAAAACACGTGTTAATTAATCGAAAAAGGTTAAATATTTTTATTTTAAAAAAATTGCAATTGATTATTTTCACAACGTGTTGTTAACAATAGCCACATGCCTGGTCTTTCGAGTTTAATGATACGAGTGCTTTACTGCCTCGGTAGGTGCTTATAAGCATAAAAACTCCATGTTAGATCAGGCCAAGATTTGATCATGCACAGATTAGGTCATGCCAAGGTTAGGTCATGCCCAGGTTAGATCATGATAGATTTAGATCATGTCAGTTTTATATCAGACGAGGGTCCATGCTAATGTTAGGTCATGTCAGTGTTAGATGATGACAATGTTAGATCATTCCAATATTAGGTCATGCAAATGTTAGATGATGCCAAAGTTAGATCATGCCAAGGTTAAGTCATGCCCAGATTAGGTTATGCCAAGGTTAGGTCATGTCCAGATTTGGTCATGCCAAGGTTAGGTCAGGCCAATGTTAGATCAAGCCAATGTTACATCGTGACATGTTTAAATCATGTCATAACATTGGCATGACCTAATCTGGGTATGACCTAACCTTGGCATGACTTAATCTTGGCATGACCTAACCTTGGCATGATCTAACTTTGGCATGATCAAACACTGGAATGACAGAACATGGTATGATCTAACCCTCGCCTGATCTAATATGGCCATGATCTAAACTTGTCATGATGTAAGCTTTGCTTGATCTAACATTGGCATGACCTAATATGGGCATGATCTAAACTGGGCATTATCTAGCATTAGGATGGCCTAACATTTGCATGATCTAACTATCGCCTGATCTAACACTGATATGATCTAAACCTGTCATGATCTGACATTGGCTTGATCTAATATTGGCATGATCTAAGGGCATGATCTAACATTGATATTACTTTTGAATAAATGTACACAAATAATAATAATAATGATAATAATAATAATAAGGCTCGGGGTACACATCTTCGGAATGAGTTGTTCTGCTTCGAGGTACATGTACGTGTTTGTAATAATAATAAATAATTGTAATAACAAAAATAATAATAACAATTGTATCATCCTACTAGGGGTACGTGAACTGCCACGATCATGGCCCGACGAGAATGTGCACGAGAAATTTGCACCTGCTATTCACCATAAATGCACACAATAACTTTGATCACGCGGCACTAGTAGAAAAATCGACTTTAGTGACAGTAAAAAGCGTCGCGAAATGTGGTTATAGTGACGCTTTTACGTTTAGTGACGCTTGCTTGAGGCGTCGCGTAGGTGAGTGTTTCAATAGGTATGTAGATAGTGACGCTTGAAATAGTCACGAAAAGAAAGACCATATTCACGTCGCTTTAAAGCGTCACTATAACATACATACATATTGAAACACCCACCGACATAACGCTTTAAACAAACGTCATGAAAACAAAAGTGTACTATATATATTTCAAACACACTACACTTAATTGCAACACAATAACCTAAAAGCTGTTTTTTTCCTTCATTTTTCGTGCTTATACATATAAAACAAATTAAAAGCAAAAATCTGTATTAACTTATAATCATGAAACCTGTCACAAAATTATATCCAATGTTAAAGCATAAATTACAAAAAACTAGTAAAATTAAAATAAAGTTGAATAAAAGTTAGTACAATTATCAAAGTTATTGAAATCGTTTCAAGTTGTTCGCACAAACTATCAAAGTCATCCTCGTGGACATCTACCAAGTAGTTCACACATACTATCTTGATATTCTTGCTCCATTCGACTCTTTTCAAGCTTTGGGATCCCACCAGCAAGAGTAATATCACCAATAATAGCTATCAATAGGAACGAAACAATAAGCAATCCAGTACAAATTGCACTGAAGCAAGCATAAAAAATTGCATCAAATAAATAAACGAGCTAAACAAAAGAACAAACAATATAAGATCATCATGAGATCAAATCATCATTCATGAATATCCCTTCAACCTAAATCATTGGTTACATAATCACATCATTCTAGAATACGATAGAAGGTACCTGAGAGTAACCATAATTCATTCCTTCTGAGAATGCACCCTAGTTAACAAGTTGTGCAATTAACAGAAATAGCAGTTTAACATTGCCCATCACATTTAATAATCATGTAAAAAACAGAGAATAAATGATAGTGAGGCAAAATTTGGGGTAGCGACTCTCACCACAGCGGCCATTGCAAGGCATATAGCCCGCACAACACAATATACTTGTGACAAACATCAACAAACTTATTTGGTTCCCTGCAAGTAGGTCTCACTACAAGAAAGTAGGTCTCCCTCGGAAAATCAAAGAAATTTAATGGTATTCCCTAAGGAAAATAATAAAATAACAGCATGGAAATGAAATTTACCTAGTGCAAATTTCCATGGGTTCTGCCATTAGTTTACCATCAATGAACACATAGAGTAAGTCACGCTTCAAGAAATCACCAAGAACAACAATATTATTCTTGAAAAGTGAAGACAAAGAACAACGGTTGAGACAAAGAACAAAAAATAGAATCACTCAATCACCAAGCAATAAAACTCATTTAGTTTATTAAAACAATGATCCTGATGGAAATAAACCAACTTAATTATTATGATATTGTCACTTGCCTTAAGCTTTTAAACTATATTATTTTCTTTTTTAATTTTGTCAAATTAAGCCCAGCCAAATTTTAGATTGTATTGTATTTTCAAAGATGTAAATTGGTTTTAAGATCACTCTTGCCAATTGGGAATCACCATGTTCCATCCAAAAGAAAGCATGGGAATTGTTAAGTGTTTGATTAGAAGATTTTTGTAATATTGTATAACAATATTAAGGCTGTCAAGATATAATGTTGTTCCATGTCCACAAACCACTCCAACTAAATTTAGAGGCAAATTTATTCTATTTCTACACTTCAGTCTCCAATCTTAAGAATAAGTATATGCATCAAATTAATAAATATCCGGATCTGAATTAAAACACAACAGAAGAGGTTGGAGACCATTAGCTTCCATGACTAACTGCTGACTCTTTGGATTATTCTGCACAATAATGCTAACAACTTCAGCAGCCTTGCCCCTGATGTTAGGATGTGAATTTTTCAGCACATGTTGTTTACTCTCCAAATGCAAGTAAGAAAGCAAGCAAACGCGCAAGAGAGATGGGATCTTTCAGCTTGTGCTTGAACCAAAATAGTTTGAACATATCATTAAATATCTGCATTAGATTTGGATATTTATGGGTTATAGTCATTTTCTCCTGAATTTATTTCCTCAAATTTGAAATTCAACTTCTTAATATACTATAAAGTACAAAATAATGACCAGAGAATTTAAAGCAATGATTAATCTTTTATTGTAATATAAAACTTAATACTTATCGTATTAAAATTCTAATAATCATTAAATGTTTATCCTTTTAATAGTCAAATGACATTTCACACATCAGTAATTAATTAAATCCACATTTGAGTTGCTCAACTTTTCTGATTAATTATATATTTAAATTCATAATTAAATTTTGGATTTTAATTATTAAATTTGGCCATTCAATTAGTAATAGGTAATCTGATAAAATAAATAAATAAGCATATGTAATTATAATTTTTCTTTTAATTTAATAATTCTATTGATTCAGTATTAACAATTGAAGTTTTTCTGCCATTACAATTAATTTTCATTTAATTTGGGCTCCTCATCATTCAATGCATTTATTTAAAATTGTCAATATATTTAAGTTTAGGGTAAAAAGCATAAAAACTCCATGTTAGATCAGGTCAAGATTTGATCAAGCCCAGATTAGGTCATGCCAAGGTTAGGCCATGCTCAGGTTAGATCATGACAGTTTTAGATCATGTCAGTTTTATATCAGACGAGGGTCAGATCATGCTATTGTTAGGTCATGTCAAGTGTTAGATGATGACAATGTTAGAACATTCCAATATTAGGTCATGCCATGTTAGATGATGCCAAAGTTAGATCATACCAAGGTTAAGTCATGACCAGATTAGGTTATACCAAGGTTAGGTCATGTCCAGATTTGGTCATGCCAAGGTTAGGTCAGGCCAATGTTAGATCAAGTCAATGTTACATCGTGACATGTATAAATCATGTCATAACATTGGCATGACCTAATCTGGGTATGACCTAACCTTGGCATGACTTAATCTTGGCATGACCTAACCTTGGCATGATCTAACTTTGGCATGATCAATCACATGGAATGACAGAACCCTCGCCTGTATTTTCTAACCCTCGCCTGTAATCTTTGCATTGATCCTAACTATGGGCATGATCTAAACTGAGCATTATCTAGCATTAGGATGGCCTAACATTTGCATGATCTAACACTGACGTGATCTATACCAGTCATGATCTGACATTGGCTTGATCTAATATTGGCATGATCTAAGGGCATGATCTAACATTGATATTACTTTTGAATAAATGTACACAAATAATAAGAATAATAATAAGGCTCGGGGTACACATCTTCGGAATGAGTTGTTCTGCTTCGAGGTACATGTACGTGTTTGTAATAACAATAAATAATTGTAATAACAAAATAATAATAACAATTGTATCATCCTGCTAGGGTTACGTGAACTGCCACGATCATGGCCCGACGAGAATGTGCACGAGAAATTTGCACCTGCTATTCACCATAAATGCACACAATAACTTTGATCATGCGGCACAAGTAGAAAAATCGACTTTCGTGACACTAAAAAGCGTTGGGAAATGTGGTTATAGTGACGCTTTTACGTTTAGTGAAGCTTGCTTGAGGCGTCGCGTAGGTGGGTGTTTCAATAGGTATGTAGATAGTGACGCTTGAAATAGTCACGAAAAGACCATTTTAACGTCGCTTTAAAGCGTCACTATAACATACATACATATTGAAACACCCACCTACATAACGCTTTAAACAAACGTCATGAAAAGAAAAGTGTACTATATATATTTCAAATACACTACACTTAATTGCAACACAATAACCTAAAAGTTGTTTTTTCCTTCATTTTCGTGCTTATACATATAAAAACAAATTAAAAGCAAAAATTTTTATTAACTTAAAATCATGAAACCTGTCACAAAATTATATCCAATGTTAAAACATAAATTACAAAAAACTAGTAAAAATAAAATAAAGTTGAATAAAAGTTAGTACAATTATCAAAGTTATTGCAATCGTTTCAAGTAGTTCGCACAAACTATCAAAGTCATCCTCTTGGGCATCTATCAAGTAGTTCAAAATACTATCTAGATATTCTTGCTCCATTCGACTCTTTTCAAGCTTTGGGATTCCACAAGCAAGAGTAATATCACCAATAATAGATATCAATAGGAACGAAACAATAAGTAATCCAGTACAAATTGCACTGAAGCAAGCATCAAAAATTGCATCAAATAAATAAACGAGATAAACAAAAGGACAAACAATATAAGATCATCATGAGATCAAATCATCATTCATGAATATCCCTTCAACCTAAATCATTGATCACATAATCACATCATTCAGGAATACGATAGAAGGTACCTGAGAGTAACCATAATTCATTCTTTGTGAGAATGCACCCTAGTTAACAAGTTGTGCAATTAACAGAAATAGCAGTTTAACATTGCCCATCAATAATATTTAATAATCATGTAAAAAACAGAGAATAAATGATAGTGAGGCAAAATTTGGGGTAACGACTCTCACCACAGCGGCCATTGCAAGGCATATAGCCCGCACAACACAATAAACTTGTGAAAAACAGCAACAAACTTATTTGGTTCCCTGCAAGTAGGTCTCACTACAAGAAAGTAGGTCTCCCTCGGAAATCCAAAGAAATTTAATGGTATTCCCTAAGGAAAATAAATAAAATAACAGCATGGAAATGAAATTTACCTAGTGCAAATTTCCATGGGTTCTGGCATTAGTTTACCATCAATGAACACATAGAGTAAGTCACGCTTCAAGAAATCACGAAGAACAACAATATTATTCTTGAAAAGGGAAGACATAGAACAACGGTTGAGACAAAGAACAAAAAATAGAATCACTCAATCACCAAGCAATAAAACTCATTTAGTTTATTAAAACAAAGATCCTGATGGAAATAAACCAACTTAATTATTATGAAATTGTCACTTGCCTTAAGCTTTTAAACTATATTATTTTCTTTTTTAATTTTGTCAAATTAAGCCCAGCCACATTTTAGATTGTATTGTATTTTCAAAGATGTAAATTGGTTTTAAGATCACTCTTGCCAATTGGGAATCACCATGTTCCATCCAAAAGAAAGCATGAGAATTGTTAAGTGTGAGATTAGAATATTTTTGTAATATTGTATAACAATATTAAGGCTGTCAAGACATAATGTTGTTCCATGTCCACAAACCACTCCAACTAAATTTAGAGGCAAATTTATTCTATTTCTACATTTTAGTCTCCAATCTTAAGAATAAGTATATGCATCAAATTAATAAATATCCGGATCTGAATTAAAAACAACAGAAGAGGTTGGAGACCATTAGCTTCCATGACTAACTGCTGACTCTTTGGATTATTCTGCACAATAATGCTAACAACTTCAGCAGCCTTGCCCCTGATGTTAGGATGTGAATTTTTCAGCACATGTTGTTTACTCTGCAAATGCATGTAAGAAAGCAAGCAAACACGCAAGAGAGATGGAATCTTTCAGCTTGTGCTTGAACCAAAATAGTTTGAACATATCCTTAAATATCTGCATTAGATTTGGCTATTTATGGGTTATAGTCATTTTCTCCTGAATTTATTTCCTCAAATTTGAAATTCAACTAAAATAGTTTGAACATATCCTTAAATATCTGCATTAGATTTGGATATTTATGGGTTATATTCATTTTCTCCTGAATTTATTTCCTCAAATTTGAAATTCAACTTGTTAATATACTACAAAGGACAAAATAATGACCAGAGAATTCAAAGCAATGATTAATCTTTTTACTGCAATATAAAACTTAATACTTATCGTATTAAAATTCTAATAATCATTACAATGTAATCAAATTTAGCCTTCAAATGTTTATCCTTTTAATAGTCAAATGACATTTCACACATCAATAATTAATTAAATCCCCATTTGAGTTGCTCAACTTTTCTGATTAATTATATATTTAAATTCATAATTAAATTTTTAATTTTAATTATTCAATTTGGCCATTGTAATCTGATAAAATAAATAAATAAGCATAGGTAATTATAATTTTTCTTTTAATTTAATAATGCTATTGATTCAGTATTAACAATTGAAGTTTTTCTGCCATTACAATTAATTTTCATTTAATTTGGGCTGCTCATCATTCAATGCATTTATTTTAAATTTGTCAATATATTTAATTTAGGCTAAAAAGCATAAAAACTCCATGTTAGATCAGGCCAAGATTTGATCATGCCCAGATTAGGTCATGCCAAGGTTAGGTATGCTCAGGTTAGATCATGACAGATTTAGAACATGTCAGTTTTATATCAAACGAGGGTCAGATCATGCTAATGTTAGGTCATGTCAGTGTTAGATGATGACAATGTTAGATCATTCCAATATTAGGTCATGCCAATGTTAGATGATGCCAAAGTTAGATCATGCCAAGGTTAAGTCATGCCCAGATTAGATTATGCCAAGGTTAGGTCATGTCCAGATTTGGTCATGCCAAGGTTAGGTCAGGCCAATGTTAGATCAAGTCAATGTTACATCGTGACATGTTTAAATCATGTCATAACATTGGCATGACCTAATCTGGGTATGACATAACCTTGGCATGGCTTAATCTTGGCATGACCTAACATTGGCATGATCTAACTTTGGCATGATCAAACACTGGAATGACAGAACATGGTACGATCTAACCCTCGCATGATCTAATATGGGCATGATCTAAACTTGTCATGATTTAAGCTTTGCTTGATCTAACATTGGCATGACCTAATATGGGCATGATCTAAACTGGGCATTATCTAGCATTAGGATGGCCTAATATTTGCATGATCTTACTCTCGTCTGATCTAACACTGACATGATCTAAACCTGTCATGATCCTACATTGGCTAGATCTAATATTGGCATGATCTAAGGGCATGATCTAACATTGATATTACTTTTGAATAAATGTACACGAATAATAATAATAATAAGGCTCGGGGTGCACATCTTCGGAATGAGTTGTTCTGCTTCGAGGTACATGTACGTGTTTGTAATAATAATAAATAATTGTAATAACAAAAATAATAATAACAATTGTATCATCCTGCTAGGGGTACGTGAACTGCCACGATCATGGCCCGACGAGAATGTGCACGAGAAATTTACACCTGCTATTCCCCATAAATGCACACAATAACTTTGATCAACGCGACACTAGTAGAAAAATCGACTTTCGTGACACTAAAAAGCGTCGCGAAATGTGGTTATAGTGACGCTTTTACGTTTAGTGACGCTTGCTTGAGGCATCGCGTAGGTGTGTGTTTCAATAGGTATGTAGATAGTGACGCTTGAAATAGTCACGAAAAGACCATATTCACGTCGCTTTAAATCATCACTATAACATACATACATAATGAAATACCCACCTACATAACACTTTAAACAAACGTCATGAAAACAAAAGTGTACTATATATATTTCAAACACACTACACTTATTTGCAACACAATAACCTAAAAGATGTTTTTTTCCTTCATTTTTCGTGCTTATACATATAAAAACAAATTAAAAGAAAAAATCTGTATTAACTTAAAATCATGAAACCTGTCACAAAATTATATCCAATGTTAAAGCATAAATTACAAAAAAATAGTAAAATTAAAATAAAGTTGAATAAAAGTTAGTACAATTATCAAAGTTATTGCAATCGTTTCAAGTAGTTCGCACAAACTATCAAAGTCATCCTCTTGGACATCTACCAAGTAGTCCACACATACTATCTAGATATTCTTGCTCCATTCGACTCTTTTCAAGCTTAATATCACCAATAATAGCTATCAATAGGAACGAAACAATAAGCAATCCAGTACAAATTGCACTGAAGAAAGCATCAAAAATTGCATCAAATAAATAAACGAGATAAACAAAAGAACAAACAATATAAGATCATCATGAGATCAAATCATCATTCATGAATATCACTTCAACCTAAATCATTGATCACATAATCACATCATTCAGGAATACGATAGAAGGTACCTGAGAGTAACCATAATTCATTCCTTGTGAGAATGCACCCTAGTTAACAAGTTGTGCAATTAACAGAAATAGCAGTTTAACATTGCCCATCAATAATATTTAATAATCATGTAAAAAACAGAGAATAAATGATAGTGAGGCAAAATTTGGGGTAACGACTCTCACCACAGCGGCCATTGCAAGGCATATAGCCCGCACAACACAATATACTTATTTGGTTCCCTGCAAGTAGGTCTCACTACAAGAAAGTAGGTCTCCCTCGGAAAATAAAAGAAATTTAATGGTATTCCCAAAGGAAAATAAATAAAATAACAGCATGGAAATGAAATTTACCTAGTGCAAATTTCCATGGGTTCTGGCATTAGTTTACCATCAATGAACACATAGAGTAAGTCACACTTCAAGAAATCACGAAGAACAACAATATTATTCTTGAAAGTGAAGACAAAAAACAACGGTTGAGACAAAGAACAAAAAATAGAATCACTCAATCACCAAGCAATAAAACTCATTTAGTTTATTAAAACAAAGAATCCTGATGGAAATAAACCAACTTAATTATTATGATATTGTCACTTGCCTTAAGCTTTTAAACTATATTATTTTCTTTTTTAATTTTGTCAAATTAAGCCCAGCGACATTTTAGATTGTATTGTATTTTCGATGATGTAAATTGGTTTTAAGATCACTCTTGCCAATTGGGAATCACCATGTTCCATCCAAAAGAAAGCATGTGAATTGTTAAGTGGGAGATTAGAAGATTTTTGTAATATTGTATAACAATATTAAGGCTGTCAAGACATAATGTTGTTCCATGTCCACAAACCACTCCAACTAAATTTAGAGGCAAATTTATTCTATTTCTACAGTTTAGTCTCCAATCTTAAGAATAAGTATATGCATCAAATTAATAAATATCCGGATCTGAATTAAAACACAACAGAAGAGGTTGGAGACCATTAGCTTCCATGACTAACTGCTGACTCTTTGGATTATTCTGCATAATAATGCTAACAACTTCAGCAGCCTTGCCCGACGAGAATGCGCACGAGAAATTTGCACCTGCTATTCACCATAAATGCACACAATAACTTTGATCACGCGGCACTAGTAGAAAAATCGACTTTAGTGACACTAAAAAGCGTCGCGAAATGTGGTTATAGTGACGCTTTTACGTTTAGTCACGCTTGCTTGAGGCGTCGCGTATGTGAATGTTTCAATAGGTATATATATAGTGACGCTTGAAATAGTCACGAAAAGACCATATTCACGTCGCTTTAAAGCGTCACTATAACATACATACATATTGAAACACCCACCTACATAACGCTTTAAACAAACGTCATGAAAACAAAAGTGTACTATATATATTTCAAACACACTACACTTAATTGCAACACAATAACCTAAAAGCTGTTTTTTTCCTTCATTTTTCAATAGGTATATAGATAGTGACGCTTGAAATAGTCACGAAAAGACCATATTCACGTCGCTTTAAAGCGTCACTATAACATACATACATATTGAAACACCCACCTACATAACGCTTTAAACAAACGTCATGAAAACAAAAGTGTACTATATATATTTCAAACACACTACACTTAATTGCAACACAATAGCCTAAAAGCTGTTTTTTTCCTTCGTTTTTCGTGCTTATACATATAAAAACAAATTAAAAGCAAAAATCTGTATTAACTTAAAATCATGAAACATGTCACATAATTATATCCAATGTTAAAGCATAAATTACAAAAAAACTAGTAAAATTAAAATAAAGTTGAATAAAAGTTAGTACAATTATCAAAGTTATTGCAATCGTTTCAAGTAGTTCGCACAAACTATCAAAGTCATCCTCTTGGACATCTACCAAGTAGTTCACACATACTATCTAGATATTCTTGCTCCATTCGACTCTTTTCAAGCTTTGGGATCCCACAAGCAAGAGTAATATCACCAATAATAGCTATCAATAGGAACGAAACAATAAGCAATCCAGTACAAATTGCACTGAAGCAAGCATCAAAAATTGCATCAAATAAATAAACGAGATAAACAAAAGAACAAACAATATAAGATCATCATGAGATCAACTCATCATTCATGAATATCCCTTCAACCTAAATCATTGATCACATAATCACATCATTCAGGAATACGATAGAAGGTACCTGAGAGTAACCATAATTCATTCCTTGTGAGAATGCACCCTAGTTAACAAGTTGTGCAATTAACAGAAATAGCAGTTTAACATTGCCCATCAATAACATTTAATAATCATGTAAAAAACAGAGAATAAATGATAGTGAGGCAAAATTTGGGGTAACGACTCTCACCACAGCGGCCATTGCAAGGCATATAGCCCGCACAACACAATATACTTGTGACAAACAGCAGCAAACTTATCTGGTTCCCTGCAAGTGGGTCTCACTACAAGGAAGTAGGTCTCCCTCGGAAAATCAAAGAAATTTAATGGTATTCCCTAAGGAAAATAAATAAAATAACAGCATGGAAATGAAATTTACCTAGTGCAAATTTCCATGGGTTCTGGCATTAGTTTACCATCAATGAACACATAGAGTAAGTCACGTTTCAAGAAATCACGAAGAACAACAATATTATTCTTGAAAAGCGAAGACAAAGAACAACGGTTGAGACAAAGAACAAAAAATAGAATCACTCAATCACCAAGCAATAAAACTCATTTAGTTTATTAAAACAAAGATCCTGATGGAAATAAACCAACTTAATTATTATGATATTGTCACTTGCCTTAAGCTTTTAAACTATATTATTTTCTTTTTAATTTTGTCAAATTAAGCCCAGCGACATTTTAGATTGTATTGTATTTTCGAAGATGTAAATTAGTTTTAAGATCACTCTTGCCAATTGGGAATCACCATGTTCCATCCAAAAGAAAGCATGGGAATTGTTAAGTGTGAGATTAGACGATTTTTGTAATATTGTATAACAATATTAAGGCTGTCAAGACATAATGTTGTTCCATGTCCACAAACCACTCCAACTAAATTTAGAGGCAAATTTATTCTATTTCTACACTTTAGTATCCAATCTTAAGAATAAGTATATGCATCAAATTAATAAATATCCGGATCTGAATTAAAAACAACAGAAGAGGTTGGAGACCATTAGCTTCCATGACTAACTGCTGAATCTTTGGATTATTCTGCATAATAATGCTAACAACTTCAGCAGCCTTGCTGTAATGGTTCGATTTTTAAAGGAAAATTATTGACCCGTTTTTTTAATAAAGTTTGTAAATTATAATATTAATAACAATAATAATAACAATTAATAATATAATAATATTAATATGGTAATTAAGGGAGATAAAGAGTGATAACCGAAGCATTTAGCTTCAGAAATCTGCATCGCTTCTCTTCGTCCCCTTCGTTTCTCTTCGTCCGTTTCTTCGTCATTCGTCCGTTTCATTCTCCATAAAAACAATCGATATTCCAACCCTTCACATACATGTTGGTAACTGATATGAACCATAAACCTCTATTTAATTTCCTACCCACAAGAACCATGGTAAATCCGAAGAAATTTTCATCGGTTTTCATTTCAGAAAATTTCAGATTCTCTAAATTTTCGATTTTAGTTCGGAAATCATTTCCAGATTAGAGTGGTATCAAGTAACAGCGAGAAAATCGGATTTGGGCAGAAAACTGCTATGGAAATTTGATGTTGATGTTTCGAATTTATTTCTCTGTTTCGATTTTTGGTTCTGAAATTGGTTAGGTTAGTGGTTAGGGTTAGATTGAAGTGTGTTGGTTAATAATTTGTCAAGAACATCATATGTTTCAGAATTAAAGTTCGAAAGACTTATATGGTTTGAGTTCGTAATTTTGTTCTGGAATTTGAAAACTGGATGTCTTTGATCGAAGGTTAGGAAATTTCAATTCAAAAATGTTGTGTGAATTGGAGGATGAATTCGAAGATGTTACTGGAAAATTTTAGTCCGAAAATGTTAATGGAATAGAATTTTGTTAGAAGATGATGAGATTTTTTTTTTCGAAAACAAATCGGTGTTCATTCCATAAGCAGGTTGAATAACATAAGTTAGGATTAAGTTAGGATGTTATAGAACCAAGATAAATGAATATGGTTTGGATAATGTTGAAATGAATAATAGGAAATACTTGATATCTTGGAGATTGTGGGAAGGTTTGTAGCTTGACGTTGTTAGGAAGCTTTGAGGTACGTAAAGGGAGTTGCATTTTTCGCAAATTATTTCAAGTATTCTATGTTATTTATTTTTGAAATGTTTTGGGATATTAAGCATGCAAGGTTATTTTGAAAGAAATCATTTTTGATAGAAATGTGATTTTGTTGAAAAATGGAATTTTGAATAGCATTTTATTGTGTGAAAAACAATTTTGAAATGCCATGCTTGTTTTGATTCAATGAATATGATTTGAGGTTTGTGAGCTATGGATATTTTCGTTTCATTGTGTCACATCCGTATTTGAGTATGCATTTGTTTCATTACAGCATGGTTATGTTTAATGGTTAATTCTATAATGTTAAGGCATTATATGATATTGTTATTCGTTTCCGTTACGTTTAGTTGGTTATCTGTGCAGTTATTTCCGTTATGATTCCGTAAAATGAAATTTAGTTCCGTTGACTGCTCGGATTAAACCATATATGTGTGAAAGTTATTTTGTATATGAAAGTATATTATTTTTCGTCACATTATGAAAAATGATGTTTTTGATATTTTATCAAAATGTTTATTATGCTTACTATAAAATGCTGCAACTTACATTTTCCTGTAATGTGACATATTACAGATGGAGTTGAAGATTTAGACGATGCAGAGGGTATTTAGTTATGCAATGAAAATTAATTATGTTGGAGGTTATGTTTTATTTTGAGGACATGGAGTATTTTATTTTGATTTTAGTTGTTTTTGGATATTAAAACTTCCGTTAAGTTTAGTTATTTGATTTTATGATTTTGTTATTGTGGTTGTAGTGATCTGGTAGATCACAGGGCACAATTTTTAAGAGGAGACTCTGCACAAATTTTTCTAAGATAAAAGTCACGGGTAAAAATTATTAAGTCAAACATCCGATAAGAATTAAAACGTTTCCGCTAAACATAAGTTCAAAGTGATATTGAGTTTTTGAATTAAGTGAAGCCTGGTATTCAAGCAATTGAATACGGCGGGCGACCCGTCTGGGCGGGCCGTCACAGTTGGTATCAGAGCCTTAGTTTATAAGTTTGGATTAGATCTTTGTTATATGTTTGGGATTAGACTTTTGAACTTAAGAATGAAGTTATTTAGGTTTGACTATCTATTTTTTTTTGTTTACGAATCTTACGATAAATTTCACTTTCATTTTAAGATTTCAAATGGCTAGAGGAAGAACCAGTAGCAATCAGAGTGGTAGCCAAGAGAAGGACTCGAATCGCGACTCAGGAGATGGTCAAGTTAGGAATGTGAATCAAGGTCAAGATGGAGTTCCAAATATAAACTTGGGATCAATGAATGAGGTGGACATCACGAACATATGTCGCATCGTAGCTGGAGTGTTACAACAAAATGTTGTTTCGTCACCACTACAGCCGGAAACACAGAGAAGGACTGAATTTGAGAGATTCTGGGCACTCCGACCACCGTACTTTGGAAACGAGACTGATCCAATGAAAGCTGAGGAATGGCTGACTAAGATTGAAGAATTACTGAAATCCATAAACATTGCCGATGGAGAAAAAGTTACAGTGGTGACTCCATTTCTTGAAGGAAATGCAAAGCATTGGTGGACCTCAGTGGAAGTAAGTATGGAACGAAACTCCATTACCTGGAAGATTTTTAGAGAGAAATTTCTGCAACAATATTTTCCTGACGCTGTCCGAATGGCTAAAGAAGATGAATTTTTGAGGTTGAGGCAAACTGAGAATATGACTGTACTGGAATATCTGAGGAAGTTCCAAGAGCTGGGCAGATTCTGTCCTTTGTATTTGCAGTCTAAGAACAACAAGATTACAAGGTTCAGACAAGGTCTTCGCACTGGCATCAGGCTCAAAGTAGCACCTCTCATGGATACAAAATTTGATATACTCATGGAGAGGGCATTGTTCGTGGAATCTGAGCTGAGGAATATAGAGACTCCTCAGAATCTAAAGAGAAAGCCTGAATTCAGAAACAGAGATCAGAGACCGCCAGCTCGCAGACAGATGATAGTCGAAACTAAGAAGAATGAAGTTTGTCCCAAGTGCAATCGGAGTCATACAGGGAATGCTATTGGAACACTGGAGGTTGCTTTAAATGTGGATCTAAAGATCACCGGATTAGAGATTGTCCCAGTCTGAAACAAACCTCAGGAACAAATCAACCACGTGGACAACAACAGCGCAATCCAACTAGATTGTATGTTGTCCGTGCTGAAGAGGATCATGAATTGATCGGAGGTAAATTTAAATTCCTGAATCAAGATGTTTATGTGTTATTTGATTCTGGAGCTTCAAATTCCTTTATCTCTGAATCTTGTGTGGAGAAACTTGATTTGCACTTCAGTCCAATGTTATATTTAATGCAAGTATTGAGTCCATTAGGAAAGACAATCACAATTAAATATGTATGCAATGATGTAACACTGATCGTGGAAAGCGAAGAATTCAAAGCCAACCTGTTCATCATCAACACGAAAGAATTTGACATAATTCTTGGAACGGATTGGTTGAGTAGTGCAAAGGCTTGCATTGACTGTTACCGAAAGATCATAACCTTACAAACGATCTCGGGTAAAGAAATCTGTTATGAAGGCGTGAGCTTGCATGAACGATTTTGTGGCAATATCTCTGAAGTGGAAGCAAAAATAAATAAGATTTGCCCGGTGAAAGAATTCTCAGATGTTTTCCCAGAGGATTTGCCAGGACTGCCACCAATTCGAAGCACGGAATTTTCTATTGATAATATTCCGGGATCAGAACCGATATCAAGGCACCTTACAGGATGGCACTAGCAGAGCTGAAAGAATTGAAAGAACTACAAGATAAAGGTTTCATAAGGCCTAGTGTGTCACCTTGGGGAGCACCGGTACTGTTTGTAAAGAAAAAGGACGGCATCATGAGAATGTGCATTGACTACAGGGAGTTGAATCGAATCACTGTGAAGAATAAATATCCGCTACCAAGGATTGACGATTTATTCGATCAATTACAAGGTGCACAAATATTCTCGAAGATTGATTTGAGATCTGGGTATCATCAACTCAGAATCAAAGAGCAGGACAGTCACAAAACTGCATTTCGAACCAGATATGGACATTATGAATTTCTGGTGATGCCTTTCGGACTTTCGAATGCACCTGCAGCATTTATGGCTTTAATGAATCACGTATTCCGAGAATGGCTCGACAAATTCATCATAGTATTCATTGATGATATATTGATTTATTCCAAATCAAAGGAAGAACATGAAGAACATTTGAAGATGACATTGGAGAGACTACGACAACATCAATTGTTTGCAAAGTTTGAGAAATGTGATTTCTGGTTGGATTTTGTATCATTTCTTGGACACATCATTGATACTCAAGGAATCCGAGTAGACTCAGCAAAGATTCAAGCCATTACCAATTGGAATGTTCCGACATCAGTAACAGAAATTCGAAGTTTTCTGGGATTGGCTGGATATTACCGAAAATTTGTGGAAGGATTTTCTCGAGTTGTATTACCCCTTACAAAGTTAACTAGAAAGGGAGTAAAGTTTGAATGAGATTCTAAGTGTCAGGCAAGTTTTGAGAAGTTGAAAGAATTACTTGTGTCGGCACCAATTCTTACATTGCCAGACGGACATGAAGGATTTTGTATCTACAATGATGCATCAAAAGAAGGGTTAGGTTGTGTGCTTATGCAAAATGGAAAGGTGATTGCATATGCTTCACGACAGTTGAAAGAACATGAAATAAGGTACCCTACTCATGATCGGGAACTGGCAGCAATGGTTTTTGCACTGAAATTATGGCGACACTACTTGTACGGAACCACATGTGATATCTACACTGATCACAAGAGCTTAAAGTATATTTTTACTCAAAAGGAGTTGAATATGAGACAGAGAAGATGGTTAGAGCTGATCAAGGACTATGATGTGAAATTGCACTATCATCCTGGAAAGAGTAATGCGGTAGCAGATGCATTAAGCAGGAAGAGTTATGGATCAATGCTATTGACTACGCAGCAGAAACTCATTGACGAGATGTCAAAGTTAAATCTGAATGTTGAATCAAGAGACGACCAAAACGGGACGACGATATTGTGTAATCTCATGGTACAACCTGATCTTATTCTCAGGATTAAGGAAGCACAATCAAAGGATCCTATGTGGCAGACTTTCTTACAAAGAGCTCAATCAAACCAAGAAAGTTTTAGAATGCATGAAGATGGGACATTGAGATTCAATGATAGACTATTTGTTCCAGCGGTATCAACACTCAGGGGCGAAGTCTTACAAGATTCACATCAGACAATATTGGCCATGCATCCATGACAGAATAAAATGTATCAAGATATGAAGCAATTATTTTGGTGGCCAGGAATGAAGCAAGATATCGTAAAGTTTGTGTCCAAGTGTTTAGTGTGTCAACAAGTGAAAGTTGGAAGACAAAAGCCAGCAGGAACACTGAGAAATTTGGACATACCAAACTGGAAAGGGGAGCATATTACTATGGACTTTGTGACCGGATTACCCAAGACTACGACACAAAAAGATTCAGTTTGGGTTATTGTAGATCGACTTACTAAGTGTGCTCACTTTATACCGATGAAGAAGACCACATCAATGAATGATTTAGCAAGGCTTTACATTGATCAAGTGGTGTGTATGCATGGGATACCAGTCAGTATTATATCTGATCGAGATGCTCGATTCACATCTCAATTCTGGAAGAGTTTACAATCTGTGTTGGGAACGAATTTGAAATACAGTATAACTTTCCATCCACAGACGGACGGACAATCTGAAAGAACAATTCAAATTCTCGAGGATTTACTTAGAACATGTGTTTTGGATTTTCAAGGACAGTGGGATCGTCATCTGAAACTGGCAGAGTTTGTGTATAATAACAGCTATCAATCTAGTATTCAAATGGCACCATTCGAAGCTTTGCATGGAAGGAAATGTCGAACACCACAGTGTTGGTTTGATGTTGGCGAGAAGGTATTGGAAGGACCAGAGTTGATCAAACTCATGAATGAAAATGTTTCCATCATCAAACAGAGGTTACTTACAGCTCAGAGTCGATAGAAAAGTTGGGCTGATGTTCGCAGACGAGATTTAGAATTTCAGCAAGGGGATAAGGTATACTTGAAAGTATCACCATTCAGAGGAGTAATGAGGTTTGGCAAGCATGAGAAGTTAAGTCCGAGATTCATAGGACCATATGAAATTCTGGAAAGAATAGGAACTTTGGCTTATCGACTTGCTCTACCTCCGGAACTAGATCGAGTACATACTGTGTTTCACATCTCGATGCTCAGGAGGTATGTTTCAGATGAAAGTCATGTGCTTATAGCAACAGTGATTGAGATATCCAAGGAGTGTACATATTCAGAATATCCTATCAAGATACTCGACCGTCAAGAGAGAATTCTACGAACTAAGACAATTCCCTTTGTAAAGGTTCAATGAGCAATCATTCACCTGATGAAGCAACATGGGAAAAAGAAGAAGAATTATATGCTAAGTATCCAGATATACAACGTGATACAAGTTTCGATGACGAAACTTTTTAGAATGTCTGGAGATTGTAATGGTTCGATTTTTAAAGGAAAATTATTGACCCGTTTTTTTTAATAAAGTTTGTAAATTATAATATTATTAATAATAATAATAAAAATTAATAATATAATAATATTAATATGGTAATTAAGGGAGATAAAGAGTGATAACCGAAGCATTTAGCTTCAGAAATCTGCATCGCTTCTCTTCGTCCCCTTCGTTTCTCTTCGTCCGTTTCTTCGTCATTCGTCCGTTTCATTCTCCATAAAAACAATCGATATTCCAACCCTTCACATACATGTTGGTAACTGATATGAACCATAAACCTCTATTTAATTTCCTACCCACAAGAACCATGGTAAATCCGAAGAAATTTTCATCGGTTTTCATTTCAGAAAATTTCAGATTCTCTAAATTTTCGATTTTAGTTCGGAAATCATTTCCAGATTCGAGTGGTATCAAGTAACAGCGAGAAAATCGGATTTGGGCAGAAAACTGCTATGGAAATTTGATGTTGATGTTTCGAATTTATTTCTCTGTTTCGATTTTTGGTTATGAAATTGGTTAGGTTAGTGGTTAGGGTTAGATTGAAGTGTGTTGGTTAATAATTTGTCAAGAACATCATATTTTTCAGAATTAAAGTTCGAAAGACTTATATGGTTTGAGTTCGAAATTTTGTTCTGGAATTTGAAAACTGGATGTCTTTGATCGAAGGTTAGGAAATTTCAATTCAAAAATGTTGTGTGAATTGGAGGATGAATTCGAAGATGTTACTGGAAAAATTTAGTCCGAAAATGTTAATGGAATAGAATTTTGTTAGAAGATGATGAGATTTTTTTTTTCGAAAACAAATCGGTGTTCATTCCATAAGAAGGTTGAATAACATAAGTTAGGATTAAGTTAGGATGTTATAGAACCAAGATAAATGAATATGGTTTGGATAATGTTGAAATGAATAATAGGAAATACTTGATATCTTGGAGATTGTGGGAAGGTTTGTAGCTTGACGTTGTTAGGAAGCTTTGAGGTACGTAAAGGGAGTTGCATTTTTCGGCAAATTATTTCAAGTATTTTATGTTATTTATTTTTGAAATGTTTTGGGATATTAAGCATGCAAGGTTATTTTGAAAGAAATGATTTTTGATAGAAATGTGATTTTGTTGAAAAATGGAATTTTGAATAGCATTTTATTGTGTGAAAAACTATTTTGAAATGCCATGCTTGTTTTGATTCAATGAATATGATTTGAGGTTTGTGAACATCGTTTCGTTGTGGCTCGCATTGCGACGAGAATAAAAACGCGCATACTTTCGGCTCGTTAGTGACGAGAATAAAGAAACGCATTTCGTTTTGCCCTAAGACAGAGGGGGTATAATATCTGTCGATACCCTTCCAGCGGGTATAGTCTGGAATGATATCATTGTGTCACATCCGTATTTGAGTATGCATTTGTTTCATTACAGCATGGCTATGTTTAATGGTTAATTCTATAATGTTAAGGCATTATATGATATTGTTATTCGTTTCCGTTACGTTTAGTTGGTTATCTGTGCAGTTATTTTCGTTATGATTCCGTAAAATGAAATTTAGTTCCCTTGACTGCTCGGATTAACCATATATGTGTGAAAGTTATTTTGGATATGAAAGTATATTATTTTTCGTCACATTATGAAAAATGATGTTTTTGATATTTTATCAAAATGTTTATTATGCTTACTATAAAATGCTGCAACTTACCTTTACCTGTAATGTGACATATTACATATGGAGTTGAAGATTTAGACGATGCAGAGGGTATTTAGTTATGCAATGAAAATTAATTATGTTGGAGGTTATGTTTTATTTTGAGGACATGGAGTATTTTATTTTGATTTTAGTTGTTTTTGGATATTAAGACTTCCGTTGAGTTTAGTTATTTGATTTTATGATTTAGTTATTGTGGTTGTAGTGATCTGGTAGATCACAGGGCACAATTATTAAGAGGAGACTCTGCCCAAATTTTTCTAAGATAAAAGTCACGGGTAAAATTATTAAGTCAAACATCCGATAAGAATTAAAACATTTCCGCTAAACATAAGTTCAAAGTGATATTAAGTTTTTGAATTAAGTGAAGCCTGGTATTCAAGCAATTGAATACGGCAGGGCGACCCGTCTGGGCAGGCCGTCACACTTGCCCCTGATGTTAGGATGTGAATTTTTCAGCACATGTTGTTTACTCTCCAAATGCATGTAAGAAAGCAAGCAAACGCGCTAGAGAGATGGGATCTTTCAGCTTGTGCTTGAACCAAAATAGTTTGAACATATCCTTAAATATCTGCATTAGATTTGGATATTTATGGGTTATAGTCATTTTCTCCTGAATTTATTTCCTCAAATTTGAAATTGAACTTCTTAATATACTACAAAGTACAAAATAATGACCAGAGAATTCAAAGCAATGATTAATCTTTTACTGTAATATAAAACTTAATACTTATCGTATTAAAATTCTAATAATCATTACAATGTAATCAAATTTAGCCTTCAAATGTTTATCCTTTTGATAGTCAAATGACATTTCACACTTCAATAATTAATTAAATCCCCATTTGAGTTGCTCAACTTTTCTGATTAATTATATATTTAAATTCATAATTAAATTTTGGATTTTAATTATTCAATTTGGCCATTCAATTAGTAATAGGTAATCTGATAAAATAAATAAATAAGCATAGGTAATTATAATTTTTCTTTTAATTTAATAATGCTATTGATTCAGTATTAACAATTGAAGTTTTTCTGCCATTACAATTAATTTTCATTAATTTGGGCTGCTCATCATTCAATGCATTCATTTTAAATTTGTCAATATATTTAATTTAAGGTAAAAAGCATAAAAACTCCATGTTAGATCAGGCCAAGATTTGATCATGCCCAGATTAGGTCATGCCAAGGTTAGGTCATGCCCAGGTTAGATCATGACAGATTTAGATCATGTCATTTTTATATCAGACGAGGGTCAGATCATGCTAATGTTAGGCCATGTCAGTGTTAGATGATGACAATGTTAGATCATTCCAATATTAGGTCATGCCAATGTTAGTTGATGCCAAAGTTAGATCATGCCAAGGTTAAGTCATGCCCAGATTAGGTTATGCCAAGGTTAGGTCATGTCCAGATTTGGTCGTGCCAAGGTTAGGTCAGGCCAATGTTAGATCAAGCCAAGGTTACATCGTGACATGTTTAAATCATGTCATAACATTGGCATGACCTAATCTGGGTATGACCTAACCTTGGCATGACTTAATCTTCGCATGACCTAACCTTGGCAAGATCTAACTTTGGCATGATCAAACACTGGAATGACAGAACATGGTATGATCTAACCCTCGCCTGATTTAATATGGGCATGATCTAAACTTTTCATGATGTAAGCTTTGCTTTATCTAACATTGGCATGACCTAACATTAGGATGGCCTAACCTTTGAATGATCTAACTCCCGCCTGATCTAACACTGACATGATCTCAATATTAGGTCATGCCAATGTTATATGATGCCAAAGTTAGATCATGCCAAGGTTAAATCATGTGCAGATTAGGTTATGCCAGGGTTAGGTCATGTCCAGATTTGGTCATGCCAAGGTTAGGTCAGGCCAATGTTAGATCAAGCCAATGTTACATCGTGACATGTTTAAATCATGTCATAACATTGGCATGTGCTAATCTGGGTATGATCTAACCTTGGCATGACTTACTCTTGGCATGACCTAACACTGACATGATCTAAACCTGTCATGATCTGACATTGGCTTGATCTAATATTGGCATGATCTAAGGGCATGATCTAACATTGATATTACTTTTGAAAAAATGTACACGAATAATAATAATAATGATAATAATAATAATAAGGCTCAGGGTACACATCTTCGGAATGAGTTGTTCTGCTTCGAGGTACATGTACGTATTTGTAATAATAATAAATAATTGTAATAACAAAAATAATAATAACAATCGTATCATCCTGCTAGGGGTACGTGAACTGCCACGATCATGGCCCGACGGGAATGTGCACGAGAAATTTGCACCTGCTATTCACCATAAATGCACACAATAACTTTGATCACGCGGCACTAGTAGAAAAATCGACTTTAGTGACACTAAAAAGCGTCGCGAAATGTGGTTATAGTGACGCTTTTACGTTTTGTGATATCCCCGAAATGATTAATTGCAATTTGGGCATTAATTGTGTTTATATGATTAATTGTGGTGGTAATTAATTATGGGCTGGAATTATTTATCACATTGAAATGCTTAGTCACATGATAGAGTGACCCGGGAGAGCATTTCAGGGTGCATGTTGCATGTTGGGAAAATTGCTATTAGCATGATTTATTTGCCATGGTTAGCAATTAATTGGAAATCTTGAGTTTAATTGGTATTTTGGTGCATTTTGGACTAATGCTTTTAAAAATATCATGTTGGGGTGTTTTATACACCATGGGATTGTGGGATGCATTTTAATAAACCCAACCCCTTTATACCCCAACCCCCACCTCACCTTCACCTTACTTTCCCAAATAACACCAACCAAACCCTTCCTTTTCTCTTCATTTTCGAGTTTGAGCATAGGGGTGAAGAGGAATTCTTGCAAAAAGCTTGTTTGTGAAGTTTATTGGGAGATTTGAGGTCCCCAAGAGGTATGGATGCCTCCATGTCATTTTTAGTTGTGTTTGGTTTAGTTTGTGAAATGGGTTTGTTGTGGGTTGGTGTTGTTTTGGTTGAGGGTTGGATTTGGGGTGTATTTTGTTGTTATATTGTGTTATTATGTTGTTGGGATGTCTTTGGTTTAAGGTGTTTTGGGTTATTTGGTGGTTTTGTGCCAAAAAAATGGAGTTTGCCCGAAAATGTCGCGGCGACCGATCGATCGGTAGCAGGGCGACGATCGATCGGCGCAAGTGCGAAGCGAAGGGTGAAATTCCTCTGCTTACCGATCGATCGGTAAAAGCGACCGATCGATCGGTGGATGGCTAGTGATCGATCGGTATCTTGGACCGATCGATCGGTAAAAGCCGTAGCTTAAAATGGAAATTATGAACAGTTACCGATCGATCGGTAAGGATGACCGATCGTTCGGTAGAGCGTTTTTGCTGAAAAATATTTCCTTGGCATGATTGATGAAATTATTGGTATTGGACTATTATTGGGTTCTAATATTGAATTGTGTGAATATGTAGAACCATCACAGGTGGCAACTCAGCCAAGGAAGTGAAGTCCTACCACATCCTACTTTTGGAAAGGTACGTAGAGGACGTACGGGCACCCAACGGTACATGTATCTAGTATACTCATTGTTTATGCATTGTGGATGCGAGTATATATGGAATTATGCATTGTGGATGCAAATACATGTTGAGTTATGCATGATGATTGTATATGCATATAATGGTTATTGGTGCACATCCCATGAGTCGTGGTCATCCCTTGATGATTTTAATGCTTGCCGCTATTTGGTTAGTTTCCGCTAAATGTGAAGCGAGGGGTGGGAGCGCCGCATGTCACATTTGAGCGTGGTTATCATATAGGGCGAGGAAAGAATATTTGCCGCTCAATGTGAAGCGAGGGGTGGGAGCGCCGCATGTCCATTGAAGCGAGGTTATTCTATGCCGCCTATATGTAAATAAGCGAGGGGCATTAAAATACATTGTGATGGACAGACTAGGGATTGGTGAATGGTATTTGGTATTGATGAGCTGGTATTATGTCATGACATGTGTAGACCATTAAATAATCTATTGATTATACTCATGAGTTATGGTACAGGGACAACTAAACTGGAAGCGTTTGAAATGCATGGGAAAACAGGAAGTGTTTCATTGTGATTTATGCATTTACGCTTTATATTCATATTGTGTTGAATATGAATGATATTATTGCTCATGTTTGGGGGTTGTCATTGTAGGTACACTTTTGGCATGATAAGAAAGGCTAATCGGGTTGAGGTGGTGAGCTTGTGAAGAATTCTTTTGAGGAAGGAAGGACATGATTAATTTTGTATAGTATCTACTCTAGGAGTAGTGTAAAGCTATAGTACATACATTCATTCGATTGGGAATGTAACTAATCCATTGATGGTCCTTATTTTTGGCATGTAATTCTTAAGGCTCTTAGTCTCAACACGATTATTTTACTCTGATAATTTATGTTAGCTCTAATTATGCCTTTAATCCGCACTTAAGGAACTAGGGTCCTTACATTAGTGGTATCAGAGCAGTGGTTAGAGAACCCGGGAACGAGTGAAGGGTAGCCTTAGCATGATTGGCTAGGTGCTTACATTTGGAGCATGTTTATGCATGTGGTGCATATTGATGTATATCCTGTTATACTAACATGCTTATTATCATTCCTGTTATCTAACGGCATAACATATATAGTTGTTTGGAATTGTTGTTAACCTTTGTGTTACAGCATGGCTGCTATGAACGCGGGGAACCTCAATGAAGAGGTGGGCGATGTGGGCAGTGTTAATGCTAGTATTGGTCAGGCAAACCCTCTACCTCCACCAGCTGTAGGCATGGAACCAGTGGCTCAGTTATTACTACCTGGTGAGATCAGCTTGACTCAGTTTCTGTCTTACCACCCGCCCGGGTTTGAGGGAACAGAATCAGGAGACGAGGCCGAAGAGTGGCTAGAAAGACTGGAGCAGATATTTGTATCGGCTCCTTGTGCTGTTACAGCTTGGCTGAGGCTGGCGGAGTTTCAGTTGGCAAAGAAACCTCTAATGTGGTGGAGGAGCACAGTAATGGAACTGAGAGCACAGGGTGCAGTGATCGATTGGACGCTCTTCAGAACCCGGTTTCTGAACCGGTACTTCTCTTGCAGCGGCGAGATAGACGAAGGAGGACGAGTTTGCAAGTTTGAAACAAGGGAGCATGACAGTGTCAGATTATGCCATGCATTATTCCTCGTTGCTGAGGTATGTTCCGCACATTGCCACCAATGGACACGCAAAGATGAGAAATTTTATGAAGGGGTTGCGACCGGAGCTCTTTGACCGGGTTATTACCAATAACCCCACTTCTTTTTATGATGCTCTCACAAGAGCAGAGCTGGCGGAGATTGGAGTTGGAGCCTATCCAAGTGCTGTGCCCCCACAAGTACCACAACAGAGACAAGCTATTGATAGCTTGAGGCCCCGAGGAGAGCCATTTAAACCTCGTGGTGCCTCTTCATCTTCACGGTTCAGTAGGAAGAAATTCTTTGGGCAGAAGCAAGAGGGCAAGAAGAACAATTGGTCAGCCAAACGAGGGCCTACGCAAGAAATAGGCCGGGAGAGCCAAGGTGCGACAATTGTGGAGGGCCACATTCTTCGAATAAGTGCCCTGCCTGTTATAGTTGCGGCAAGATGGGCCACATCTCTCGGTATTGCCCCACCCGGGGAGGACAGTCAGAGTTTCTGGGCAACAGGCCGAGATTTGATGACAGCACAGTACACCAGAGGCAGCAGTTTGTGCCTCGACCATCGGGAGGTCAGACAGTGGGACCAGTCCCAGGGACAGGTGTATGCACTGACCAGAGAGCAGGCTCAGGCAGCCCCGGAGGAGGTGATCGCCGGTACGTGTCATTTATTTACGTACCCTGCTTTTATTTTGATAGATACAGGTGCCTCCCACTCTTTTGTATCTGTGGGCTTTGTGGAGAGACACCATATGCACACGTCTTCTTTACCCACGCCTCTCTTGGTCTCGACACCCACTGGAATAAATGTCGTTGCCAATCAGTTTATGGCAGATTGCCTCATTTATTTTGAAGGCAACGAGTTGAAGACAGACTTGATTGTGTTGGGCATGTCAGACTTCGACTGCATCTTGGGTATTGACATTCTGAACAGATATCAGGCAGTGGTAGATTGCCGGCAAAAAACAGTGAAGTTCAGACCTGATTTGGGTAGTCAGTGGACTTTTTATGGCAACGGTTCTCGTGCGAAGATTCCGTTGATTTCAGCGATCAAGATGACTCAGCTGTTGGAACGTGGCCACACGGGCTATCTCATCTATGTCGTGGACACGTCTGGGAAGAATAAAGAATTGAGAGTTGAGGATGTACCAGTGGTAGCAGAGTTTGCTGATGTATTCCCAGGAGAGATCCCAGGATTCCCACCGGCTAGAGAAGTTGAGTTTGGGATCGATTTGTTACCGGGGACATCCGCTATCTCTCGTGCACCTTATAGGATGGCACCGGCAGAGTTGAGAGAATTAAAGGAGCAGTTGCCAGGATCTCCTTGACAAGGGATATACGCCCGAGCGTATCGCCATGGGGCACACCGGTTCTCTTTGTGAAGAAGAAGGATGGTTCGATGCGGTTGTGCATCGATTACCGGCAACTGAATAAAGCCACAGTGAAGAACAAATATCCTCTCCCAAGGATTGATGATTTGTTTGATCAGTTTCAAGGTACCAGACTTATGTAGCAAGATTGATTTGAGGTCCGGGTATCACCAGATTCGAGTCAGGGAGGAAGATGTGCAGAAGACAGCATTTCGGACTCGGTATGGACACTACGAGTTCTTAGTGATGCCGTTCGGCGTGACGAATGCTCCAGCGGTCTTTATGAGTCTGATGAACAGAGTGTTTCGGCCGTATCTTGATCAGTTCGTCATTGTATTTATTGACGACATTCTCATCTATTCCCGGAGCGAGGAAGAGCACGTGGAACACTTGAGGACAGTGCTCCAGATTCTCAGAGATCACCAATTGTATGCCAAGCTCAGCAAGTGTGAATTTTGGCTGAGCAGTGTAGTATTTCTGGGGCATGTCATATCTAGCAGCGGGATATCTGTAGATCCCAGGAAAGTTGAAGCTGTGATGGAGTGGGCTGCACCCACTCCTGTGCCTGAGATACGGAGCTTCCTTGGTTTGGCTGGTTATTATCGACGCTTTGTCGAGGGCTTTTCGAAGATTGCCAAGCCGTTGACACAGTTGACCCAGAAGGGAGTACCATTCTTTTGGTCAGAAGCTTGTGAGGAGAGCTTCCAGGAGTTGAAACACCGGTTGACGACGGCGCCAGTGTTAGTGATCCCTACGGAAAACTCCAGATTTGTTTTGTATACCGATGCATCACTTCAGGGCCTTGGGTGTGTACTGATGCAAGATAAGCATGTGGTAGCTTATGCATCGAGGCAGTTGAAGCCGCATGAGACTAGATACCCAGTCCATGACTTGGAATTGGCGGCTATCATCTTCGCCCTGAAGATTTGGAGACATTACTTGTATGGTACTTCGTGTACCATTTACACGGATCACAAGAGCCTCAAGTTTTATTCACTCAGGCGGAGCTGAACATGAGGCAGAGAAGGTGGATGGACTTACTCAAGGACTATGATTGTGAGATTGAGTACCATCCCGGAAAAGCTAATTTGACAGCAGACGCTTTGAGCCGGAAAGTGAGGAGTTCTGCTGAGGACGTCATCCATTTGTCGGCTATGATGACCTCCTATTGCCATCTAGGCTATGATTTTGACATAGATGCATCACCAGTGCATGTATCGACCTTGTTAGCTGAGCCAGATATCTATGAGAACATCAGGAGAGCTCAGAAGTCAGATGGTGAGGTTCAGAGATGGTTATATTTAGTACATCTTGGTCAGCCAACGAAATTCAGAGTGGCCGATGACGGATATTTGAGATTGGGTAACCGTTGGGTGGTTCTGAGTACGCCGGAGATTGGAGCGAGCTCATAGTAGCAGACTTAGCATCCACCCAGGCGGGAAGAAGATGTATAAAGATCTGCGTGGTCAGTTTTGGTGGAAAAGGATTAAATTTGATGTCGTCGCTTTTGTAAAGAGGTGCTTGATCTGCCAGCAGGTTAAGGCAGAGAGACAGAGACCTGGGGGCGAGTTGAAAAGCTTGGAAATACCGAAGTGGAAGTGGGAACACATTTTCATGGACTTCGTGACTCACCTGCCGAGGAGTACTTCAGGCTTTGATGCCATTTGGGTGATTGTGGATCGATTGACTAAGGTAGCTCATTTCATCCCCTATAGCATGACTTTCACCTTTTTGAGGATGGCGTAGTTGTATATTCGAGATGTGGTGAGATTGCATGGGATCCCCATTTCCATAGTGTCGGATCGAGATCCCCGATTCACATCTCATTTTTGGGAAGGTCTTCAGTCAGCCTTGGGAACTGAAGTTAGATTGAGCACTGCTTATCATCCTCAGACGGATGGCCAGACCGAGCGTACTATCCAGACGCTCGAGGACATGTTGAGAGCTTGTGTTTTGGAGTTCGATGATTCTTGGCAGGATTCGGTAGCCTTGGTAGAGTTCTCTTATAATAACAGCTACCAGGCGAGTATTCAGATGGCTCCTTTTGAAGCTCTATATGGCAGACGGTGTAGATCACCCTTGTGTTGGGATGACTTGGACCGTAAATCGGTCGGGGGACCGGAACTGATCCGAGAAATGGAAGAAAAGATAAAGATGATAAGGCAGAAAATGAAAGCGGCCCAGGACAGACAGGCAGCTTATGCGAATAAATGGCGGAGACCGTTGGAATTTCAGTTGGGAGATAAGGTCTTTTTGAAGATCTCGCCTTTCAGAGGTGTTGTGCGATTTGGGATGCGCGGGAAACTGTCTCCGAGGTATGTTGGACCGTACGAGATTTTGCAGCGCATTGGCACATTAGCTTACCGACTGGCTTTGCCACCTTCTTTATCTGGCATACATTACGTGTTTCATGTATCGATGTTGCGGAAGTATGATCCATCTCATGTGTTGCAGCCTTCCGAGGTTCAGTTAGAATCCGATGTGTCTTATGTGGAACGGCCTGTTAGAATTCTGGATCGAGCAGACCGTAGACTTCGGAACAAAGTGATACCTATGATCAAGGTTCAGTGGGATCGCAGGGGTGTCGAGGAGGCTACGTGGGAGACGGAGCGGCATATGGTGCAGCACTACCCGGAACTATTCTCTGGTATGTGATTATGTTTAGTTTCTTTTGGGGGTAAGTGCATGTGATTTCGAGGACGAAATCTTATAAGTAGGGGAGTATTGTGATATCCCCGAAATGATTAATTGCAATTTGGGCATTAATTGTGTTTATATGATTAATTGTGGTGGTAATTAATTATGGGCTGGAATTATTTATCACATTGAAATGCTTAGTCACATGATAGAGTGACCCGGGAGAGCATTTCAGGGTGCATGTTGTGCATGTTGGGAAAATTGCTATTAGCATGATTTATTTGCCATGGTTAGCAATTAATTGGAAATCATGAGTTTAATTGGTATTTTGGTGCATTTTGGACTAATGCTTTTAAAAATATCATGTTGGGGTGTTTTATACACCATGGGATTGTGGATGCATTTTAATAAAACCCAACCCCTTTATACCCCAACCCCCACCTCACCTTCACCTTACTTTCCCAAATAACACCACCCAAACCCTTCCTTTTCTCTTCATTTTCGATTTTGAGCATAGGGGTGAAGAGGAATTCTTGCAAAAAGCTTGTTTGTGAAGTTTATTGGGAGATTTGAGGTCTCCAAGAGGTATGGATGCCTCCATGTCATTTTTGTTGTGTTTGGTTTAGTTTGTGAAATGGGTTTGTTGTGGGTTGGTGTTGTTTTGGTTGAGGGTTGGATTTGGGGTGTATTTTGTTGTTATATTGTGTTATTATGTTGTTGGGATGTCTTTGGTTTAAGGTGTTTTGGGTTATTTGGTGGTTTTGTGCCAAAAAAATGGAGTTTGCCCGAAAATGTCGCGGCGACCGATCGATCGGTAGCAGGGCGACGATCGATCGGTGCAAGTGTGAAGCGAAGGGTGAAATTCCTCTGCTTACCGATCGATCGGTAAAAGCGACCGATCGATCGGTGGCTAGCGATCGATCGGTATCTTGGACCGATCGATCGGTAAAAGCCGTAGCTTAAAATGGAAATTATGAACAGTTACCGATCGATCGGTAAGGATGACCGATCGATCGATAGAGCGTTTTTGCTGAAAAATATTTCCTTGGCATGATTGATGAAATTATTGGTATTGAACTATTATTGGGTTCTAATATTGAATTGTGTGAATATGTAGAACCATCACAGGTGGCAACTCAGCCAAGGAAGTGAAGTCCTACCACATCCTACTTTTGGAAAGGTACGTAGAGGACGTACGGGCACCCAACGGTACATGTATCTAGTATACTCATTGTTTATGCATTGTGGATGCGAGTATATATGGAATTATGCATTGTGGATGCAAATACATGTTGAGTTATGCATGATGATTGTATATGCATATAATGGTTATTGGTGCACATCCCATGAGTCGTGGTCATCCCTTGATGATTTTAATGCTTGCCGCTATTTGGTTAGTTTCCGCTAAATGTGAAGCGAGGGGTGGGAGCGCCGCATGTCACATTTGAGCGTGGTTATCATATAGGGCGAGGAAAGAATATTTGCCGCTCAATGTGAAGCGAGGGGTGGGAGCGCCGCATGTCCATTGAAGCGAGGTTATTCTATGCCGCCTATATGTAAATAAGCGAGGGGCATTAAAATACATTGTGATGGACAGACTAGGGATTGGTGAATGGTATTTGGTATTGATGAGCTGGTATTATGTCATGACATGTGTAGACCATTAAATAATCTATTGATTATACTCATGAGTTATGGTACAGGGACAACTAAACTGGAAGCGTTTGAAATGCATGGGAAAACAGGAAGTGTTTCATTGTGATTTATGCATTACGCTTTATATTCATATTGTGTTGAATATGAATGATATTATTGCTCATGTTTGGGGGTTGTCCTTGTAGGTACACTTTTGGCATGATAAGAAGGGCTAAGCGGGTTGAGGTGGTGAGCTTGTGAAGAATTCTTTTGAGGAAGGAAGGACAGGATTAATTTTGTATAGTATCTACTCTAGGAGTAGTGTAAAGCTATAGTACATACATTCATTCGATTGGGAATGTAACTAATCCATTGATGGTCCTTATTTTTGGCATGTAATTCTTAAGGCTCATAGTCTCAACACGATTATTTTACTCTGATAATTTATGTTAGCTCTAATTATGCCTTTAATCCGCACTTAAGGAACTAGGGTCCTTACACGTTTAGTGACGCTTTCTTGAGGCGTCGCGTAGGTGAGTGTTTCAATAGTTATGTAGATAGTGACACTTGAAATAGTCACGAAAAGACCATATTCACGTCGCTTTAAAGCGTCACTATAACATACATACATATTGAAACACCCACCTACATAACGCTTTAAACAAACGTTATGAAAACAAAAGTGTACTATATATATTTCAAACACACAACACTTAATTGCAACACAATAACCTAAAAGCTGTTTTTTTTCCTTCGTTTTTCGTGCTTATACATATAAAAACAAATTAAAAGCAAAAATCTGAATTAACTTAAATGAAACCTGTCACAAAATTATATCCAATGTTAAAGCATAAATTACAAAAAACTAGTAAAATTAAAATAAAGTTGAATAAAAGTTAGTACAATTATCAAAGTTATTGCAATCGTTTCAAGTAGTTCGCACAAACTATCAAAGTCATCCTCTTGGATATCTACCAAGTAGTTCACACATACTATCTAGATATTCTTGCTCCATTCGACTCTTTTCAAGCTTTGGGATCCCACCAGCAAGAGTAATATCGCCAATAATAGCTGTCAATAGGAACGAAACAATAAGCAATCCAGTACAAATTGCACTGAAGCAAGCATCAAAAATTGCATCAAATAAATAAACGAGATAAACAAAAGAACAAACAATATAAGATCATCATGAGATCAAATCATCATTCATGAATATCCCTTCAACCTAAATCATTGATCACATAATCACATCATTCAGGAATACGATAGAAGGTACCTTAGAGTAACCATAATTCATTCCTTGTGAGAATGCACCCTAGTTTACAAGTTGTGCAATTAACAGAAATAGCAGTTTAACATTGCCCATCAATAACATTTAATAATCATGTAAAAACAGAGAATAAATGATAGTGAGGCAAAATTTGGGGTAACGACTCTCACCACAGCGGCCATTGCAAGGCATATAGCCCGCACAACACAATATACTTGTGACAAACAACAACAAACTTATTTGGTTCCCTGCAAGTAGGTCTCACTACAAGAAAGTAGGTCTCCCTCGGAAAATCAAAGAAATTTAATGGTCCCTAAGGAAAATAAATAAAATAACAGCATGGAAATGAAATTTCCCTAGTGCAAATTTCCATGGGTTCTGGCATTAGTTTACCATCAATGAACACATAGAGTAAGTCACGCTTCAAGAAATCACGAAGAACAAAATATTATTCTTGAAAAAGCGAAGACAAAGAACAACGGTTGAGACAAAGAACAAAAAATAGAATCACTCAATCACCAAGCAATAAAACTCTTTTAGTTTATTAAAACAAAGATCCTGATGGAGATAAACCAACTTAAATATTATGATATTGTCACTTGCCTTAAGCTTTTAAACTATATTATTTTCTTTTTTTAATTTTGTCAAATTAAGCCCAGCGACATTTTAGATTGTATTGTATTGTATTTTCGAAGATGTAAATTGGTTTTAAGATCACTCTTGCCAATTGGGAATCACCATGTTCCATCCAAAAGAAAGGATGGGAATTGTTAAGTGTGAGATTAGAAGATTTTTGTAATATTGTATAACAATATTAAGGCTGTCAAGACATAATGTTGTTCCATGTCCACAAACCACTCCAACTAAATTTAGAGGCAAATTTATTCGATTTCTACAGTTTAGTCTCCAATCTTAAGAATAAGTATATGCATAAAATTAATAAATATCCGGATCTGAATTAAAAACAACAGAAGAGGTTGGAGACCATTAGCTTCCATGACTAACTGCTGACTCTTTGGATTATTCTGCACAATAATGCTAACAACTTCAGCAGCCTTGCCCCTGATGTTAGGATGTGAATTTTTCAGCACATGTTGTTTACTCTGCAAATGCATGTAAGAAAGCAAGCAAACGCGCAAGAGAGATGGGATCTTTCAGTTTGTGCTTGAACCAAAATAGTTTGAACATATCTTAAATATCTGCATTAGATTTGGATATTTATGGGTTATAGTCATTTTCTCCTGAATTTATTTCCTCAAATTTGAAATTGAACTTCTTAATATACTACAAAGTACAAAATAAGGACAAGAGAATTCAAAGAAATGATTAATCTTTTACTGTAATATAAAACTTAATACTTATCGTATTAAAATTCTAATAATCATTACAATGTAATCAAATTTAGCCTTCAAATGTTTATCTTTTTAATAGTCAAATGACATTTCACACTTCAATAATTAATTAAATCCCCATTTGAGTTGCTCAACTTTTCTGATTAATTATATATTTAAATTGATAATTAAATTTTGGATTTTAATTATTCAATTTGGCCATTCAATTAGTAATAGGTAATCTGATAAAATAAATAAATAAGCACTTTTAATTTAATAATGCTATTGATTCAGTATTAACAATTGAAGTTTTTCTGCCGTTACAATTAATTTTCATTTAATTTGGGCTGCTCATCATTCAATGCATTTATTTTAAATTTGTCAATATATTTAATTTAGGGTAAAAAGCATAAAAACTCCATGTTAGATTAGGCCAAGATTTGATCATGCCCAGATTAGGTCATGCCAAGGTTAGGTCATGCCCAGGTTAGATCATGACAGATTTAGATCATGTCAGTTTTATATCAGACGAGGGTCAGATCATGCTAATGTTAGGCCATGTCAGTGTTAGATGATGACAATGTTAGATCATTCCAATATTAGGTCATGCCAATGTTAGTTGATGCCAAAGTTAGATCATGCCAAGGTTAAGTCATGCCCAGATTAGGTTATGCCAAGGTTAGGTCATGTCCAGATTTGGTCATGCCAAGGTTAGGTCAGGCCAATGTTAGATCAAGCCAAGGTTACATCGTGACATGTTTAAATCATGTCGTAACATTGACATGACCTAATCTGGGTATGAGCTAACCTTGGCATGACTTAATCTTCGCATGACCTAACATTGGTAAGATCTAACTTTGGCATGATCAAACACTGGAATGACAGAACATGGTATGATCTAACCCTCGCCTGATCTAATATGAGCATGATCTAAACTTGTCATGATGTAAGATTTGCTTTATCTAACATTGGCATGACCTAACATTAGGATGGCCTAACATTTGCATGATCTAACTCCCGCCTGATCTAACACTGACATGATCTCAATATTAGATCATGCCAATGTTAGATGATGCCAAAGTTAGATCATGCCAAGGTTACGTCATGCCCAGATTAGGTTATGCCAAGGTTAGGTCATGTCCAGATTTGGTCATGCCAAGGTTAGGTCAGACCAATGTTAGATCAAGCCAATGTTACATCGTGACATGTTTAAATCATGTCATAACATTGGCATGACCTAATCTGGGTATGACCTAACCTTGGCATGACTTAATCTTGGCAAGATCTAACTTTGTCATGATCAAACACTGGAATGACAGAACATGGTATGATCTAACCCTAGCCTGATCTAATATGGGCATGATCTAAACTTGTCATGATGTAAGCTTTTCTCACACAATTATGCACAACCTGCTCAGACAAAATTATTCTCCCTGCTGGTGTGGATATCGATAAGGTATCATCTAATGAAGTACAGATAATATCATGCGATGCCACAAATGCATGCGATGTGAATGAGTGAGATGCTCCTGTCAAATAACACACGTGCAGGATAATCACATAACGTGCAAATACCTGCAATAAGACCACCAGGAGCCTCCTTCGCCTGATCCTCAGTCATGGCGTACACTCTGGCCTGAGGAGGACCCGGAACAGTCTGACCTCGAGATCCTCGATACTGTGGAACATTTGACTGTTGAAATGATGGCATAGGTGTGATAGGGTTGAATATTACGCGTTTTTAGGCTATGATATGTATATGTTTTCGTGTTGATTCTTGGATTATTTTACGGTTTATGGTATATATTTCTATATTTCAGGAATCAATGTTGAAATGCATAAAAGTAGAAGAAATGAACCAAAAATGATGAAAGAATGAATAAAGTTGAAGAAAAGAGGAAAAAACCAGAATCCAAGACACATGTTGCTCATTTATCCTCAAATTACTATATGTTCGAGCCATTTTTTGGAAATGTGGTCCATATAAAAGTTGTAGAACTTTCTCTTATCTTCGCGTGGACAGCTGATTCATCAAATTTGGAGTTCATATGAGAAAGTTATGGCCAAAATACGAAACTCGCCAGAAGCTGAAAAAAGGCGAAGAAACATTCTGTGAAGCTCGATCGATCGAGAAACCATTCCGATCGATCGAGAAAGGCTGAAAACTGAGCGAAATTCTTACTGGAAGGCTCGATCGATCGGCCATTTTTTCGGATCGATCGGGACGAGCAGTTTTGAGAAAAAAAACTTCCTTGTAGAGTTTGTATGCAAAAGGGAAGCCCATAATTCCTTCCTCTATATATATGGATGAGATTTACAACCCAAAAGATGAGATTTTGAACCCTAGAACACTCACATACAGCCTCCATCTCAGCCTCCCTTTCCTTCACCACCCAACCTCACGCCTTCTTCACCCAAAATCCATAATACACGCCTCCACCTTCTTCTCCCCTCACTTTCCTTCACTTCATGTCCAGCCTCCATCCTTCTACAATCAATCCATCCTTCAACCCTTCACCCTAGGAATTGGAACAAGCCAACAAGGCGATAAAAAGAGACGATCGAGAAGGAAACAAGAGAAGGAGCGAAGATCTACAACCGGAGTCGACGCTGGGAGTTTTTCTTTGTCTTTAAATTCTTAGTTTTGTTTTGTTTTGATTTATTATGAGGAACTAAAATTATTTATCGAGACTAGGCGAATCCTTTGTTATGAACCTTCGATTTGATGATTTAATTGAATTCTTATAGTTCTTTGCGTATGTTTTATGTTCTTCATGCTTTTAGAGATTGATCACCTTTGAATGATGTTAGTATCGTAATTGAGATCGAGAGATGATTGTATGATACTGAATTAATAACTCATACCATGGATTTAAGACCGAGATCGAGAGATGACGTCAATTACATGCGTGATAGCCATAGATTCTAGTAATTGAAAGCTAGGAGTTTTCATGGATCTTATGCAACATTGAATTGTTAAATAAGTGAACGAGAGTTACTTACTGCAATTTGGTGTTAGGTTTAATATAGCTCGAGAGAGTGTATTAGATAAATTGGGAGAACTCGTCACCTTAGAAATATTTGAATATTCAATCGAGAATTGTAGGGAATTACATTGGTGAGCCAAAGTCTCGATAATCTTATCTTGTGGATTTTTCTCGTTTAGTTTTATTGACTTGGTTGGATTAGAGTAGTTTAATTTAGTTTAGTTTAATTATCAATTTATTATCGTAGGTTAAATATAGTTAAAAGACATCTTATTTGGTACTTACTTGTTAGTCTCTGTGGGTTCGACAATCCGTATCTTCCTATCTATACTAAAACTTGACACCGTGCACTTGCGGTCTAAAATCGCTAGATTGGAAATAATTGTTTAAAATAAAAGCGATCAAGTAGGTGTAATAGGAACAATAGGAGTAGTAGGTCTACATGTACTGGGGCCACCAGGAAATCGTAGCTGAGGTTGCGTAGAAAACATGCCTCGGTTAGGACAAACTCGAGCAAAATGACCTTCTTGCCCACAGATGCGACATAAACCTAACACACCTCGACATTGATCCACGGTATGCCTTCCACCACAACGACTACAATAAGGACCAGAATAAAAACTCCTCTGTCGAGAGCCACTAGAACCGGAAGATGAGGAAGAAGAGCCTTTCTTCTTAAATATTTTACCCTTAGGACGCAAAGTAGACTGTTGAGTAGATACTGGAGGCAGAGGAAGAAACTGTGGACCTCCCCTTCTAAGTCCGTATTCTACCATCTTTGCTCGCTCCACTGCATCAGCATAAGTAGTAGGGGAGCCAACAGTCACCAAAGTAAACAGGGTAGGATGCAACCCATTGACAAACCTATTAAATTTTGCCTTTGGATTTGCCGCTACATGTGGTGCATATTTCAGCAAGATAGAGAATTTTGAGGCATATTCCTCAACAGTCATATTTCCTTGCTGCAGATTATTAAATTCATTTTCCTGAGCAGTATAGTAGGACGGAGGTGAATACTGCTCCTAAAATTGAGTCTTGAAGACATCCCAAGTAATTTCAATGCCAGCCTCAATTAACCCAATTTCAGCGGCTTCCCACCAAGATTGTGCACTATCCTTCAACTGATATAGGGCAAGTGGCAGTTTACGATATTCAGGATACTCAATCAGTCTGAATAAATGTTCGATCTCTTTCAACCACGATTTAGCTCGTGCAGAACCCTCTGTTCCACGGAATTTGGGCGGATGTAAATTCTGAAATCGAGCCATGATAAGATCCATGGACATCTCTTCAACTGATCAATCACACGCTCAACACTGGTGCTATTGGCAGCCTCAACACTCCAGGGACACACCCCTGGTACATATACTACTGGGATAAGAAGGACATAAACCTCTCAAGTGTGGCTCCCACCGGATGTACCCTGTCTGGGATCCTGACCACCTGTACTGCCTGCCATTGTCCACACACAAAGACAACAACAGCCCCCCTTGGGGTGAGCAAAAGCCCAATATGGAACGATCATAGAATATATGACATGTATCTATAAAATGTGATATATGATGTAATGCAATGCATGTCATGTCGGTATCGTATTGTACACCCATCCACTGGGTATATCTGAGACAACAAAAGAATGTCCAAAAATCAGAACCAATAGATAGGTCCTCAGATCACTATCAGTCTCATGTCTTGACATATAATAGGGGCTGCGAATGGCTATGTCTTATAGGCCACGTAATGCCAGACATAGTATCGTGTTCTAACCCCAGAATTAACATAGGAGCCAGGAATGGCTATGTCTTTCGGGCCATTTAATGCCAGACATAGTATCGTGTTCTAACTCCTGAATCAATCTCATACTCAACAATATCGGGGTAGCCAAGGATCATAGCTCAACGTGTATGATATGCATCGATGTATGTAGAAAACAATGATGTGTGTTAACAAAACATTTAATTTCATACACCGATGTGCCAATTCATGAATGCTATGAATGCCACATAATTTAAATAAAATCACGTAGCCACATAATCTCACGTAATTTACCGAAGTCAACAAATCATATATCAAAGATACAGATACCTGTCGTATGTTACCCGATCGCAACATACCTTATTCTTCGGTCACTTCAATGGAAGTTGGATGCAACAGTATAAGCTACATAATTTAAAATACTCATTTAATATACACAACAATATATATTCCCATCAGCATAAACAAAATATTCTCAAGTTCTAATTAAGTAACTTTACTTACTATAGTTAGCTGCCTAAACGAATTCAAAAATAAACTTTGCCATTTCACTACTATCTAGCAACGCCTAAATGCACCAAGATATCTCCTATTTGCAGGCTATCCAATTCCAATTGAACGAGAAATAAAATGTAAATAATTAACTTACATATTAAGGGTTTCATTATTTTTATTTAAACTAGTCAACTCCCACTCTCTTCTTCAATTTTAACATAACTGGGAAACAACTAAATTTCTATTCCAATCTTCCTACAGTTGAGGTTTATTAGCATGCAGACTCATATTTGATTTCCTATGTACAGGCTCGACTTTTATATAAAATCAGCATTAACATCTCCTAAGATGCACACAAATTAGTTTAGTAAAATAGAAATTCATAATCATTAAATCTGCAGACTGAAATTAAACTGTAAAAAGGCATTAACCTTAATTCATAGGTCAATACTTGAGAGGTAATGCTTCACCAAATTTTAATGATGTTTTTGGAGCCAAATCTTGAAGCTACAAGAAGAAAAGTATGGGTTTTCTCTTTAGTTTTGCTTCACTTTGCTTTATTTTATGAAGGTGTTCGTTTCTCGTATTACGGAGGAAGTACACGTACGTACCCAGATTACTCAGCATCTTGTACAAGTTAAGGGTGGTTACTCAATATCTATCTCTTTTGTCTTCTTTTTTTTTTTAAAATGAAAATTCAATTAAAAATTCAATTAATTTAAGAAGAATAATAAGCTAGATGGCGTACAACATCATTTTGAGGTGATAACTTTTTCTTTCTTGATATAATAATATATTATATTATATAGTTATCTATATCTACTAATATACTAAACAACAATTATTATCCCATACATTTATTAGCATTATACTAGGTACCGTGTTAATAATCATAAACCTATTTAGCATTTAAACTTGATTTATGATCATACGGCACGAGAGTCTTACATTTCTGACTTTATAAACTACTTAGAATACCTAATTAACCTTAACCAAGTTGTAAGACCTTATATTTCTCCCCCACTTAAAAGATTTCGTCTCGAAATCTCAAGCATACATACATATCACATTACAAGCATATATCATATCACCAGTCATAATACATATCAAAACTAAAATCAGAATACGGATCAGAACATAAAAGAGGACACATGGAATACAATGGAGCAGAATCAAACAAATGTGGATAAGATTTTCGCATCTTGCTTTCCAATTCCCACGTTGATTCTTCCACGCTATGTCGTGTCCATTGTACTCGTACCAACGGAATAGATTTGTTACGCAATACTTTCTCCTTCCAATCCAAAATGTAAATGGGATGTTCAACATAGCATAACAAAGGATCAAGTTCAACCTCATCAGGCTGGAGTACGTGTGTTGGATCAGGTTCATATTTCCGTAACATAGAAACATGAAATACATCATGAATGGCAGATAAGGCTGGAGGTAATGCCAACCGATAAGCAAGATCTCCAACTCGATCAAGAATCTCATATGGGCCAACATATCGAGGTGATAGTTTGCCTCGCATGCCAAAACGAACAGTGCCTCGAAATGGAGATATTTTCAGAAATACACGATCACCTTTCTGAAATTCTAAGGGTCGTCTTCGCTTGTTAGCATAACTTGCTTGATGATCCTGTGCGGCCTTCATACGCTGTCTAATTAACTGAACTTTGTCATTCATTTCTTTATCATATCAGGCCCAGTCAATTGTTTTTCACCAATTTCTTCCCAGAATAAAGGTGATCTACATCGTCTTCCATATAATGCTTCAAACGGTGCCATACCAATGCTCGTCTGGTAGCTATTATTATAAGAAAATTCTACCAACGGTAAAGCTTCTTGCCGACCAACATTAAAATCCATCACCACAGCGCGTAGCATATCTTCAAGAGTTTGAATAGTACGCTCAGTTTGGCCATCAGTCTGAGGATGATAAGCAGTACTCATTGCCAAACGCGTGCCCATAGCATCTTGAAAACTACTCCAAAATTTAGAAGTAAATCTCGGATCACGATCAGAAACAATTGAGATAGGCACACCGTGTAGTCTCACAATATTCTCGATATACAATCGAGCCATTTTCTTATACGGATAAGTCCGCTCATACGGAATGAAATGTGCTGATTTAGAAAGTCGATCAATAATAACCCATATAGCATCACAACCTCGGGGTGATCGAGGAAGATGGGTTACAAAATCCATAGCAATATGTTCCCAGTTCCATTTGGGAATTTCAAGACTATGAAGTAACCCTCCAGGTTTCATTCGTTCAGCTTTTACCTGTTGGCAAACCAAACATTTGGAAATGAATTCAGCTATATCCTTCTTCATACGTTTCCACCAGAATTGGGGTCTTAGAGTCATATACATCTTTCGGCCTCCAGGGTGGATACTGTATTTGCTACAATGGGCTTCACGAAGAAGAACAGATTTCAAATCAGACTTATCAAGAACAACCAACCGACCATTAAGTCGTAAGGAACCATCATAAGATATCTGAAAGCCAGAAGGATGTCCTGCAGACACAAGTTCTTTAGATTTCTGAGTTTGAGAATCATTTCGTTGGGCTTTCTTGATTTTAGAAATCAATTTCGGCTCAATCTGTAATGCATAAACAGTGATAGAATTCCCATGTGAGTGAAAAGTCCAGCCAGAAGTACAGATATCATCATGTACTTTAGTGATACGAACAGAAGCTAGAACAGAATCATGAACTTTACGGCTGAGAGCATCCGCAATAACGTTCACTTGTCCAGGGTGATATTGAATCTCACAATCGAAGTCCTTGAAAAGATCCATCCACCTACGTTGCCTCATATTAAGATCAGATTGAGAGAATAGATATTTCAAGCTCTTGTGGTCCGAATAAATAACAAATTTTTCCCTGTATAAGTAATGGAGCCAAATTTTTAAAGCAAAAACAATTGCTGCCAATTCCAAATCATGTATGGGATATTTATTTTCATGAGATTTCAGTTGGCGAGACGCATAAGCAACCACTCGGCCATGTTGCATCAATACACAACCCAAACCTTTTAAAGAAGCATCTGTGCATACCACCTATCCTCCGGTACCTGAAGGAATAGTAAGTATAGGTGCAGTGGTCAGTCTCGTCTTTAGTTCAAGTAAACTTGTTTCACACTCATCTGACCAAATAAATTTCTGATTTTTCTGTGTCAGTTGAGTAATAGGTTTAGCAATTTTTGAAAAACCTTTAATAAAACGACAACCAGCTAAACCCATTAAACTTCGGACCTCAGGAACATTGGTAGGTCTCGGCCAGTTTAACACTGCTTCAACCTTAGTTGGATCAACAGAAATACCATGTCGAGAAATGACGTGGCCTAAGAATACCACTTTGTCCATCCAAAATTCACATTTGGACAATTTGGCATAAAGATGTTCGGTGCGAAGAGTTTGAAGTACCAACTTCAAATGTTCGGTATGCTCCTCTTTGGATTTCGAATAGACAAGAATATCATCAATAAAGACGATAACAAATCGATCCAAGAAATCTCGAAAAACTCGATTCATTAAATCCATAAAGACTGCAGGAGCATTAGTGAGACCAAATGGCATGACCAAAAATTCATAATGACCATACCTAGTACGAAAAGCAGTTTTAGATACATCTTCCTCTCGGACACGCACTTGATGATATCCAGAACGAAGATCAATTTTTGAGTAAATAGAAGTGCCTTGAAGTTGATCGAATAAATCATCAATACGAGGCAATGGATACTTATTTTTCACAGTTGCCCGATTCAGTTGCCTATAATCGATGCACATTCGCATAGTACCGTCTTTCTTTCGAACAAACAGAACTGGAGCTCCCCAAGGCGAAACACTCGGTCGAATGTATCCTTTATCGAGAAGATCCTGATGAAGAAGAAACAGAAGAACCAATCTTCTTAAAGATTTTGCCTTTAGGACGCAGAGTAGGTTGCTGAGTAGGTACTGATGGCGGAGGAAGAAACTGTGGACCTCCCCTTCTCAGTCCTGATTCTACCATCTTTGCTCGTTCCACTGCATCAGCATAAGTAGTAGGCGAGCCAGCAGTCACCAAAGTAAATAGGGTAGGATGCAACCCATTGACAAACCTATTAAATTTCGCCTTTGGATTTGCTGCTACATGTGGTGCATATTTCAGCAGGATAGAGAATTTTGAGGCATATTCTTCAACTGTCATGATTCCCTGCTGCAAATTATTAAATTCATTTTCCTGAGCAGTATAATAGGATGGTGGTGAATACTGCTCCAGAAATTGGGCCTTAAAGACATCCCAAGATACTTCAACTCCAGCTTCAACCAAACCAATCTCAGCGGCTTCCCACCAAGATTGTGCACTATCCTTTAACTGATATAAGGCAAGTGGCAGTTTACGATATTCAGGATACTCAATCAGTCTAAATAGCTGTTCGATCTCTTTCAACCACGATTCAGCTCGTGCAGAACCCTCTGTTCCACGAAATTTGGGCGGATGCAAATTCTGAAATCGAGCCATGATAAGATCCATAGACATCTCTTCAAACTGATCAATCACACGCTCAACACTGGTGCTATCGGCAGCCTCAGCTTCAATAGCAGGTGCCTTTCCCTTACCCCGACCTCTTGCTTTTCTAAACATCGACAAACTCAAATGGCAACAACATAATTCAAAACAAATATACAAACAATACATATCAATTTATCTCATGTCCAATCAAACAAGAGCAAAGAATTTCAGATAATTCAAACACATGCGCACATATATCTTTGTGCCTATGTCAGTGTACACAAAACTCAAGAGCATTCCCAGTTATGCTCTGATACCATACTGTGAGGGCCCGATCCTAATAATGTGATTAGTTATCACACGATGATATTTATAGCGTAAACAGCGGAAGATTTGTTTAATATTTATTAACATGTGGCCCTAAAAATTTCGGCATGACCTCGTCGCACGAGAAACATACCACAAATACCAATAGACTTATACTGAAAATATATAACTACCACCAGTTTCATATTCATCAACACAAACCAACATAAACAAATCTAACTATTAAGCACATATCCATACTGGGCGAAAATAAACTAAATATACATAAACTCCCTACACTCCAGGGACACACCCCTGGTACATATACGACTGGGATAAGAAGGAAAATAAACCTCTCAAGTGTGGCTCCCACCGGATGTGTACTCCCTGGGGTCCTGACCACCTGTACTGCCTGCCATTGTCCACACACAAAGACAACAACAGCCCCCCTTGGGGGTGAGCAAAAGCCCAATATGGAACGATCATGGAATATACATCATGTATCTATAAAATGATATATGAAATGAAATGCAATGCATGTCATGTCATGTCGGTATCATACACCCATCCGCTGGGTATCTCGGAGCCAATAAATGAAAGTCCAAATACTACATAGCTAAGCTCGAGCATGTCAAGCAAAGGAATGTCTATATGGTGCGTCGTCAAAGCGTCACCGCATCCCAGCTCTTGACATCAGATCATATCATACAGATGACGTCAGCAAGGCGCCACCTTATAACAGTCTCAATAAATAGGGATAATCCAGAGGATGACGCCGGCAAACGCCACCAATCCCCATATCAACAAATCATAGCAATCATAAGGGCCACGAATCTCTATGCCTTTCATGAAATTTATTGCCAGTCATAGCACCGTGTACAACCCTTATGATTGATCGAATCCAAAAGAATAGGGTATCAAAGAATCGTAGCTCAACATGTATGTCATGCATCGATGTATGTGTAAAAACTGATGTGTGTTAACAAAACATTTATTTTCATACATCGATGTGCAATTATGAATGCCATGAATGCCACATAATTTAAGTAAAATCACGTAGCCACGTAAAATCAAGTAATTCACAGAAGTCATCAAATCATATACCAACTGATACAGATACCTGTTGTATGTTACCCGATCGCAACATACCTTTACTTCTCGATATCTGAGGGTCGACTTGAACTTGTAGAGTCGATGTATTCACTGTATATTAATGAAATTCACCATTCACTAAATTACTCATTAAACATTGGTTATCAATTGTAGTCATAGCTTAACAAATTTAGGGTAATTAAATTTGATGCGATTACATCACAATTTAATTTGCTAAATTATTTTTTAATCAATTCAAATTTATTTTTACTAATTATAGTCCAAATTAACTGGTAATTATCAAAGCAAAGTCGGAAAAATCGAATAACGAATTTACCCAAAATCGCACACAGTTCACGCACGGTTTTCTTCCGATTCCGGCGATCTCCGGCGGCGGTACTGGTGGTGACCGGTTCAGAAAGCTTCGTCTAGGTGAGGAGAAGAGATTCGGTGCTTGGCTTCGTCCAATTTGTTGTAAACTCGAAGAAATCGAATCAAAAGCTCAGAAACCCTAATCTGCACGATCTCGTCCGTTCCAGAGTAAAATCGAAGCACTTTTTGAACACCAAAATTCAATTATCTGGTATGGAAAGTTTCGTATCTGAGTTAGGAACACGGTGGTAGGTCGGTCTCGTCGAGAGGTGGTCGGACGGCGGCGAACGGAACAGATTTATACGCGGTGGTCGGTGAATCGCGAGAGAAGTGCGTGTTTTCGCACATTTTAGTAGGTGTCCACGACTGTGTGTTTTGAATGTGTTTACTGTGTGTTTTACGTCCTACATCGATATATATTAATTCCCGACCAATTATGAACATCGGGGTGTCACCGGTGTACTGGTGCATGTACATTGCATGTACAGTTCACACCTGACTTCGTGTCACTACTTCAATCAAAAAAATGAAATCTATCATTTTAATACAAATTTTATATTTACTAAATTAATTTAACAAAATTAAATATAATTAACGTTAATCGAACATCGGGGCATCACATCTACACTGATCACAAGAGCTTAAAGTATATTTTTACTCAAAAGGAGTTGAATATGAGACAGAGAAGATGGTTAGAGCTGATCAAGGACTATGATGTGAAATTGCACTATCATCCTGGAAAGAGTAATGCGGTAGCAGATGCATTAAGCAGGAATAGTTATGGATCAATGCTATTGAATACGCAGCAGAAACTCATTGACGAGATGTCAAAGTTAAATCTGAGTGTTGAATCAAGAGACGACCAAAACGGGACGACGATATTGTGTAATCTCATGGTACAACCTGATCTTATTCTCAGGATTAAGGAAGCACAATCAAAGGACTTTCTTACAAAGAGCTCAATCAAACCAAGAAAGTTTTAGAATGCATGAAGATGGGACATTGAGATTCAATGATAGACTATTTGTTCCAGCGGTATCAACACTCGGGGGCGAAGTCTTACAAGATTCACATCAGACAATATTGGCATGCATCCAGGACAGAATAAAATGTATCAAGATATGAAGCAATTATTTTGGTGGCCAGGAATGAAGCAAGATATCGTAAAGTTTGTGTCCAAGTGTTTAGTGTGTCAACAAGTGAAAGTTGGAAGACAAAAGCCAGCAGGAACACTGAGAAATTTGGACATACCAAACTGGAAATGGGAGCATATTACTATGGACTTTGTGACCGGATTACCCAAGACTACGACACAAAAAGATTCAGTTTGGGTTATTGTAGATCGACTTACTAAGTGTGCTCACTTTATACCGATGAAGAAGACCACATCAATGAATGATTTAGCAAGGATTTACATTGATCAAGTGGTGTGTTTGCATGGGATACCAGTCAGTATTATATCTGATCGAGATGCTCGATTCACATCTCAATTCTGGAAGAGTTTACAATCTGTGTTGGGAACGAATTTGAAATACAGTATAACTTTCCATCCACAGACGGACGGACAATCTGAAAGAACAATTCAAATTCTCGAGGATTTACTTAGAACATGTGTTTTGGATTTTCAAGGACAGTGGGATCGTCATCTGAAACTGGCAGAGTTTGTGTATAATAACAGCTATCAATCTAGTATTCAAATGGCACCATTCGAAGCTTTGTATGGAAGGAAATGTCGAACACCACAGTGTTGGTTTGATGTTGGCGAGAAGGTATTGGAAGGGACCAGAGTTGATCAAACTCATGAATGAAAATGTTTCCATCATCAAACAGAGGTTACTTACAGCTCAGAGTCGATAGAAAAGTTGGGCTGATGTTCGCAGACGAGATTTAGAATTTCAGCAAGGGGATAAGGTATACTTGAAAGTATCACCATTCAGAGGAGTAATGAGGTTTGGCAAGCATGGGAAGTTAAGTCCGAGATTCATAGGACCATATGAAATTCTGGAAAGAATAGGAACTTTGGCTTATCGACTTGCTCTACCTCCGGAACTAGATCGAGTACATACTGTGTTTCACATCTCGATGCTCAGGAGGTATGTTTCAGATGAAAGTCATGTGCTTAAAGCAACAGTGATTGAGATATCCAAGGAGTGTACATATTCAGAATATCCTATCAAGATACTCGACCGTCAAGAGAGAATTCTACGAACTAAGACAATTCCCTTTGTAAAGGTTCAATGGAGCAATCATTCACCTGATGAAGCAACATGGGAAAAAGAAGAAGAATTATATTCTAAGTATCCAGATATAAAACGTGATACAAGTTTCGATGACGAAACTTTTTAGAATGTCTGGAGATTGTAATGGTTCGATTTTTAAAGGAAAATTATTGATCCGTTTTTTTTAATAAAGTTTGTAAATTATAATATTAATAATAATAATAATAACAATTAATAATATAATAATATTAATATGGTAATTAAGGGAGATAAAGAGTGATAACTGAAGCATTTAGCTTCAGAAATCTGCATCGCTTCTCTTCGTCCCCTTCGTTTCTCTTCGTCCGTTTCTTCGTCATTCGTCCGTTTCATTCTCCATAAAAACAATCGATATTCCAACCCTTCACATACATGTTGGTAACTGATATGAACCATAAACCTCTATTTAATTTCCTACCCACAAGAACCATGGTAAATCCGAAGAAAGTTTCATCGGTTTTCATTTCAGAAAATTTTAGATTCTCTAAATTTTCGGTTTTAGTACTGAAATCCTTTCCAGATTCGAGTGGTATCAAGTAACAGCGAGAAAATCGGATTTGGGCAGAAAACTGGTATGGAAATTTGATGTTGATGTTTCGAATTTATTTCTCTGTTTCGATTTTTGGTTCTGAAATTGGTTAGGTTAGTGGTTAGGGTTAGATTGAAGTGTGTTGGTTAATAATTTGTCAAGAACATCATATTTTTCAGAATTAAAGTTCGAAAGACTTATATGGTTTGAGTTCGAAATTTTGTTCTGGAATTTGAAAACTGGATGTCTTTGATCGAAGGTTAGGAAATTTCAATTGAAAAATGTTGTGTGAATTGGAGGATGAATTCGAAGATGTTACTGGAAAATTTTAGTCCGAAAATGTTAATGGAATAGAATTTTGTTAGAAGATGATGAGATTTTTTTTTTCGAAAACAAATCGGTGTTCATTCCATAAACAGGTTGAATAACATAAGTTAGGATTAAGTTAGGATGTTATAGAACCAAGATAAATGAATATGGTTGGATAATGTTGAAATGAATAATAGGAAATACTTGATATCTTGGAGATTGTGGGAAGGTTTGTAGCTTGACGTTGTTAGGAAGCTTTGAGGTACGTAAAGGGAGTTGCATTTTTCACAAATTATTTCAAGTATTTTATGTTATTTATTTTTGAAATGTTTTGGGCTATTAAGCATGCAAGGTTATTTTGAAAGAAATGATTTTTGATAGAAATGTGATTTTGTTGAAAAATGGAATTTTGAATAGCATTTTATTGTGTGAAAAACTATTTTGAAATGCCATGCTTGTTTTGATTCAATGTATATGATTTGAGGTTTGTGAACTATGGATATTTTCGTTTCGTTGTGGCTCGCATTGCGACGAGAATAAAAACGCGCATACTTTCGGCTCGTTAGTGACGAGAATAAAGAAACGCATTTCGTTTTGCCCGAAGACAGTGGGGGTATAATATCTGTCGATACCCTTCCAGCGGGTATAGTCTGGAATGATATCATTGTGTCACATCCGTATTTGAGTATGCATTTGTTTCATTACAGCATAGCTATGTTTAATGGTTAATTCTATAATGTTAAGGCATTATATGATATTGTTATTCGTTTCCGTTACGTTTAGTTGGTTATCTGTGCAGTTATTTTCGTTATGATTCCGTAAAATGAAATTTAGTTCCGTTGACTGCTCGGATTAAACCATATATGTGTGAAAGTTATTTTGGATATGAAAGTATATTATTTTTCGTCACATTATGAAAAATGATGTTTTTGATATTTTATCAAAATGTTTATTATGCTTACTATAAAATGCTGCAACTTACCTTTACCTGTAATGTGACATATTACATATGGAGTTGAAGATTTAGACGATGCAGAGGGTATTTAGTTATGAAATGAAAATTAATTATGTTGGAGGTTATGTTTTATTTTGAGGACATGGAGTATTTTATTTTGATTTTAGTTGTTTTTGGATATTAAGACTTCCGTTGAGTTTAGTTATTTGATTTTATGATTTTGTTATTGTGGTTGTAGTGATCTGGTAGATCACAGGGCACAATTTTTAAGAGGAGACTCTGCCCCAATTTTTCTAAGATAAAAGTCACGGGTAAAAATTATTAAGTCAAACATCCGATAAGAATTAAAACGTTTCCGCTAAACATAACTTCAAAGTGATATTAAGTTTTTGAATTAAGTGAAGCCTGGTATTCAAGCAATTGAATACGGCGGGCGACCCGTCTGGGCGGGCCGTCACACTTGCCCCTGATGTTAGGATGTGAATTTTTCAGCACATGTTGTTTACTCTCCAAATGCATGTAAAAAGCAAGCAAACGCGCTAGAGAGATGGGATCTTTCAGCTTGTGCTTGAACCAAAATAGTTTGAACATATCCTTAAATATCTGCATTAGATTTGGATATTTATGGGTTATAGTCATTTTCTCCTGAATTTATTTCCTCAAATTTGAAATTGAACTTCTTAATATACTACAAAGTACAAAATAATGACCAGAGAATTCAAAGCAATGATTAATCTTTTACTGTAATATAAAACTTAATACTTATCGTATTAAAATTCTAATAATCATTACAATGTAATCAAATTTAGCCTTCAAATGTTTATCCTTTTAATAGTCAAATGACATTTCACACTTCAATAATTAATTAAATCCCCATTTGAGTTGCTCAACTTTTCTGATTAATTATATATTTAAATTCATAATTAAATTTTGGATTTTATTTATTCAATTTGGCCATTCAATTAGTAATAGGTAATCTGATAAAATAAATAAATAAGCATAGGTAATTATAATTTTTCTTTTAATTTAATAATGCTATTGATTCTGTATGAACAATTGAAGTTTTTCTGCCATTACAATTAATTTTCATTTAATTTGGGCTGCTCATCATTCAATGCATTTATTTTAAATTTGTCAATATATTTAATTTAAGGTAAAAAGCATAAAAACTCCATGTTAGATCAGGCCAAGATTTGATCATGCCCAGATTAGGTCATGCCAAGGTTAGGTCATGCCCAGGTTAGATCATGACAGATTTAGATCATGTCAGTTTTATATCAGACGAGGGTCATATCATGCTAATGTTAGGCCATGTCAGTGTTAGATGATGACAATGTTAGATCATTCCAATATTAGGTCATGCCAATGTTAGTTGATGCCAAAGTTAGATCATGCCAAGGTTAAGTCATGCCAGATTAGGTTATGCCAAGGTTAGGTCATGTCCAGATTTGGTCATGCTAAGGTTAGGTCAGGCCAATGTTAGATCAAGCCAAGGTGTTAGGATCAGGGTGGGTTGTCATTCCACACCCGAGTTCAACCAACTTGAGCTTCAATAGCTCGTGTTCTTGAATTAATGCACCGAGAGATTATATCGAGTTCGGTTACAAAACCGAGCGGAAGACACTCGACATAACCCGCTCTAAACCGATTAACTATTTGAAAGACATTTTAAAGATATGCAAATAAGTAAATAAACAAGTATTTGTTTATGGAAGTTCGAAGGGGGTGTAATCCTTCTACGTCTCCCATTCTTCCACCTCATGGAAGGATTCCACTAGAAGACTTTGATTTATACAATCCCGTTGTACAAACCCGATCCAGTTGGGAATTCCCCATCCAACTAGAACTCCTAGCAACTCAACTATGTATGTTCTTTAATGTCTCACATACAAAGACCTCTCATCGGTTGTGATAAATCATCAACCGTTACAATGGTATTCACTCTTCTATTTTAGCTCACAAATACAATGAATAGAGTGAATACAAAGGCACAAATGATTCCATAATGAATCTGATACAGCAAGGTAAGAGGTGCCAAAGGTTTGAGGAGTGCTCTTCATTTAGCAGCTTTTGTCTTTGAAGTTCCTCAATTGAATCCCAAGTGGGTTTGCTTTGGAAGGCTTGGATTGATCTTCAATCAGCTGTTATTGAGCTTCCAAATCATGTATATATAGCCCCAAGTAATGATATATACGTTAGATACAAGAATATAACCGTTGGGACAATTTTGGTAAGCTTTCAAACATTGCAACGGTCATATTCTGCTTTCTGGGCTATTTATGGAAGTCCCGCTGGTCCTCTAGCTGGTCTGGTCAACTGGTCCTCCAGCTGGTCCTTAAGCTCCAACTGGTCCTTCAGCTCCAACTGGTCCTTCAGCTGGTACTCCAGCTGGTCTGGTCAACTGGTACTCCAGCTGTTCCTTCAGCTCCAACTGGTCCTTCAGCTGGTACTTCAGCTGGTCCTTCAGCTCCAACTGGTCCTTCAGCTGGTACTCCAGCTGGTCTGGTCAACTGGTATTCCAGCTGGTCCTTCAGCTGGTACTGCAGTTGGTCCTTTCAGCTGGTCCTCCAGCTGGTCTGGTCAACTGGTACTGCAGCTGGTCCTTCAGCTGGTACTGCAGTTGGTCCTTTCAGCTGGTCCTCCAGCTGGTCTGGTCAACTGGTACTCCAGCTGGTCTGGTCAACTGGTATTCCAGCTGGTCCTTCAGCTGGTACTGCAGTTGGTCCTTTCAGCTGGTCTGGTCAACTGGTACTCCAGTTGGTCCTTCAGCTGGTACTGCAGTTGGTCCTTTCAGCTGGTCCTCATTTCAGCAACCAAACTCAAGGGCATTTCTTAGCACATCATCAAGCTGTAAAATATCATCTACGAACTGCACACTTGATGAAATATGTTAGCAACACAATAACAAGTTTTGTTAACATCAAAACCAAGATTATTCGGGTTTCCAAAACCCAACAATCTCCCCCTTTTTGATGATCACAAAACTTGAATAAAAATATGAACATAAAAGCATAATGTTGCATAACAAGAAAAATCATATTTTTAAACAACATATTTCTCCCCCTTTTTGTGTGAATCAAAAAGGAAGACAAATAAAATTTACTCCCCCTCAAGGATTGAGATTAAACTCTCCCCCTTAATTTTAAAAGGTTTGAAAATTTGAGCAAGTGAGAGGCAAATGGGGTAGGCTAAAACAAATTTAAAAAAAATGCAATGCACATTAATTTTTGAAAAAATAACCTCTTTTGATGATGGATGAAGCATACTTGGCAATAAATTTTAATTTCTTGACAAAACTCAACAATGTCCATTTCATCTTTCTGCGGTGGCAGCACACTTAGTCCAGGTTGAACTAATAAACTGCTTTTTCTCGAGCAAGTTTGGGCTGCAAGACCTATACCGTTGCGATCCTCTATGAGTCTAGTTTGCAACGCAAAAAACGGTTTGTCATTTGGACATTCGAGCAAGAAGTTATGCCAATTTTCCCAAAGTCCCTGCAAGCTGCCAGAAAACTAAAAGTGCTTCGAAAATTGTTAGAAAAAAAATTTCAAAATAACAATTTTAAACTTAAAATGAGTTTAAAACTTAATTGAACGAGAATTTGAACATTTAAAATAGGTTTTAAATTATTTTCGTGCAAAATGAATGCAATGAAATTGATTTTTATGCTTAAAAATTTTCATACACCAAGTTTTAGAAAATTATGCTATGAAAATAATTTCATGCTCATGAGAAATTTTCCTTAAAAGATTTCCGTCTAAAATCGGTTAAAATGCTTTCCAAGAACAACCTGGCTCTGATACCACTTGTTAGGATCGATTCCCGGGGGTGGGTTGTCATTCCACACCCGAGTTCAACCAACTTGAGCTTCAATAGCTCGTGTTCTTGAATTAATGCACCGAGAGATTATATCGAGTTCGGTTACAAAACCGAGCGGAAGACACTCGACATAACCCGCTCTAAACCGATTAACTATTTGAAAGACATTTTAAAGATATGCAAATAAAGTAAATAAAGAAGTATTTGTTTATGGAAGTTCGAAGGTGGTGTAATCCTTCTACGTCTCCCCTTCTTCCACCTCATGGAAGGATTCCACTAGAAGACTTTGATATATACAATCCCGTTGTACAAACCCGATCCAGTTGGGAATTCCCCATCCAACTAGAACTCCTAGCAACTCAACTATGTATGTTCTTTGATGTCTCACATACAAAGACCTCTCATCGGTTGTGATAAATCATCAACCGTTACAATGGTATTCACTCTTCTATTTTAGCTCACAAATACAATGAATAGAGTGAATACAAAGGCACAAATGATTCCATAATGAATCTGATACAGCAAGGTAAGAGGTGCCAAAGGTTTGAGGAGTGCTCTTCATTTAGCAGCTTTTGTCTTTGAAGTTCCTCAATTGAATCCCAAGTGGGTTTGCTTTGGAAGGCTTGGATTGATCTTCAATCAGCTGTTATTGAGCTTCCAAATCATGTATATATAGCCCCAAGTAATGATATATACGTTAGATACAAGAATATAACCGTTGGGACAATTTTGGTAAGCTTTCAAACATTGCAACGGTCATATTCTGCTTTCTGGGCTATTTATGGAAGTCCCGCTGGTCCTCTAGCTGGTCTGGTCAACTGGTCCTCCAGCTGGTCCTTCAGCTCCAACTGGTCCTTCAGCTCCAACTGGTCCTTCAGCTGGTACTCCAGCTGGTCTGGTCAACTAGTACTCCAGCTGGTCCTTCAGCTCCAACTGGTCCTTCAGCTGGTACTCCAGGTGGTCCTTCAGCTCCAACTGGTCCTTCAGCTGGTACTCCAGCTGGTCTGGTCAACTGGTATTCCAGCTGGTCCTTCAGCGGGTACTGCAGTTGGTCCTTTCAGCTGGTCCTCCAGCTGGTCTGGTCAACTGGTACTCCAGCTGGTCCTTCAGCTGGTACTGCAGTTGGTCCTTTCAGCTGGTCCTCCAGCTGGTCTGGTCAACTGGTACTCCAGCTGGTCTGGTCAACTGGTATTCCAGCTGGTCCTTCAGCTGGTACTGCAGTTGGTCCTTTCAGCTGGTCTGGTCAACTGGTACTCCAGCTGGTCCTTCAGCTGGTACTGCAGTTGGTCCTTTCAGTTGGTCCTCATTTCAGCAACCAAACTCAAGGGCATTTCTTAGCACATCATCAAGCTGTAAAATATCATCTACGAACTGCACACTTGATGAAATATGTTAGCAACACAATAACAAGTTTTGTTAACATCAAAACCAAGATTATTCGGGTTTCCAAAACCCAACAATCTCCCCCTTTTTGATGATCACAAAACTTGAATAAAAATATGAACATAAAAGCATAATGTTGCATAACAAGAAAAATCATATTTTTAAACAACATATTTCTCCCCCTTTTTGTGTGAATCAAAAAGGAAGACAAATAAAATTTACTCCCCCTCAAGGATTGAGATTAAACTCTCCCCCTTAATTTTAAAAGGTTTGAAAATTTGAGCAAGTGAGAGGCAAATGGGGTAGGCTAAAACAAATTTAAAAAAAATGCAATGCACATTAATTTATGAAAAACTAACCTCTTTTGATGATGGATGAAGCATACTTGGCGATAAATTTGAATTTCTTGACAAAACTCAACAATGTCCATTTCATCTTTCTGCGGTGGCAGCACACTTAGTCCAGGTTGAACTAATAAACTGCTTTTTCTCGAGCAAGTTTGGGCTGCAAGACCTATACCGTTGCGATCCTCTATGAGTCTAGTTTGCAACGCAAAAAAACGGTTCGTCACTTGGACATTCGAGCAAGAAGTTATGCCAATTTTCCCAAAGTCCCTGCAAGCTGCCAGAAAACTAAAAATGCTTCGAAAATTGTTAGAAAAAAAATTTCAAAATAACAATTTTAAACTTAAAATGAGTTTAAAAACTTAATTGAACGAGAATTTGAACATTTAAAATAGGTTTTAAAATTATTTTCGTGCAAAATGAATGCAATGAAATTGATTTTTATGCTCAAAAATTTTCATACACCAAGTTTTAGAAAATTATGCTATGAAAATAATTTCATGCTCATGAGAAATTTTCCTTAAAAGATTTCCGTCTAAAATCGGTTAAAATGCTTTCCAAGAACAACCTGGCTCTGATACCACTTGTTAGGATCGATTCCCGGGGGTGGGTTGTCATTCCACACCCGAGTTCAACCAACTTGAGCTTCAATAGCTCGTGTTCTTGAATTAATGCACCGAGAGATTATATCGAGTTCGGTTACAAAACCGAGCGGAAGACACTCGACATAACCCGCTCTAAACCGATTAACTATTTGAAAGACATTTTAAAGATATGCAAATAAAGTAAATAAACAAGTATTTGTTTATGGAAGTTCGAAGGTGGTGTAATCCTTCTACGTCTCCCCTTCTTCCACCTCATGGAAGGATTCCACTAGAAGACTTTGATTTATACAATCCCGTTGTACAAACCCGATCCAGTTGGGAATTCCCCATCCAACTAGAACTCCTAGCAACTCAACTATGTATGTTCTTTAATGTCTCACATACAAAGACCTCTCATCGGTTGTGATAAATCATCAACCGTTACAATGGTATTCACTCTTCTATTTTAGCTCACAAATACAATGAATAGAGTGAATACAAAGGCACAAATGATTCCATAATGAATCTGATACAGCAAGGTAAGAGGTGCCAAAGGTTTGAGGAGTGCTCTTCATTTAGCAGCTTTTGTCTTTGAAGTTCCTCAATTGAATCCCAAGTGGGTTTGCTTTGGAAGGCTTGGATTGATCTTCAATCAGCTGTTATTGAGCTTCCAAATCATGTATATATAGCCCCAAGTAATGATATATACGTTAGATACAAGAATATAACCGTTGGGACAATTTTGGTAAGCTTTCAAACATTGCAACGGTCATATTCTGCTTTCTGGGCTATTTATGGAAGTCCCGCTGGTCCTCTAGCTGGACTGGTCAACTGGTCCTCCAGCTGGTCCTTAAGCTCCAACTGGTCCTTCAGCTCCAACTGGTCCTTCAGCTGGTACTCCAGCTGGTCTGGTCAACTGGTACTCCAGCTGGTCCTTCAGCTCCAACTGGTCCTTCAGCTGGTACTCCAGGTGGTCCTTCAGCTCCAACTGGTCCTTCAGCTGGTACTCCAGCTGGTCTGGTCAACTGGTATTCCAGCTGGTCCTTCAGCTGGTACTGCAGTTGGTCCTTTCAGCTGGTCCTCCAGCTGGTCTGGTCAACTGGTACTCCAGCTGGTCCTTCAGCTGGTACTGCAGTTGGTCCTTTCAGCTGGTCCTCCAGCTGGTCTGGTCAACTGGTACTCCAGCTGGTCTGGTCAACTGGTATTCCAGCTGGTCCTTCAGCTGGTACTGCAGTTGGTCCTTTCAGCTGGTCTGGTCAACTGGTACTCCAGCTGGTCCTTCAGCTGGTACTGCAGTTGGTCCTTTCAGCTGGTCCTCATTTCAGCAACCAAACTCAAGGGCATTTCTTAGCACATCATCAAGCTGTAAAATATCATCTACGAACTGCACACTTGATGAAATATGTTAGCAACACAATAACAAGTTTTGTTAACATCAAAACCAAGATTATTCGGGTTTCCAAAACCCAACAATCTCCCCCTTTTTGATGATCACAAAACTTGAATAAAAATATGAACATAAAAGCATAATGTTGCATAACAAGAAAAATCATATTTTTAAACAACATATTTCTCCCCCTTTTTGTGTGAATCAAAAAGGAAGACAAATAAAATTTACTCCCCCTCAAGGATTGAGATTAAACTCTCCCCCTTAATTTTAAAAGGTTTGAAAATTTGAGCAAGTGAGGGGCAAATGGGGTAGGCTAAAACAAATTTAAAAAAAATGCAATGCACATTAATTTTTGAAAAAATAACCTCTTTTGATGATGGATGAAGCATACTTGGCAATAAATTTGAATTTCTTGACAAAACTCAACAATGTCCATTTCATCTTTCTGCGGTGGCAGCACACTTAGTCCAGGTTGAACTAATAAACTACTTTTTCTCGAGCAAGTTTGGGCTGCAAGACCTATACCGTTGCGATCCTCTATGAGTCTAGTTTGCAACGCAAAAAACGGTTCGTCATTTGGACATTCGAGCAAGAAGGTATGCCAATTTTCCCAAAGTCCCTGCAAGCTGCCAGAAAACTAAAAATGCTTCGAAAATTGTTAGAAAAAAAATTTCAAAATAACAATTTTAAACTTAAAATGAGTTTAAAACTTAATTGAACGAGAATTTGAACATTTAAAATAGGTTTTAAAATTATTTTCGTGCAAAATGAATGCAATGAAATTGATTTTTATGCTTAAAAATTTTCATACACCAAGTTTTAGAAAATTATGCTATGAAAATAATTTCATGCTCATGAGAAATTTTCCTTAAAAGATTTCCGTCTAAAATTGGTTAAAATGCTTTCCAAGAACAACCTGGCTCTGATACCACTTGTTAGGATCGATTCCCGGGGGTGGGTTGTCATTCCACACCCGAGTTCAACCAACTTGAGCTTCAATAGCTCGTGTTCTTGAATTAATGCACCGAGAGATTATATCGAGTTCGGTTACAAAACCGAGCGGAAGACACTCGACATAACCCGCTCTAAACCGATTAACTATTTGAAAGACATTTTAAAGATATGCAAATAAAGTAAATAAACAAGTATTTGTTTATGGAAGTTCGAAGGTGGTGTAATCCTTCTACGTCTCCCATTCTTCCACCTCATGGAAGGATTCCACTAGAAGACTTTGATTTATACAATCCCGTTGTACAAACCCGATCCAGTTGGGAATTCCCCATCCAACTAGAACTCCTAGCAACTCAACTATGTATGTTCTTTAATGTCTCACATACAAAGACCTCTCATCGGTTGTGATAAATCATCAACCGTTACAATTCACTCTTCTATTTTAGCTCACAAATACAATGAATAGAGTGAATACAAAGGCAAATGATTCCATAATGAATCTGATACAGCAAGGTAAGAGGTGCCAAAGGTTTGAGGAGTGCTCTTCATTTAGCAGCTTTTGTCTTTGAAGTTCCTCAATTGAATCCCAAGTGGGTTTGCTTTGGAAGGCTTGGATTGATCTTCAATCAGCTGTTATTGAGCTTCCAAATCATGTATATATAGCCCCAAGTAATGATATATACGTTAGATACAAGAATATAACCGTTGGGACAATTTGGGTAAGCTTTCAAACATTGCAACGGTCATATTCTGCTTTCTGGGCTATTTATGGAAGTCCCGCTGGTCCTCTAGCTGGTCTGGTCAACTGGTCCTCCAGCTGGTCCTTCAGCTCCAACTGGTCCTTCAGCTCCAACTGGTCCTTCAGCTGGTACTCCAGCTGGTCTGGTCAACTGGTACTCCAGCTGGTCCTTCAGCTCCAACTGGTCTTTCAGCTGGTACTCCAGCTGGTCCTTCAGCTCCAACTGGTCCTTCAGCTGGTACTCCAGCTGGTCTGGTCAACTGGTATTCCAGCTGGTCCTTCAGCTGGTACTGCAGTTGGTCCTTTCAGCTGGTCCTCCAGCTGGTCTGGTCAACTGGTAATCCAGCTGGTCCTTCAGCTGGTACTGCAGTTGGTCCTTTCAGCTGGTCCTCCAGCTGGTCTGGTCAACTTGTACTCCAGCTGGTCTGGTCAACTGGTATTCCAGCTGGTCCTTCAGCTGGTACTGCAGTTGGTCCTTTCAGCTGGTCTGGTCAACTGGTACTCGAGCTGGTCCTTCAGCTGGTACTGCAGTTGGTCCTTTCAGCTGGTCCTCATTTCAGCAACCAAACTCAATGGCATTTCTTAGCACATCATCAAGCTGTAAAATATCATCTACGAACTGCACACTTGATGAAATATGTTAGCAACACAATAACAAGTTTTGTTAACATCAAAACCAAGATTATTCGGGTTTCCAAAACCCAACACAAGGTTACATCGTGACATGTTTAAATCATGTCATAACATTGGCATGAGCTAATCTGGGTATGACCTAACCTTGGCATGACTTAATCTTCGCATGACCTAACCTTGGCAAGATCTAACTTGGCATGATCAAACACTGGAATGACAGAACATGGTATGATCTAACACTCGCCTGATCTAATATGGGCATGATCTAAACTTGTCATGATGTAAGCTTTGCTTTATCTAACATTGGCATGACCTAACATTAGGATGGCATAACCTTTGCAAGATCTAACTCCCGCCTGATCTAACACTGACATGATCTCAATATTAGGTCATGCCAATGTTATATGATGCCAAAGTTAGATCATGCCAAGGTTAAAACATGTGCAGATTAGGTTATGCCAGGGTTAGGTCATGTCCAGATTTGGTCATGCCAAGGTTAGGTCAGGCCAATGTTAGATCAAGCCAATGTTACATTGTGACATGTTTAAATCATGTCATAACATTGGCATGTGCTAATATGGGTATGATCTAACCTTGGCATGACTTACTCTTGGCATGACCTAACACTGACATGATCTAAACCTGTCATGATCTGACATTGGCTTGATCTAATATTGGCATGATCTAAGGGCATGATCTAACATTGATATTACTTTTGAAAAAATGTACACGAATAATTATAATAATGATAATAATAATAATAATAAGGCTCAGAGTACACATCTTCGGAATTAGTTGTTCTGCTTCGAGGTACTTGTACGTGTTTGTAATAATAATAAATAATTGTAATAACAAAAATAATAATAACAATCGTATCATCCTGCTAGGGGTACGTGAACTGCCACGATCATGGCCCGACGGGAATGTGCACGAGAACTTTGCACCTGCTATTCACCATAAATGCACACAATAACTTTGATCACGCGGCACTAGTAGAAAAATCGACTTTAGTGACACTAAAAAGCGTCGCGAAATGTGGTTATAGTGACGCTTTTACGTTTAGTGACGCTTGCTTGAGGCGTCGCGTAGGTGAGTGTTTCAATAGTTATGTAGATAGTGACGCTTGAAATAGTCACGAAAAGACCATATTCACGTCGCTTTAAAGCGTCACTATAACATACATACATATTGAAACACCCACCTACATAACGCTTTAAACAAACGTCATGAAAACAAAAGTGTACTATATATATTTCAAACACACAACACTTAATTGCAACACAATAACCTAAAAGCTGTTTTTTTCCTTCGTTTTTCGTGCTTATACATATAAAAACAAATTAAAAGCAAAAATCTGAATTAACTTAAAATCATGAAACCTGTCACAAAATTATATCCAATGAGCATAAATTACAAAAAACTAGTAAAATTAAAATAATTTGAATAAAAGTTAGTACAATTATCAAAGTTATTGCAATCGTTTCAAATAGTTCGCACAAACTATCAAAGTCATCCTCTTGGATATCTACCAAGTAGTTCACACATAAAGTTGAATAAAAGTTAGTACAATTAATCGTTTCAAGTAGTTCGCACAAACTATCAAAGTCATCCTCTTGGATATCTACCAAGTAGTTCACACATACTATCTAGATATTCTTGCTCCATTCGACTCTTTTCAAGCTTTGGGATCCCACCAGCAAGAGTAATATCACCAATAATAGCTGTCAATAGGAACGAAACAATAAGCAATCCAGTACAAATTGCACTGAAGCAAGCATCAAAAATTGCATCAAATAAATAAACGAGATAAACAAAAGAACAAACAATATAAGATCATCGAGATCAAATCATCATTCATGAATATCCCTTCAACCTAAATCATTGATCACATAATCACATCATTCAGGAATACGATAGAAGGTACCTTAGAGTAACCATAATTCATTCCTTGTGAGAATGCACCCTAGTTAACAAGTTGTGCAATTAACAGAAATAGCAGTTTAACATTGCCCATCAATAACATTTAATAATCATGTAAAAAACAGAGAATAAATGATAGTGAGGCAAAATTTGGGGTAACGACTCTCACCACAGCGGCCATTGCAAGGCATATAGCCCGCACAACACAATATACTTGTGACAAACAGCAACAAACTTATTTGGTTCCCTGCAAGTAGGTCTCACTACAAGAAAGTAGGTCTCCCTCGGAAAATCAAAGAAATTTAATGGTCTCTAAGGAAAATAAATAAAATAACAGCATGGAAATGGAATTTACCTAGTGCAAATTTCCATGGGTTCTGGCATTAGTTTACCATCAATGAACACATAGAGTGAGTCACGCTTCAAGAAATCACGAAGAACAACAATATTATTCTTGAAAAAGCGAAGACAAAGAACAACGGTTGAGACAAAGAACAAAAAATAGAATCACTCAATCACCAAGCAATAAAACTCTTTTAGTTTATTAAAACAAAGATCCTGATGGAGATAAACCAACTTAAATATTATGATATTGTCACTTGCTTTAAGCTTTTAAACTATATTATTTTCTTTTTTAATTTTGTCAAATTAAGCCCAGCGACATTTTAGATTGTATTGTATTTTCGAAGATGTAAATTGGTTTTAAGATCACTCTTGCCAATTGGGAATCCCCATGTTCCATCCAAAAGAAAGGATGGGAATTGTTAAGTGTGAGATTAGAAGATTTTTGTAATATTGTATAACAATATTAAGGCTGTCAAGACATAATGTTGTTCCATGTCCACAAACCACTCCAACTAAATTTAGAGGCAAATTTATTCTATTTCTACAGTTTAGTCTCCAATCTTAAGAATAAGTATATGCATAAAATTAATAAATATTCGGATCTGAATTAAAACACAACAGAAGAGGTTGGAGACCATTAGCTTCCATGACTAACTGCTGACTCTTTGGATTATTCTGCACAATAATGCTAACAACTTCAGCAGTCTTGCCCCTGATGTTAGGATGTGAATTTTTCAGCACATGTTGTTTACTCTCCAAATGCATGTAAGAAAGCAAGCAAACGCGCAAGAGAGATGGGATCTTTCAGCTTGTGCTTGAACCAAAATAGTTTGAACATATCTTAAATATCTGCATTAGATTTGGATATTTATGGGTTATAGTCATTTTCTCCTGAATTTATTTCCTCAAATTTGAAATTGAACTTCTTAATATACTACAAAGTACAAAATAATGACAAGAGAATTCAAAGCACTGATTAATCTTTTACTGTAATATAAAACTTAATACTTATCGTATTAAAATTCTAATAATCATTACAATGTAATCAAATTTAGCCTTCAAATGTTTATCCTTTTAATAGTCAAATGACATTTCACACTTCAATAATTAATTAAATCCCCATTTGAGTTGCTCAACTTTTCTGATTAATTATATATTTAAATTCATAATTAAATTTTGGATTTTAATTATTCAATTTGGCCATTCAATTAGTAATAGGTAATCTGATAAAATAAATAAATAAGCATAGGTAATTATAATTTTTCTTTTAATTTAATAATGCTATTGATTCAGTATTAACAATTGAAGTTTTTCTGCCGTTACAATTAATTTTCATTTAATTTGGGCTGCTCATCATTCAATGCATTTATTTTAAATTTGTCAATATATTTAATTTAGGGTAAAAAGCATAAAAACTCCATGTTAGATCAGGCCAAGATTTGATCATGCCCAGATTAGGTCATGCCAAGGTTAGGTCATGCCCAGGTTAGATCATGACAGATTTAGATCATGTCTGTTTTATATCAGACGAGGGTCAGATCATGCTAATGTTAGGCCATGTCAGTGTTAGATGATGACAATGTTAGATCATTCCAATATTAGGTCATGCCAATGTTAGTTGATGCCAAAGTTAGATCATGCCAAGGTTAAGTCATGCCCAGATTAGGTTATGCCAAGGTTAGGTCATGTCCAGATTTGGTCATGCCAAGGTTAGGTCAGGCCAATGTTAGATCAAGCCAAGGTTACATCGTGACATGTTTAAATCATGTCATAACATTGGCATGACCTAATCTGGGTATGACCTAACCTTGGCATGACTTAATCTTCGCATGACCTAACATTGGTAAGATCTAACTTTGGCATGATCAAACACTGGAATGACAGAACATGGTATGATCTAACCCTCGCCTGATCTAATATGGGCATGATCTAAACTTGTCATGATGTAACCTTTGCTTTATCTAACATTGGCATGACCTAACATTACGATGGCCTAACATTTGCATGATCTAACTCCCACCTGATCTAACACTGACATGATCTCAATATTAGATCATGCCAATGTTAGATGATGCCAAAGTTAGATCATGCCAAGGTTAAGTCATGCCCAGATTAGGTTATGCCAAGGTTAGGTCATGTCCAGATTTGGTCATGCCAAGGTTAGGTCAGACCAAGGTTAGATCAAGCCAATGTTACATCGTGACATGTTTAAATCATGTCATAACATTGGCATGACCTAATCTGGGTATGACCTAACCTTGCCATGACTTAATCTTGGCAAGATCTAACTTTGTCATGATCAAACACTGGAATGACAGAACATGGTATGATCTAACCCTAGCCTGATCTAATATGGGCGTGATCTAAACTTGTCATGATGTAAGCTTTTCTCACACAATTATGCACAACCTGCTCAGACAAAATTATTCTCCCTGCTGGTGTGGATATCGATAAGGTATCATCTAATGAAGTACTGATAATATCATGTGATGCCACAAATGCATGCGATATGAATGAGTGAGATGCTCCTGTATCAAATAACACACGTGCAGGATAATCACATAACGTGCAAATACCTGCAATAAGACCACCAGGAGCCTCCTTCGCCTGATCCTCAGTCATGGCGTACACTCTGGCCTGAGGAGGACCCGGAACAGTCTGACCTCGAGATCCTCGATACTGTGGAACATTTGACTGTTGAAATGATGGATAGGAGTAATAGGAACAATAGGAGTAGTATGTCTAAATGTACTGGGGCCACCAGGAAATCGTAGCTGAGGTTGCGAAGAAAACATGCCTCGGTTAGGACAAACTCGAGCAAAATGACCTTCTTGCCCACAGATGCGACATAAACCTAACACACCTCGACATTGATCCATGGTATGCCTTCCACCACAACGACTACAATAAGGACCAGAATAAAAACTCCTCTGTCGAGAGCCACTAGAACCGGAAGATGAGGAAGAAGAGCCTTTCTTCTTAAATATTTTACCCTTAGGACGCAAAGTAGACTGTTGAGTAGATACTGGAGGCAGAGGAAGAAACTGTGGACCTCCCCTTCTAAGTCCGGATTCTACCATCTTTGCTCGCTCCACTGCATCAACATAAGTAGTAGGGGAGCCAACAGTCACCAAAGTAAACAGGGTAGGATGCAACCCATTGACAAACCTATTAAATTTTGCCTTTGGATTTGCCGCTACATGTGGTGCATATTTCAGCAAGATAGAGAATTTTGAGGCATATTCCTCAACAGTCATATTTCCTTACTGCAGATTATTAAATTCATTTTCCTGAGCAGTATAGTAGGACGGAGGTGAATACTGCTCCAAAAATTGAGTCTTGAAGACATCCCAAGTAATTTCAATGCCAGCCTCAATTAACCCAATTTCAGCGGCTTCCCACCAAGATTGTGCACTATCCTTCAACTGATATAGGGCAAGTGGCAGTTTACGATATTCAGGATACTCAATCAGTCTGAATAAATGTTCGATCTCTTTCAACCACGATTCAGCTCGTGCAGAACCCTCTGTTCCACGGAATTTGGGCGGATGTAAATTCTGATATCGAGCCATGATAAGATCCATGGACATCTCTTCAACTGATCAATCACACGCTCAACACTGGTGCTATTGGCAGCCTCAGCTTCAATGGCAGGTGCATTTCCCTTACCCCGACCTCTTGTTCTTCTAAACATCTATAAAAGTAAGTGCCAACAACATAATGCACATCACATAAATATCATGAGTCAATTGAACTCAGATACAATCAAACAAGAACAATAGAATTCAAATAAGCCATACACATGCACACATATTTATTCGTGCCTATTTCAGTGTACATAAAACTCAAGAGCATTCCCAATTATGCTCTGATACCATCATGTGAGGGCCCAATCCTAATAATGCCATTAATTATCACACAATGATAATTATAGCGTACACAGCGGAAGATTTGTTTAACATTTATTAACATGTGGCCCTAAAAATTTTGGCATGACCTCGTCGCACGAAGAACTACCACCAATACCAATAGATCTATACTGAAAATATATAAATACCACCAATTTCATATCCATCAACACAAACTAACATAAACATATCAAACTATTAAGCACATATCCATACTGGGCGAAAATAAACTCAATATACATATATTCCTCACACTCCAGGGACACACCCCTGGTACATATACTACTGGGATAAGAAGGACATAAACCTCTCAAGTGTGGCTCCCACCGGATGTACCCTATCTGGGATCCTGACCACCTGTACTGCCTGCCATTGTCCACACACAAAGACAACAACAGCCCCCCTTGGGGTGAGCAAAATCCCAATATGGAACGACCATGGAATATATGACATGTATCTATAAAATGTGATATATGATGTAATGCAATGCAATGCATGTCATGTCGGTATCGTATTGTACCCATCCACTGGGTATATCTGAGACAACAAAAGAATGTCCAAAAATCAGAACCAATAGAATCGATATCAAATCATAGCTCGAGCATCTCATCAGTCAAGAGCAGTGACTACTCAGATAGGTCCTCAGATCAATATCAGCCTCATATCTTGACTTATAATAGGGGCCGCGAATGGCTATGTCTTATAGGCCACGTAATGCCAGACATAGTATCGTGTTCTAACCCCAGAATTAACATAGGAGCCACGAATGGCTTTGTCTTTCGGGCCATTTAATGCCAGACATAGTATCGTGTTCTAACTCCTGAATCAATCTCATACTCAACAATATCGGGGTAGCCAAGGATCATAGCTCAACGTGTATGATATGCATCGATGTATGTAGAAAACAATGATGTGTGTTAACAAAACATTTAATTTCATACACCGATGTGCCAATTCATGAATGCTACATAATTTCAATAAAATCACGTAGCCACATAATCTCACGTAATTTACCGAAGTCAACAAATCATATATCAAAGATACAGATACCTGTCGTATGTTACCCGATCGCAACATACCTTATTCTTCGGTCATTTCAATGGAAGTTGGATGCAACAGTATAAGCTACATAATTTAAAATACTCATTTAATATACACAACAATATATATTCCCATCAGCATAAACAAAATATGCTCAAGTTCTAATTAAGTAACTTTACTTACTATAGTTAGCTGCCTAAACGAATTCAAAAATAAACTTTGCCATTTCACTACTATCTAGCAACGCCTAAATGCACCAAGATATCTCCTATTTGCAGGCTATCCAATTCCAATTGAACAAGAAATAAAATGTAAATAATTAACTTACATATTAAGGGTTTCATTATTTTTATTTAAACTAGTCAACTCCCACTCTCTTCTTCCATTTTAACATAACTGGGAAACAACTAAATTTCTATTCCAATCTTCCTACAGTTGAGGTTTATTAGCATGCAGACTCATATTTGATTTCCTAGGCTCGACTTTTATATAAAATCAGCATTAACATCTCCTAAGATGCACACAAATTAGTTTAGTAAAATAGAAATTCATAATCATTAAATCTGCAGACTGAAATTAAACTGTAAAAAGGCATTAACCTTAATTCATAGGTCAATACTTGAGAGGTAACGCTTCACCAAATTTTAATGATGTTTTTGGAGCCAAATCTTGAAGGTACAAGAAGAAAAGTATGGGTTTTCTCTCTAGTTTTGCTTCACTTTGCTTTATTTTATGAAGGTGTTCGTTTCTCGTATTACGGAGGAAGTACACGTACGTACCCAGATACTCAGCATCTTGTACAAGTTAAAGGCGGTTACTCAATATCTATCTCTTTTGTCTTCTTTTTTTTTTTTTTTAATGAAAATTCAATTAAAAATTCAATTAATTTAAGAAGAATAATAAAGCTAGATGGCGTACTACATCATTTTGAGGTGATAACTTTTTCTTTCTTGATATATTAATATATTATATTATATAGTTATCTATATCTACTAATATACTAAACAACAACTATTATCCCATACATTTATTAGCATTATAATACGTACCGTGTTAATAATCATAAACTTATTTAGCATTTAAACTTGATTTATGATCATACGGTAAGAGAGCCTTACATTTCTGACTTTATAAACTACATAGAATACCTAATTAACCTTAACCAAGTTGTAAGACCTTATATAACATTTGCATGATCTAACTCTCGCCTGATCTAACACTGACATGATCTAAACTTGTCATGATCTGACATTGGCTTGAACTAATATTGGCATGATCTAAGGGCATGATCTAAAATTGATATTACTTTTGAATAAATGTACACGAATAATAATAATAATAATAAGGCTCGGGGTACACATCTTCGGAATGAGTTGTTCTGCTTCGAGGTACATGTACGTGTTTGTAATAATATTAAATAATTGTAATAACAAAAATAATAATAACAATTGTATCATCCTGCTAGGGGTACGTGAACTGCCACGATCATGGCCCGACGAGAATGTGCACGAGAAATTTGCACCTGCTATTCACCATTAATGCACACAATAACTTTGATCACGCGGCACTAGTAGAAAAATCGACTTTAGTGATACTAAAAAGCGTCGCGAAATGTGGTTATAGTGACGCTTTTACGTTTAGTGACGCTTTCTTGAGGCGTCGCGTAGATGAGTGTTTCAATAGTTATGTAGATAGTGACGCTTGAAATAGTCACGAAAAGACCATATTCACGTCGCTTTAAAGCGTCACTATAACATACATACATATTGAAACACCCACCTACATAACGCTTTAAACAAACGTCATAAAAACTAAAGTGTACTATATATATTTCAAACACACTACACTTAATTGCAACACAATAACCTAAAAGCTGTTTTTTTCCTTCGTTTTTCGTGCTTATACATATAAAAACAAATTAAAAGCAAAAATCTGTATTAACTTAAAATCATGAAACCTGTCACAAAATTATATCCAATGTTAAAGCATAAATTACAAAAAACTAGTAAAATTAAAATAAAGTTGAATAAAAGTTAGTACAATTATCAAAGTTATTGCAATCGTTTCAAGTAGTTCTCACAAACTATCAAAGTCATCCTCTTGGACATCTACCAAGTAGTTCACACATACTATCTAGATATTCCTGCTCCATTCGACACTTTTCAAGCTTTGGGATCCCACCAGCAAGAGTAATATCCCCAATAATAGCTGTCAATAGGAACGAAAAAATAAGCAATCCAGTACAAATTGCACTGAAGCAAGCATCAAAAATTGCATCAAATAAATAAACGAGATAAACAAAAGAACAAACAATATAAGATCATCATGAGATCAAATCATCATTCATGAATATCCCTTCAACCTAAATCATTGATCACATAATCACATCATTCAGGAATACGACAGAAGGTACCTTAGAGTAACCATAATTCATTCCTTGTGAGAATGCACCCTAGTTAACAAGTTGTGCAATTAACAGAAATAGCAGTTTAACATTGCCCATCAATAACATTTAATAATCATGTAAAAAACAGAGAATAAATGATAGTGAGGCAAAATTTGGGGTAACGACTCTCACCACAGCGGCCATTGCAAGGCATATAGCCCGCACAACACAATATACTTGTGACAAACAGCAACAAACTTATTTGGTTCCCTGCAAGTAGGTCTCACTACAAGAAAGTAGGTCTCCTTAGGAAAATCAAAGAAATTTAATGGTATTCCCTAAGGAAAATAAATAAAATAACAGCATGGAAATGAAATTTACCTAGTGCAAATTTTCATGGGTTCTGGCATTGGTTTACCATCAATGAACACATAGAGTAAGTCACGCTTCAAGAATCACGAAGAACAACAATATTATTCTTGAAAAGCGAAGACAAAGAACAACGGTTGAGACAAAGAACAAAAAATAGAATCACTCAATCACCAAGCAATAAAACTCATTTAGTTTATTAAAACAAAGATCCTGATGGACATAAACCAACTTAATTATTATGATATTGTCACTTGCCTTAAGCTTTTAAACTATATTATTTTCTTTTTTGATCTTGTCAAATTAAGCCCAGCGACATTTTAGATTGTATTGTATTTTCGAAGATGCAAATTGGTTTTAAGATCACTCTTGCCAATTGGGAATCACCATGTTCCATCCAAAAGAAAGCTTGGGAATTGTTAAGTGTGAGATTAGAAGATTTTTGTAATATTGTATAACAATATTAAGGCTGTCAAGACATAATGTTGTTCCATGTCCACAAACCACTCCAACTAAATTTAGAGGCAAATTTATTCTATTTCTACACTTTAGTCTCCAATCTTAAGAATAAGTATATGCATCAAATTAATAAATATCCGGATCTGAATTAAAACACAACAGAAGAGGTTGGAGACCATTAGCTTCCATGACTAACTGCTGACTCTTTGGATTATTCTGCACAATAATGCTAACAACTTCAGCAGCCTTGCCCCAGATGTTAGGATGTGAATTTTTCAGCACATGTTGTTTACTCTGCAAATGCATGTAAGAAAGCAAGCAAACGCGCAAGAGAGATGGGATCTTTCAGCTTGTACATGAACCAAAACATATCCTTAAATATCTGCATTAGATTTGGATATTTCTGGGTTATAGTCATTTTCTCCTGAATTTATTTCCTCAAATTTGAAATTCAACTTCTTAATATACTACAAAGTACAAAATAATGACCAGAGAATTCAAAGCAATGATTAATCTTTTACTGTAATATAAAACTTAATACTTATCGTATTAAAATTCTTATAATCATTACAATGTAATCAAATTTAGCCTTCAAATGTTTATCCTTTTAATAGTCAAATGACATTTCACACTTCAATAATTAATTAAATCCCCATTTGAGTTGCTCAACTTTTCTGATTAATTATATATTTAAATTCATAATTAAATTTTGGATTTTAATTATTCAATTTGGCCATTCAATTAGTAATAGGTAATCTGATAAAATAAATAAATAAGCATAGGTATTTATAATTTTTCTTTTAATATAATAATGCTATTGATTCAGATTAATAATTGAAGTTTTTCTGCATTACAATTAATTTTCATTTAATTTGGGCTGCTCATCCTTCAATGCATTTATTTTAAATTTGTCAATATATTTAATTTAGGGTAAAAAGTATAAAAACTCCATGTTAGATCAGGCCAGGTTTTGATCATGCCCAGATTAGGTCATGCCAAGGTTAGGTCATGCCCAGGTTAGATCATGACAGGTTTAGATCATGTCAGTTTTATATCAGACGAGGGTTAGATCATGCTAATGTTAGGTCATGTCAGTGTTAGATGATGACAATGTTAGATCATTCCAATATTAGGTCATGCCAATGTTAGATGATGCCAAAGTTAGATCATGCCAAGGTTAAGTCATGCCCAGATTAGGTTATGACAAGGTTAGGTCATGTCCAGATTTGGTCATGCCAATGTTAGGTCAGGCCAATGTTAGATCAAGCCAATGTTACATCGTGACATGTTAATATCATGTCATAACATTGGCATGACCTAATCTGGGTATGACCTAACTTTGGCATGACTTAATCTTGGCATGACCTAACCTTGGCATGATCTAACTTTGGCATGATCAAACACTGGAATGACAGAACATGGTATGATATAACCCTCGCCTGATCTAATATGGGCATGATCAAAACTTGTCATGATGTAAGCTTTGCTTGATCTAACATTGGCATTACCTAATATGGGCATGATCTAAACTGGGCATTATCTAGCATTAGGATGGCCTAACATTTGCATGATCTAACTCTCGCCAGATCTAACACTGACATGATCTAAACCTGTCATGATCTGACATTGGCTTGATCTAATATTGGCATGATCTAAGGGCATGATCTAACATTGATATTACTTTTGAATAAATGTACACGAATAATAATAATAATGATGATAATAATAATAATAATAATAATAAGGCTTGGGGTACACATCTGCGGAATGAGTTGTTCTGCTTCGAGGTACATGTACGTGTTTGTAATAATAATAAATAATTGTAATAACAAAAATAATAATACCAATTGTATCATCCTGCTAGGGGTACGTGAACTGCCACGATCATGGCCCGACGAGAATGTGCACGAGAAATTTGCACCTGCTATTCACCATAAATGCACACAATAACTTTGATCACGCGGCACTAGTAGAAAAATCGACTTTAGTGACACTAAAAAGCATCGCGAAATGTGGTTATAGTGACGCTTTTACGTTTAGTGACGCTTGCTTGAGGCGTCGCGTAGGTGAGTGTTTCAATAGGTATATAGATAGTGACGCTTGAAATAGTCACGAAAAGACCATATTCACGTCGCTTTAAAGCGTCACTATAACATACATACATATTGAAACACCCACCTACATAACGCTTTAGACAAACGTCATGAAAACAAAAGTGTACTATATATATTTCAAACACACTACACTTAATTGCAACACAATAACCTAAAAGCTGTTTTTTTCCTTCCTTTTTCGTGCTTATACATATAAAAACAAATTAAAAGCAAAAATATGTATTAACTTAAAATCATGAAACCTGTCACAAAATTATCCAATGTTAAAGCATAAATTACAAAAAACTAGTAAAATTAAAATAAAGTTGAATAAAAGTTAGTACAATTATCAAAGTTATTGCAATCGTTTCAAGTAGTTCGCACAAACTATCAAAGTCATCCTCTTGGACATCTACCAAGTAGTTCACACATATTATCTAGAAATTCTTGCTCCATTCGACTCTTTTCAAGCTTTGGGATCCCACCAGCAAGAGTAATATCACCAATAATAGCTATCAATAGGAACGAAACAATAAGCAATCCAGTACAAATTGCACTGAAGCAAGCATCAAAAATTGCATCAAATAAATAAACGAGATAAACAAAAGAACAAACAATATAAGAACATCATGAGATCAAATCATCATTCATGAATATCCCTTCAACGTAAATCATTGATCACATAATCACATCATTCAGGAATACGATAGAAGGTACCTGAGAGTAACCATAATTCATTCCTTGTGAGAATGCACCCTAGTTAACAAGTTGTGCAATTAACAGAAATAGCAGTTTAACATTGCCCATCAATAACATTTAATAATCATGTAAAAAACAGAGAATAAATGATAATGAGGCAAAATTTGGGGTAACGACTCTCACCACAGCGGCCATTGCAAGGCATATAGCCCGCACAACACAATATACTTGTGACAAACAGCAACAAACTTATTTGGTTCCCTGCAAGTAGGTCTCACTACAAGAAAGTAGGTCTCCCTCTGAAAATCAAAGAAATTTAATGGTATTCCTTGAACATAACTGCATGGAAATGAAATTTACCTAGTGCAAATTTCCATGGGTTCTGGCATTAGTTTACCATCAATGAACACATAGAGTAAGTCACGCTTCAAGAATCACGAAGAACAACAATATTATTCTTGAAAAGTGAAGACAAAGAACAACGGTTGAGACAAAGAACAAAAAATAGAATCACTCAATCACCAAGCAATAAAACTCATTTAGTTTATTAAAACAAAGATCCTGATGAAAATAAACCAACTTAATTATTATGATATTGTCACTTGCCTTAAGCTTTTAAACTATATTATTTTCTTTTTTTAATTTTGTCAAATTAAGCCAGCGACATTTTAGATTGTATTGTATTTTCGAAGATGTAAATTTGTTTTAAGATCACTCTTGCCAATTTTTAGCATCGAAAAGAATAAAAAAAAGGGACTGTTGAGGGTTGAGAGATGAGGAGTCAGTGGAGAGTTGGGGGTGGGGGCTTGGGTGGGGAAGAAGTGGGGAAAAGAGGCTAGAGGGATGATAAAATTTAGGAAAGAACCGTTCAAATAAAACCCATCAAAAATATGTGTCACAATAAAATGATGTTGGATATTCTTTGAATAATGTCACAATAGAAACATCATATTATGAGATTTTTCTAGTAGTGCGGATAGCGATCATAGTGTCATTTTGCTCTGCATACACATGTTTGGAATGAGTTGTCTTGATCGATAAGATCCAGACATAATAATTATTATTATTATTGTTGTTGTTAATATTATTATTACTATTATTATTATTATATTATATATGAACTTATATATGAAATTAAATAATAATAGAAAACAAGATTGCATGGTCTTGGTGGCACGTGGCTGAGGACATTCGTACGACAATGTTGTACTTGAATAAGGTACGAAGGAATTCGTTCTTCAAGGAGCGAATACAATACAAAAATTGAAAGAACGAATTCAGTCCAAATTTTTTTTTAATATAAAAATGAGTGAATTCGTTTATTGAGGAAATGAGTTCTAGCCAAAATGTTTTTTTAACAGAATTCGTTTATTGAAGTAACGAATTCTGAACAAAAATAATTCGAATTACCGTAAAATTAAATACATTTCAACTTACGTTAATTTCATATATTATTATATATTTTCAGTAGACATTAAATATGAACATTTTTTAAAATTTCAAATTACCTTGAGCAATCAATCAATAAATTCTGAAGCTACATCTTCAAATAATATTATTCTTGCTAATGTGTCATTGTCTTGCACTTTAATTTGGCGACAAACGATGAGAAGATGATTACTTTGCATCATTTGAACATTTGTGCATTTGACTGACTATATCTATTGTTTCTTTGAAACAATTGATGGCACTTTGTCCTACATCGAAGGAATGGCTAAATCCTTTGGTATAAAAGTAGGGCTAAATCCTTTGGTATAAAAGTAGGAATGAAGCTTCAATTTTAAGTGCACCAGTCACTAGTCTGTCTTATACTTTTTGATTTTATATTAGATTAAATATATCATCTCTAGTTTGTAGAGTCTTGTAATTCTTAATATACTCAGTGTTATAGCTTTGACTGAATTTCCACATCAGAAAAGATTTTATTATGTGTCTTTCTTGTAATTGAAGATGTGTGAGTCATAAAGTGTGGCTAGTGGAGAACCTTTGTGGATGTGTCTGGGGTGAAGAGAAAAATTGTGATTGTAATAATTTTTCATATAGTTTATTTTCTTCTTCGATCCTGGTGGTTTTTCTCCCCATTTAGGAGTTTTCCACGTTCAATCCTTATTGTTGTTATTCTTTCCCTTTTTTTGCTTTCTATTTCCATCAAATGTGTAGATCCTAATATATAAATTTGGAGGGTCGAATTCTCAACAACAAGTGCTACATGCACCATGTCTTGATTTATATTCAATATCACGTATAGTTGCTTTAAAGCAGTAATACATGTACTGAAAATATTAAATGTGGTAAAAACAATATAGCTTACAATGTTGATATGTATGACATGAATTTGTTTATAAACATATTTCATTTAATTTTACTTTTTTACGTCTTTTATTCCAAATATTTTCCTTTTATGTCTCTGGGTAATATTCAACTTTTTATATTTACATCCCTAACTTTTATTTCCACATATTAGGTCAATTTTGAAACCCATAGATTTCAAATCCACCATCTTTATTTTAAGTTAAATTTTTAATAATAACAAGATATTTAAAAATCCTAATTATTGAAATCATTTCAATCCAAATTTTTAAATCAATTGTTGAAATAAAATACGTCAATCTTACTGCAACTTAAGGTTGTGTTTGGATTGCAGGATTTGATTGGGAGGAAAAGATTTGATTTGAAGACGGATTTGAATAATAGATTTGAAATGACACTCATCTTGGGTGTATTTCAAATCCATATGAGTATCATTTCAAATCCATCATAATTATCATTACATCTACATAAATTACGAAATGAATGGATTTGGAAATACCCGACATAAATTCATCCAAATAATCACATGAAAATCATGGATTTAAAATTAATGGCTTCAAATCCCTCAATCCAAATGGACCCTAATTATTTTCTCCGAGTTTAGGTTTGACGAGTAAGAAGGTATGTCTATCTTTCCCCCTTTAGCCCACTCTGCGATGCTCTAACAGGCGGCCTCCCGACACTAGACTATTCCTCTGCCAAACCAGAGCGCCGATGCAGTATGGAGGATTCTATTACTGATTGAGGTTCCTTTCGTTGAGCTTACTTTGGAGTAATCCGCAACATCAGCACATCACTATACCCAATTTCTAACCCTACGAAAATGGACTCACTCTTATAGCAATGATGCTCTGGTTAAGCGGTTGTGTAATTAGGCCCACAAAGCATTCAACTCTGTTTTCCTCATTATTATGCAATTAGTTAAATTATTTGCATTTAGTAACAGTATATAACGTTTAATGCCAAGTGAAGGATAATTTCCTGTGCACCACAAGTTTATTTTTTCTGCGTAACTGCATATTGAGTTTTTGGTTAATTTCTTATATATATCATATTTTGATGGATTTTTTTAAAAAAAATACTTATGTTATTCTATATGTGATGCTCTCTTTTTTAGGGGATGAGGGGATTAGAACCCGAGACCTCTTATATTTGTATTTGTATCTTTAACATTTTAAATCTATATTATATCTAATTTGTTTCTTCATGTATCGCACATATTTCATTCTAGTATATGATAAAGTTTCAAACCAATTAAATACAAATATGTAAGGTACAAAAAAATTCCGGACATCATTAAAGTGACCATTTATTTAAGAGGAGAAAATATTTCAACTCTAAAGTTTATATTTTTTTTTAAAAAAAAAAGGTTAATCCCAAAGAAGAAACCTCCTCACTTGTGTCAGAGCCCCTTGACCAGGCAGGTTGTAAATCGAGTGATATGCACGGATGACACGGTTTCGAGGGAGAGAGCCAATAGGGTATCAATCTCAGGACAAATCTCCACAATATTTCAGTGAAATTTGCGCCACACAATATTAAAACCTGCGTTGCCGGAGGAGTCCCCCACGTCACCTCAGTCCTTACCAATCTGTCTATGCCCCTAGAGGCTCTAAAGTTTATATCTTTAAATTATTAAGAGTGGTTAATTACTGTAAGCATAAGGTACAAAAATATTCTAAAGACTATTATAACATTAGACCTTGATATATATGCATTTTTAAAGTTGCAGAAGGCTATGACCTTAATTTCTTGCAGAAACTGTCATCTCACGAGTTGACCGTTTTCAAATGAGTCTTTTAACGGAATTTATACCAATTAATGAATTCCGGCATTTTTTGTTGTGTGGATGTGTGGATTAACCTTAATTTGTCATTGGATGGTGATTATATCCATACTGAGAGTAACACTCCCGGTGTAGGATAGAAATTCTCATTTGTCGGTTACATCTACATGTTACCAAACTAATGTCTTATACAATTAAGTCCATATACCAATTCAAAGATGTGAATAAAAGAGGAAGAAATCCAAATTAAAAGACTCAATTATTGCTACATATTCTATATATATTTTAATTATATCCATGTCTACATTACATTTTTAAGCAAATTTGAAATTATAAACTACTCAAAACAATTACAGGAAAAGAAAAAAAAAAGGATGAATCATATTTTAAAGTATTTTTACATACAAGTCTATGTTGGCCAATGATACAAATCATCATATTAAATTAGTGCAAAGCTCAATACATAACCCGCAATTATATATATATATATATGCGATTAGAAAACAAATAGATCATATTAAATTTCAGTTATTACATATTTTATTTTTATTAATGGATGCGAGTCAAAGCATAATCAATTTAATTACCAAATTATATTTAAACCAATTTATCATATCTAATATGTATTCACGTTAATTTGCAATTATATATATTGAATTAGCATCATTGAGATAAACTAAGTATAATTGTTTGTTTTTCTCTTTCTTGATACAAAGAGGAGGGGTGGGTCATGGGTGTCGAATGGGAGACCAAGTGCTAATTGAACACTTCAGGTGCCACTAGGCTACTAAGACATTGGTTTATGATTGTTTTTGGTGTGCCTGTCTCAATAAAAGAAAGATTTCTCATTGCTCCATCAAATTTCAAAGATCAAACTATGATTGCTTTGGTATGCCCATTTAAAAATCAAAAGTTTCAATAAAGTAGTGCTTTATTTCCACTCGAACTAAAACAGTTATGAAAAGTTAGACCTAACAAAATAACTCAAAAAACTCAAAACTTTACACAAGACCTCTCGAGAACCATGATATCACGAATCAAGTTTGAGATGGAGACGAACCGTGACAGCTTTTACCCAGTGGAGATGGACGTAGGCTAGGAGTTTGCTTTATTTCGACTCGAACTTGGGCTTCTTTTGGTTCTAATTTCAGTCAGCCGAGGGGAAGTCATCTGAGATAAACGTGGGCTGTAAACGGATCTAGTAGCATCCCATAATTTAAACAGATTTCCCATTTGTTAACTATAATCATCTTCAGTCTCATTTAACATATACTAAAATGTTCTTATGGGTGTTTTGGATTGAAGTCATTTGAAATATGATTGTATAAATGAAAAGCTTTTACTCTAGATTTCAGATTCGTTTTAAGCACGAGAATTCAAATTTTTATGAAGTTGTATTGAGAGTTGTCACGTATTGGGAAACTAGAAACTATGTTAACTTTTTATAAAATAAATGAATTACTTCATTCATTGCCAACTCCATGTATTATTAGTGTCTATAAATTGTATTACAAATTAGCTTGTGCATAGATTCGAAGTGTATTCAATTTTGGGTCTAAAAAGTTTTTAATAGTATAGTTTTATAATTATTTTCTTAAATAATTTTTATAAAAAATTGAATACATGTATATATTAAATTGTTCTATGACACTTGTTCACCGAAACATTGACTATGTTGATAGATAACATATAAATGGTGATGATTAGTTAATCATAGGGTTAATTATTAGGTTTGTTATAGAAACTATTTATTTTCATCTAAATGATTAAACTCTTGGATGGTGCTAACAGATTGAATATCGCTTTAATGATATTGAAATGTATAATAGAAAATCTTTGAAATTTTGGAGAATTGCTGGGAAAGTTTTTGCTTGAACGTCGTTAGGAGGCTTTGATGTACGTAAATGGAGATTCATTTACGCAAATTATTTTAAGTAGTCTCTGTTATTTATTTCTGAAATATTTTGGAATAATAAGCATGCGAAGTACTTTTGGAAAATGATTTTTGATAGAATATGATTTTCTGAAAATATGTTTTTGAATAGCTTTGTTGTTGTGTGGAAAACTATTTTGATATGACATGTTTGTTTTGATTCATTGAATATGATTTGAGGTTGTGAACGGATGACGTTCTTTGTATTGTGTGTCTCGCTTGCGACGAGGGTAAAAACATGCACATTTTCGGCTCGTTGGCGATGAGAATATGTAAATGCATTTGTTTTGCCAGAAGGCAAAAAGTGTATAGTATATGCCGATACCCTTCCAGCGGATATACGTGTCACCTCCTCATTTGAGTATGCATTTGTTTCATTACAAATATATGGCTATCATGTGGTTGTTAATGTTCATTATGCTAGGATTATTGGGTTTTAATCATTAAAAGCCCAATATTATTATTAATTTTTGTTAATGAGAACAAAATTATGGTAAGTTAATTATGAAAGGCAATTAGGCTAAAGAAATCCCACATTGAGTAATTGAGGCACTTATGGTTTGTTTAAATTGAGATACAAATCATTAGAGTGTAGTTAAGTAGAAAAGATGGGTGCCCCTTGCGCGCCGTCCGTCCGTCCGCTCGGCTCGTCTCGTCTCGACTCGACTCGCCACGCCCCGCCCCGCCCCGCCACGCCACGCCACGCCTCGCCTCGCCTCGCCTCGTCGCGTCGCGCGTGTCACTGCCGCGAAGGCAGTCCTATCTTTTTACTACTCGGATTTCTGAAATGACTTTTCATATGCCTGACTTTTCATATTCTGCTGAGTATTAAGTTTGAGACTTTTTACCTACCTGCAGAATTGATGTCAGATTTAAGTGTGATACTTAAATCCGAAATGAATATGATGTTAAGTGTTGAGACTTTTCATCTAACCCACTATGCATTGTCATTTAAGTTGTGTCCTTTGGTAGGCCTGCTGTTGCAGCTATATAAGCTGCTCCAGCCTCATTCTTTATCTTATCCCGAATTTGCATTTGCATATCATATCATCTTCTTGAGAGTACTACACACTTCTTAGTGTTCGAGTGAGTCTGTCTGGGTTTCTGCTTCAACCCATACAGAGGTGTTTGGGACGTTGTACATTGGAACTCTCTTGTCCAGGAGGCCATATGTTGTAGGCGGGCAATTTAGAGTTTACGGGCACACGGTTTACTGTGGCCTCGTCCAACAACAAAGTTTCTGCCCAGTTTATTTAAACTGTTTGTTGTAAGTTTTTACTGTTTCGAGCATTTTATTATAACAGAGTATTTGTGATCTTCTTATGCTTTGTCTATTTGTTTTTAAGAAAACAGAACCAACAATCGTAAACTCTAAACTTTTGTTTGTTTTGTTCTGTTTTATCAAAACTCAGCTTTCATATTTACTTAAGATATTGTTCATGAATTTTTCAAAGGTTTAAACCTACTGTTTCAAAACTGCTTTGATATTATTTGTGCTCTCCTATTTGTGTTCTGTTTTAGCTAATGGCTGACCAGTTTACCCAACCACCTGCTGTGAATAATGAGATTCCGATGATCAAAGCTAGCGGTATTGAGGCCGCAATGCCAATTCTGAGAAGTCCAATGCCGTTTTCTCAATTTGAGAAACCGGAAAAGTTCAAGGGTTCCAACTTTAAACGTTGGCAACAGAAGATGATGTTCTTCCTTACCACCTTGAACTTGACCAGGTTTCTGAAGGAGGAGAAACCGGTGGAGGACAAAGATGATCCTCAATCTGCTGTGATAGTTGAGTCCTGGATGAGTGCCGACTACCTTTGTCGTAACTACATACTGAATTCTCTTGACGATGCACTTTTTAATGTGTATTCCCCCAAGGAGACTGCTAAGAATCTTTGGGAATCGTTAGAGACAAAGTACAAAGTTGACGACGCAGGCGCAAAGAAATTTGTAGCCGGGCGATTCCATGACTATCGATTGGTAGATGGCAAGAGCGTTGTTGAGCAATGCGAAGAGCTGCAGCTGATATATCATGAACTTGCTGCCGAAGGTATGGGGCTAAATGATGCTCTCCAAGTGGCGATGATGATTGAAAAATTAACGCCATCTTGGAAGGACTTCAAGAGCTACCTAAAGCACAAGCGAAAGATGATGAATCTAGAGGATCTTATCAGGAGGCTGCGCATCGAGCAAGACAACCGAAAAGTTGACAAGAAATCATTTGGAATGATTTCCAAGGCCAACGTGGTTGAAGTTGGGGACAACTCCCATGGGAATAAGCGCAAACGTACTTTTGAACCCAAGGGAGATACTCAGACAAGGAGGTTCGCCGGTGACTGTTATGTGTGTGGTAAGCCTAACCATAAGGCCAAGGACTGCACTCAACGGCAAAACAACTGCACTCAACGTCAAAACAATGACGGTAAGTGGAAGATAGTCCCTTACAAAGGCAAAGGCAAGAGGCCTGCACATGCCCACATTGCTGAGGACAATCTGAGCTCTGACATGGATGACATGCATCTGAGTGCTGTGGTATCGGAGGTGAATCTTGTTGGAGGGAACTCCAAGGAATGGTGGGTGGACACTGGGGCTACTCGCCACATTTGCGCCAACAAATGGATGTTTAAGACCTATCAACCGGTGAATGATGAGCACTGCTACATGGGAAATTCAGCAGTCTCAAAAGTTGAAGGCAAAGGGACGGTTGTGCTAAAAATGACTTCCGGAAAAGAGTTGACTCTTACCGAGGTGCTCCACGTGCCAAAGATCCGAAACAATCTCATCTCTGGAGCAGTGCTGAACAAGAAAGGCTTCCGGCTTGTGTTTGAGTCCGACAAAGTCATTCTGTCCAAGGGTGGTATGTTTGTGGGCAAAGGCTACTTGGGCAATAACCTCTTCAAGATGAGTGTAATGACTTTAGCTCCTAAGGCTAAGTCTAGTGTAGATGTTGAGGTTGATGTTAATGCAGCAAATGAGGCTAGCACAAGAAAAAATAATGTAATGACTGTTGCCAATGTGGCTAATAAAACTTTAAAGTTTGATTATTCTTGCGAGTCTTTACATTTGTGGCATGGTAGATTAGGACATGTGAATTATAAGTCCTTACAAAGGCTAACGTCTCTTAATCTATTGCCTAAATTTAACATCAATCATAAACACAAGTGTGAGACTTGTGTAGAGGCCAAATTAACCAAGTCATCATTCCACTCAATTGAGCGAAGCACCGAACCGTTAAACTTGATTCATACGGATGTATGCGATCTAAAGTATGTACAATCTAGAGGCGGTAAAAATTATTTCATAACATTTATCGATGATTGTACAAGATATTGTTATGTCTACTTAATGAGAAGTAAAGACGAAGCAATTGATATGTTCATTCACTATAAGAATGAAGTTGAGAATCAACTTGATAAAAAGATTAAAATTCTTCGAAGTGATCGAGGCGGTGAATATGAGTCACCATTTGCACAAATATGTGCTGAGAGTGGCATTATTCATCAAACCACTGCGCCTTATTCTCCCGAGCAAAATGGTATTGATGAAAGGAAAAATAGAACGCTTAAGGAAATGATGAATGCAATGCTAATAAGTTCCGACTTACCTAGGAATTTGTGGGGAGAAGCTCTGCTTTCCACCAACTATGTGCTAAACAGAGTACCACATAAAAAGTTGGATAAAACGCCTTATGAATTGTGGAAAGGTCGTGCATCTAGTTACAAGTTTTTAAGGGTTTGGGGATGTCTAGCAAAGGTACCAATTCCTCCTCCTAAACGGACTAGGATAGGACCTAAGACAGTAGATTGTGTATTTATCGGATATGCGCAAGATAGTAGTGCCTATCGTTTTCTAGTGCATAAATCAGATAATGCAGAAATGCATGTAAATACTATCATTGAGGCTAGGGATGCTTCGTTCTTTGAGGAAATCTTTCCCCACAAAACTCCGACAATGCCTGAAACCAATGTTGAGAGAAATGTGGGGGATAGAGAATCTCAAGAGAATGTAGAATCGCCTAGACGAAGCAAAAGATCGAGAAAAGAGAAATCTTTTGGCTCTGATTTTCTAACATATCTGTTGGAAAAAGATCCGACTACTTTCAAAGAAGCAATGTCTTCACAAGACTCTGATCTTTGGAAAGAAGGGGTGAACAGTGAGATAGAATCTATCTTACATAATCATACTTGGGAACTAGTGGATCTTCTTGCAGGTTGTAAACCACTAGGCCACAAGTGGATCTTCAAGAGGAAGATGAAAGCTGATGGTATTATAGATAAGTACAAGGCTAGACTTGTAGTAAAAGGCTACAGACAAACTGAAGGTGTTGATTATTTCGACACATACGCTCCTGTATCCCGGAAAACGTCTATAAGGTTAATAATTGCATTTGCTGCATTATATAACTTAGAGATCCATCAAATGGATGTTAAAACGGCTTTTCTAAATGGAGAGTTAGAAGAGGAGGTTTACATGGAACAACCTGAAGGGTTTGTAGTTCCAGGTAAAGAAACTAAGGTGTGTAAACTTGTGAAATCCTTGTATGGATTAAAACAAGCACCTAAACAAAGGCACGAAAAATTTGATAGTGTCATGCTTTCAAATGGGTTTAAAACAAACCAATACGATAAGTGTGTCTACGTGAAAGGAGACAATACAAACTATGTAATAGTATGTCTATACGTAGATGACATGATAATTGTTGGTAATAATGATAACATCAAAATTACCAAGAAAATGTTGTCACGAAATTTTGAGATGAAAGACCTAGGTCTTGCAGATGTGATTCTTGGAATGAAGATCACCAAACATGCAGATGGATATTTTCTCTCCCAGGGTCATTATGTCGAGAAGATACTTGACAAGTTTGACAAGGGAAATAATACCATCGCTAGAACACCTATGGAAGTGGTGTCAAATCTTTGCAAGAATCGCGGAGAAGGTGTGCAACAACTTGAGTACTCTAGAGTCATAGGCAGTCTAATGTACCTCATGGATTGCACTAGACCTGATATAGCTAATTCTGTCAATACATTGAGCAGATATACAAGTAATCCCAGTTATGAGCACTGGAAGGCAGAAGTTCGAGTTCTTAGATATCTAAGATATACTTCTAACTACGGACTACATTATACGAGATACCCAGCAGTAATTGAAGGGTATTCAGATGCGAATTGGATATCGGACTCCAAAAATATAAAATCTACGAGTGGATATATATTTATAATTGGCGGTGCTGCTATTTCATGGAAATCATGCAAACAGACATGCATTGCTAGATCAACTATGGAATCTGAGTTCATAGCTTTAGATCTTGCGGCAGCAGAAGCTGATTGGCTTCGGAGTTTCTTGGAGGATATTCCAATGTGGTCAAAACCAATGCCATCCATTAGTTTGCACTGTGATAGTCAGTCAGCTATGGGAAGAGCACATAACAATGTGTATAATGAGAAATCACGACACATTCGTCGGAGACATAAATCCGTGAGAAATTTACTAAAAACCGGTGTCATTTTTTTAGATTATGTGAAGTCTAAAGAAAACATTGCTGACCCATTTACGAAAGGTCTGACAAGAGACCGAGTAGAGGTTTCATCGAGGGGAATGGGGTTGAAGCCCATGAAATTGATTTCCAACCATGATGGCAACCCAACCTGAATTGTAAAATCCAATTTGCAGGTTCAATGGGAAAACCGAATTGTGGGGGGGATCGAACAAAGCACTCGGGAAATTGAGTTCCTTACCTATTCCTGTGATGAAAGAGTGATAGACCTATACTTTGGGAAGGCTGAGCTCATGCTCTTAATGATTCTTCTATCTCGAGATGATAAAGTGGGGTATTACAGGATACTCTTTAGGAGAAATCACCTATGTCGAATGTGAAGGGGCCGCTTCTATGAGATGACCTGAGGGCTAAATCTCTAGAGTATTCGATGAAACATCCAAGGCAGTCCAGGGCCAAAATGGACAACAACGAAAGAACCAATAATAGTGTGGAGATGAAGCTGTGTGAGTATTGTTGTCTTGTTATACATAAAACGTCGAACAGTTCAAGGCATCGCGTTCACTGGTTGACAAGTATATCCGATGATACTTTACTAAGGAAGGTTCAAGGTTAATCACCACCTATCCTGATGCAGTGGATTCTCAAAGTACTCTCAAATCTTCATCTAGGTGCATTGTGTAATTTTTTCGCCATATTGCATTCATGTGGGGGATTGTTAGGATATTGGGTTTTAATCATTAAAAGCCCAATATTATTATTAATTTTTGTTAATGAGAACAAAATTATGGTAAGTTAATTATGAAAGGCAATTAGGCTAAAGAAATCCCACATTGAGTAATTGAGGCACTTATGGTTTGTTTATATTGAGATACAAATCATTAGAGTGTAGTTAAGTAGAAAAGATGGGTGCCCCTCGCGCGCCGTCCGTCCGTCCGCTCGGCTCGCCCCGCCACGCCTCACCTCGTCTCGTCGCGTCGCGCGTGTCACTGCCGCGAAGACAGTCCTATCTTTTTACTACTCGGATTTCTGAAATGACTTTTCATATGCCTGACTTTTCATATTCTGCTGAGTATTAAGTTTGAGACTTTTTACCTACCTGCAGAATTGATGTCAGATTTAAGTGTGAGACTTAAATCCGAAATGAATATGATGTTAAGTGTTGAGACTTTTCATCTAACCCACTATGCATTGTCATTTAAGTTGTGGCCTTTGGTAGGCCTGCTGTTGCAGCTATATAAGCTGCTCCAGCCTCATTCTTTATCTTATCCCGAATTTGCATTTGCATATCATATCATCTTCTTGAGAGTACTACACACTTCTTAGTGTTCGAGAGAGTCTGTCTAGGTTTCTGCTTCAACCCATACAGAGGTGTTTGGGACGTTGTACCTTGGAACTCTCTTGTCCAGGAGGCCAGAAGTTGTAGGCGGGCAATTTAGAGTTTACGGGCACACGGTTTACTGTGGCCTCGTCCAACAACAAAGTTTCTGCCCAGTTTATTTAAACTGTTTGTTGTAAGTTTTTACTGTTTCGAGCATTTTATTATAACAGAGTATTTGTGATCTTCTTATGCTTTGTCTATTTGTTTTTAAGAAAACAGAACCAACACATTATTCGTTTGGTATAATTTCTGAATCTATATATATCTTTGGGCAAGAAGGCAAGGATACAAAATGGCTATTATGTTGAGACAAAAGTTCAACTCTTTATAGTGAACTTGTAATTTTGAACTATTTAGTCATTGGTATAAAACCAATTGAAGCCACACTATAACAATTCTAACCTTTGTTTTGGTTTCTTACGGTTGTGTCCATTTCGACATTGGACCACACCTTGTTTTGTAAGCGCTTTCCATTTTTGAAGCGGTCATACATCGTACTCACGTATGTTGTCTTCTAAAAGTGTATCAAGTTATACTCCAACATATTTATCTATATGTCTTAGGATTCAATATATGCATTTGCCTATCTTTGTACCCCTTTTGCAGGTTACACAACTTATCATAAGAACGGGATGAAGATTAGTCTCCAATGTGTTTCTTCAATATCGTAATTTGGTTGTCCCTTTTGAACTATGTTGCACGGATACGGATACTCGGATACATGGATATACAGATACGGGTACGACTGCACGGGATTTTCAAAATTTGCAGGATACGATACGTCCAGATACGGCAAATTTTATTAATTAATTTATATATATATATAAAATTAATAATATTTGTAAGAAATCAAGTTTCAAGCATATAATCAATTTTAAACACATTAGAAATCAGAATAAAGTTGCAAACACACCAACTTCACGACAAATGGTAAAATATTAATCCAGGACGTCTAAACATTTCAAGCATATAATCGAAATAAACACATTTAAGTGGTTAGGAAATAGGGATTTAGTTAAATAATTTAATTTTAACTACAGTTTCAACCCTATTTTTAAAAAAAAATCTGAAAGTTCCCGTATCTAACCCGTATCGGATACGGTCAGCGGTGTATCTTGACCGTATCCAAAACGATAAAAACTTATTTTTTTTATCCTCAGATATGCCACGTGGCATATTTCATACGTATCGGTGTCGTATCCGTGCGTATCCGTATCCCAAAAGTATCTGATACTTGACCGTGAAATTTTTTGGAGTATCGGTGCAACATAGCTTTTGAACCTAGATGTTGGGATCAGTCCTCTAGGTTGGGTATATAAGATTTTAATTTTAGATTTTATCATTTTAATATCATTCCCCTCGATATGCAATTTATGTGATCTCTCGGTAAATCTTTTTGTAAACTTTATCCACGGATTACTATATCATTAGATTGAATCAATATCACTGCCTAAAACTATCGAATAAACTTATATCATTAGATTGATTCAACATCACTGCCTAAAACTATTGAATAATAGTTTATGTAATTTTTATTTAAAATATTTTTTCCTTTTTATATTTGGTTGGTGTATAAGTTAGGGCTCAAATCGAATGCATATAAGTATTTGTGAGTGTTACGTTAATGTTATGTACACTAATAAAACCAAATTAAATACATACAAGTATTTCTCGGTTTCTCGCTCAGTGTTACATCCGTATTATGTGGAGTGACAAGAAATGAAATTCACATTTCTAGTCAAAACACTTATTTATCAAGTTATTGGTTGTAAAAAAAATTGACTCTGGTCGGAATATATATAGCTTGTGTATATAATAGGGAAACATATATGGCAAGGAAAATGCGATTGACAGTAATTATTGTTAATTGTTTTTATTGTCATAATAATTTTATAAATTTAATATGAAAATTACAGACGACGCCCTGTATTTTGTCAAAGAAAATTGTTATAATACACTGACAGCCATATTTCTTTATCGCCACGAAACTTATATAATTATAATCGAAAATAGTGATTGAATTGGGGTATTCAAACTAGGCTAAATTAATAATATATAATAAAAATAATAAAAATATTTAAAAGTAATTAAAAAAAAAAATTGTTTATCGTTTCTACCATGAAACGCCAATTCACTTCGCGTTTCTTCATCTTTACTTTTTCACCATGAAAATTCTGACATCTTTTTTTTATTATTATTATTAAAGGAAGAAAAGATTCACGTTTCTCGATTCAAGATTTTTCACCTCCGGGCTTTGTTTCAATTGAAAACTAATTTGCGTTATATTTAATATAATTTAAAAACAAATTTTAGAAAAATTAATGAAAAGTTTTGAATAATTTTGTTAATAAAAATATTATTAATATCATTATAATTATAATTGTTATATATGCCATTATCATTATATTTGTTATACATATATTATAATTGTGTATGGTTATTATATTTTAAAAATAAATTTTAATATTTAAATAATAGATCCATGTAAAATTAGAAGATCAAATTGTATACTCGAATAGATGCTCACAATGACAAAATAGGGGTTAGCATAAATATCATAAAATGCCACTGTGAAATCTACCACAATGGTGTAGGGGTGTTGATCGGTATAAAACTATACCGAACCGAATCGAAATTTCGGATCCCAAATTTCAAAACCGAAAATAAAACCAATTCGGTTTGATTTTGGTTAACCAAATTTTTTCGGTATGATTCGGTAGAGTTTTCGTTTTAAGTGATTTTTTATTATTATTTTTTATTATTTTTTTGGATGATTAGTCAACAGAAACCCAAAATAAATACAAAACTAATACATAATATATTGGACTCAAAAGAATTTTAAAAATTTGACATTTTAGTACAAAACTTCTGACATTATTTTGAAGCTATTTGTTCCAAAGTCGAGTTTAATAGATAAAACAAAATAAATTATATTATATTTGAAAACTCGTAGTTAATTTAAGTGGTGTTTTATGTTATGCATACTCCCTATTTTGCCTTATTTATGAAATTAAAGTTTATTTTATATTATTTTAAAAAACCAATGGACATGACATCATTTTATCATGTGTAAGCATCTATTCGAGTATCAGAGCCACTTGATTTATCTAATTTTATATGGATTTAAATTATTTTTTAAAATATAATTATAATTATGTTAAAAATAATTATAATTATAATGATATTAATAACAGAGGCCCAAGATCTCAATTTAAAAGAAGTTTTGGGTTCAATGTCTCACTTGTGGATTTATGTATGCATTCTTTGTAGTTGGTTGTACTAAGTTGTACTTGTTTGTAATTAGTTGTACCTGATTATTTGATGGTGTTATTGATGTATTTGTGATGGATTGTACTATTATTGTACTCTTCGGTGCTTATAATTGTATTTGTAACTGTTCATAAATAATAATATTATGAAAAAATAAACATAATTTTTTATTCATTTTTTTCAAAAAGTGTTGTTTAAACAAAATTATTTCTTTATAAAAATTGTTTATTTTAAAAATTAGATTTTTCAAAATAACTATATTTAAAAAAACGCAAATGGCACTGTTAAAAAAACGCAAGTATCTTTCAATTCTTTTGAAACAAAAATGAGGGAAAATCTTTGACCAAGAAACGTGAATGTGATTCACGTTTCTTGCTTTCAATAAAAAAAACATTTAACAAAACCTCATAGAATTTTATGGTGAAAAAAAAAAGTAAAGATGGTTAAAGAAACGCGAAGTTAGAAAGCGTTTCATGTTAGAAACGCAAACAAATTTTTTTTTACATTACTTTCAAATTTTATATTATTTATATAATATTTTATTAATTTAGCCATTCAAACTATGTTTAAGGGTATTTTGGTAATTTTGTAAAATATTGAGACAAAGTCTTGATTCGTCACACAAGTACCAAGAATCTTTCTCTTCGATTTCTAACAATTATTAATAAAAATATATAAAATAAATAAAAACAAATGATCGAAAATTGAAATTGACTAACCGACTCAAAATTTGTAGATGTATATCATATGTTTACATGCTAAACAAACGAACGCATAAACTCAGGAAACGAGAAGAAAAAAAAATTAAAGGGAAGGAAAATAAAATTATTTACCATGCTTTGGACCTTCATTGAGTTCACGAAAACCTACAAGAAACTTAATGGTTCCCTGCAAGTAGGTCTCAGTACAAGAAAGTAGGTCTCCCCAAAAATCAAAGAAATTTAATGGTATTCCCTAAGGAAAATAAATAAAATAACAGCATGAAAATGAAATTTACCTAGTGCAAATTTCCATGGGTTCTGGCATTAGTTTACCATCAATGAACACATAGAGTAAGTCACGCTTCAAGAAATCATGAATAACAACAATATTATTCTTGAAAAGTGAAGACAAAGAACAACGGTTGAGACAAAGAACAAAAAATAGAATCACTCAATCACCAAGCAATAAAACTCATTTAGTTTATTAAAACAAAGATCCTGATGGAAATAAACCAACTTAATTATTATGATATTGTCACTTGCCTTAAGCTTTTAAACTATATTATTTTCTTTTTTAATTTTGTCAAATTAAGCCCAGCGACATTTTAGATTGTATTGTATTTTCGAAGATGTAAATTGGTTTTAAGATCACTCTTACCAATTGGGAATCACCATGTTCCATCCAAAAGAAAGCATGGGAATTGTTAAGTGTGAGATTAGAAGATTTTTGTAATATTGTATGACAATATTAAGGCTGCCAAGACATAATGTTGTTCCATGTCCACAAACCACTCCAACTAAATTTAGAGGCAAATTTATTCTATTTCTACACTTTAGTCTCCAATCTTAAGAATTAGTATATGCATCAAATTAATAAATATCCGGATCTGAATTAAAACACAACATAAGAGGTTGGAGACCATTAGCTTCCATGACTAACTGCTGACTCTTTGGATTATTCTGCACAATAATGCTAACAACTTCAACAGCCTTGCCCCTGATGTTAGGATGTGAATTTTTCAGCACATGTTGTTTATTCTGCAAATGCATGTAAGAAAGCAAGCAAACGTGCAAGAGAGATGGGATCTTTCAGCTTGTGCTTGAACCAAAACATATCCTTAAATATCTGCATTAGATTTGGATATTTATGGGTTATAGTCATTTTCTCCTGAATTTATTTTCTCAAATTTGAAATTCAACTTCTTAATATACTACAAAGTACAAAATAATGACCAGAGAATTCAAAGCAATGATTAATATTTTACTGTAATATAAAACTTAATACTTATCGTATTAAATTCTTATAATCATTACAATGTAATCAAATTTAGCCTTCAAATGTTTATCCTTTTAATAGTCAAATGACATTTCACACTTCAATAATTAATTAAATCCCCTTTTGAGTTGCTCAACTTTTCTGATTAATTATAAATTTAAATTCATAATTAAATTTTGGATTTTAATTATTCAATTTAGCCATTCAATTAGTAATAGGTAATCTGATAAAATAAATAAATAAGCATAGGTAATTATAATTTTTCTTTTAATTTAATAATGCTATTGATTCAGTATTAATAATTGAAGTTTTTCTGTCATTACAATTAATTTTCATTTAATTTGGGATGCTCATCATTCAATGCATTTATTTTAAATTTGTCCATATATTTAATTTAGGGTAAAAAGCATAAAAACTCCATGTTAGATCAGGCCAAGATTTGATCATGCCCAGATTAGGTCATGCCAAGGTTAGGTCATGCCAGGTTAGATCATGACAGATTTAGATCATGTCAGTTTTATATCAGACGAGGGTCAGATCATGCTAATATTAGGTCATGTCAGTGTTAGATGATGACAATGTTAGATCATTCCAATATTAGGTCATGCCAATGTTAGATGATGCCAAAGTTAGATCATGCCAAGGTTAAGTCATGCCAGATTAGGTTATGCCAAGGTTAGGTCATGTCCAGATTTGGTCATGCCAAGGTTAGGTCAGGCCAATGTTAGATCAAGCCAATGTTACATCGTGACATGTTTAAATCATGTCATAACATAGGCATGACCTAATCTGGGTATGACCTAACCTTGGCATGACTTAATCTTGGCATGACCTAACCTTGGCATGATCTAACTTTGGCATGATCAAACACTGGAATGACAGAACATGGTATGATCTAACCCTCGCCTGATCTAGTATGGGCATGATCTAAACTTGTCATGATGTAAGCTTTGATTGATCTAACATTGGCATGACCTAATATGGGCATGATCTAAACTGGGCATTATCTAGCATTAGGATGGCCTAACATTTGCATGATCTACCTCTCGCCTATCTAACACTGACATGATCTAAACCTGTCATGATCTGACATTGTCTTGATCTAATATTGGCATGATCTAAGGGCATGATCTAACATTGATATTACTTTTGAATAAATGTACACGAATGATAATAATAATAATAAGGCTCGGGGTACACATATTCGGAATGAGTTGTTCTGCTTCGAGGTACATGTACGTGTTTGTAATAATAATAAATAATTGTAATAACAAAAATAATAATAACAATTGTATCATCCTGCTAGGGGTACGTGAACTGCCACGATCATGGCCTGACGAGAATGTGCACGAGAAATTTGCACCTGCTATTCACCATAAATGCACACAATAACTTTGATCACGCGGCACTAGTAGAAAAATCGACTTTCGTGACACTAAAAAGCGTCGCGAAATGTGGTTATATAGGATATATCTTGATAGAAATAGATGTAGTTATAGGCAAATGATTTCTTGTATGCATCATTATATTTACTGTTGTAATACAAAGTCAAGGCCTTGAACCAAATGTTAAGCAATACCGTGCAATTGACACGTAGTACCTTTTTTAGCCTTCAAATATTTTTATCAATGAGCGATGCTACTGAAAAAATTGTATTATAACATAATCCATAATGCAGTAAGCAATGTCATTTAGAGAGAATGTTAGAAAGGAACGAGAAAATAAAGCCTTGTTAGAAAGGAACATGGAACAATGTCATATGCAATTGATGCACGTTGGGCATTTGAACATCTATTAGTTTTAGTGATTCAAATGTGGGAAACTAGCTGTAAAAAATATGTGCATGTCTGATGGGATCCCATTTCATGTGTTTCTTTTCGAGCAACAAACGAGCGCTATAAAATAAAGTGAGAAATAGACTTTTTGGTCGAACTGAAAAAGTTAGCCTTTTCAATTATAATATTCATATTCATATATATAGAAGGAATTAATAACAACCCACTAACATACTTACTAGAAATAACACAATATGAACCTAAAAATAGGAGATAAAAAAGTCTTGACTAAACTAAAGTAACGGAAGTAAAAGCTATCCACTGAGTTTATTTTGACTGCTAATATAATTCATCATCTTGCATAATATAGTCCTTAGTCCAAGCAGGCTGATAGACTCTTCTCTTGGGCCTGGTCGACATAATGTCTGTTAGAAAAAAAGATAATATACTCAAAATATCAGCATAGCATGTTTTCTACCTATGAAACAACATAGATTAACACCAAGTAAATAATGAGCCAAAAAATCTAAATCTTTAAAATAACCTTTATACATTGTTCTACTTGCACATCTCGATCGAAGAAGCGAACGGAAATCATCTCTGCAAAGCTGACTCTGCGTGCACGCTTCTTTTGTAGAGTCATGGTGGCGGTGGTGCCGCTAGAATTATCCGTCGAGGGGCGGCATCCCTCGGGTGTTACTTCTTCCTTAGAATCCATTCTCGTATGTTTTCAACTTGGAGGTTGAGTTTTTATCCGCATTTTCAAAATCAAAACCGGCGGTTGGAGGGAAACGTATCGTTTGCGGTTGGACTACACGAATAGTAGGCTCCAAACCTTCTGTGTAATAATTCATGTTACGACTTACAACCCGTCTCCACTTTTAAAAATTGTCTCCACTAACAACAATTTCAGACAAATAAAATAAAATTTATATTATCTATTTTGTTAAAATAATTCATCAACTTGTATATTTTCTTGTCATTTTGCTCTTTGTTTCATTAAATAGAATTCTCGAATTTATTCTTCTAATTGAAGCATGCCTCATACAACAATTAAGTAATTGTTTTTGGCTAACTTGCATATGTATATGTGTTATTTGTTATATTTCAAAAAAGTATATTCATGTCATTTAAAGATGCACCATACAGACCTAGAGTTTGTCTGGTTGTTGCTGCGAGTAACTCCCGACTCTGAGTTGACTGTCGTAACCTTGTCCCGTGTTGAGAAGTAGCTATAGAACTACACTTCACTTCTTGAAGAGCGGTCAAAATTTTGGACAACTCGGCATGAATGTTGCATCAATCAAAGGCGAGCAACAAGATGGAAGCAACCAGGAGATTAGAGCTCTTGCAACAATGAAGTATATTTTTATAGTAATCATAGGATATCTCTTTATTGAGAAAAAAAGCAAATTGGATGGCTGATTTATTGCATTTTAAATTCTTTATGTTTCTTTCATATTTTCTTTTGTTGACTTTGATTATCATTTCGATGCAATATATTTTACTTTATTTCTCACTAAAATTACTGACATTAAAATAATTAAAATACCTACTTAATATTTATAATATAAATAGTATCATTGATGCTAGAAATATACAAATTATATATAATAAATAAAGTATGTTTGAATTATATATTTATATCAATAATTATGAAGCTTCAAACAATTCCAATCAAATAAAAGATTGTATGTCTTATCGTATTTAATTGTTATTTTATCACTTCTAATTATTAAACTTATTTACATTTAAATAGTTAAATTCCTTTTTTATTAACATAAAATAGGCAATTGATTATATTAAAGTTAGCGGTCGGATAAATTTGAATTTTTTTTTTTAAATGCAGTTAGCGATAAATGTAAACGTGGAGATGGGTTGTAACAAGAAATGCAACAGATGATTTGTTCAAATCCTATATTCCAAATGATACTCCACTCACTGTTACATTCTCATATACTTGACAAGTGTCCCTAATATTTTCAATTTTAACCCACAATTTTCATGTATTTTGAAAAAAGTAGGCATTTTGGTCTTTTTATTTATTTTTGCCTTATTAGTACCCACTTCATCACTTCAAAACCCTATCGTTAGGATCGATTTCGGGGGTGGGTTGCCATTCCACACCCGAGTTCAACCAACTTGAGCTTCAATAGCTCGTGTTCTTGAAATAATTGCACCGAGAGATTATATCGAGTTCGGTTACAAAACCGAGCGGAAGACACTCGACATAACCCGCTCTAAAACCGATTACTCATTTGAAAGGCATTTTAAAGATATGCAAGAAAGGATGTAAAAACAGTAAGGTAAATAAATGCAGTAAAGTAAATAACACAAGCATTTGTTTCTGGAAGTTTGAAGCACAACGCTTCTACATCTCCCCTTCTTCCATCTCATGGAAGGATACACTAGAAGACTTTGATTTATACAACTCTTTGTACAAACCCGGTCCAGTTGGGCATTCCCCATCCAACTAGAACTCCTAGCAACTCAACTATGTATGTTCTTTAATGTCTCACATACAAAGACCTCTCAATCGGTTGTGATGAATCATCAACCGTTACAATGGTATTCACTCTTCTATTTTAGCTCACAAATATAATGAATAGAGTGAATAAAAAGGCACAAATGATCTCCTAACAGATCTGATACAGCTAGGTAAGAGGTGCCAAAGGTTTGAGGAGTGCTCTTCATGTAGCAGCTTTTGTCTTTGAAGTTCCTCAATTGAATCCCAAGTGGGTTTGCTTTGGAAGGCTTGGATTGATCTTCAATCAGCTGTTATTGAACTTCCAAATCATGTATATATAGCTCCAAGTAATGATATATACGTTAGATACAAGAATATAACCGTTGGGACAGTTTTGGTAAGCTTTCAAACATTGCAACGGTCATTCTGGGCTATTTTTGGAAGTCTGCTGGTCTGGTCAACTGGTCTGGTCAGCTGGTATGGTCAGCTGGTCTGGTCTGCTGGTTGTTGGGATATGCCCTAAGACAAGTCATTAGATGATTGTTTAAGACATACAATGTTTATGGATTTATGAATGGCAATTCATTATTATATATTATTCTTTTAACTGTGCATTGTGAATTAATATATATGTTAATGTCCTTAGAATAATATTGTATTATTCTTAAAGATGTCCCTAGTCAAGTATTATCACTAATAGGGATAATGATAATACGTAGAGACTAGTATATGTTGATCGATGAATTGTTCATTGATATGAGATATCAAATCAACATATAGGTACATGTTAGAGAACGATGTACTGGACAGACCCACCATGAGAATGCAACATGGATAGTTATATGATCGTCATATGCAATTCTCATAGTGATAATAATGTATACAATCCTTACGACTTGTGATCATCAGAGATCCCAACATAAGGAGTTATGTATCTTGATATCGTCAAACGTTACCCGTAACAGGGTAATCTATAAAGGCGACTATTGGATACACTACGAATTATGTAGAGGGATGTTGACTGATCGAGATAGGATTTGTCCCTCCTATATAACAGGAGATGTGTTTGGCCCTTGATCAAGTGAGAACTAAAATGCATGGCCATGCTCGAATGAGTCGATATGAGATATCGAGCTTATTCGTTTATTCTAGTTCTACTTGGGGATCAAGAAATAGAGATTGAATATACGAGTATGACTATTCCATGACTCGTGTTCAATCTAAACACAAAGGACAAAGGGATTAAGTTACATGATTAATATTATCACAAGTTCTAAAGGTTATGTCGAGTCATTGACATTCTCGTAATTTGGGTAGCATCGATGTGTTGCTAGATACCGCTCGATGCTTGCGACATAAAATGAGATTTTATGTCACTGCCAACATTACGAGATCCTATCGGGTCGCACAAAAGATTAAATCGAGAAGGGAAATTAAATTCATGAGATGAATTAAATAATTAAGAGGAGTCTTAATTAATAATCATAAGGATTAATTAAATCATGGGCTTAAGCCCATGAAGCTTTGAGAAAGCCTTTAATTAATCATATTTAATATGATAGCAAGGTGTTTAATTGTAAGACAATTATCATAACACAAAACCTAACCCAAAAACCACAAGCTCTCGGCCGCCTAGGATATCAACCAAGCTCTCGGCTTCTTCAAGGTAGCCGAAGGTGATTTGGTTGTTTGGTGGTGATCTTCGATTGTGAATCGAGTTAGCTTCGTGTATCGGATTAATAACTCGTCTAGCAACGTGTTATTAATCCATCCCTTCACTCGATTTGATCGTGTGGATACCGTTGAGGCAAAACCATTCGAGTTTTGCTATTGACTCGGAGAAGGCGTAGGACGTGGTGCAGCTCCGTGGATTCGGCTTCAAACGCGCTACAAGGGTGAGACACTTGTAATTCTCTAATCCGATATGAATCCCTATGTATAGATCGCTGGTTTGTAATCCCAAAATTTTATTCCGCTGCGTTGTATGCTAATGGGGTAACTAACAGTGGTATCAGAGCCAGGTTCAAGGCTCATATCGGATTTATGTGGTTAAATAGTTTAATCATGTTAGAATTAATATTGCATGTTAATTAAACTGTTTAAATTCATATTTGATATGAAATTAATTTTAGTTTATGAAAATCATCGTAGTAATTGTATTTGATATAATTGGCGAATAAAATTATTTATTGAGCATAAACTTTCGGCCACCACCATCACAAATGTCACCATGGCTAGCCACATGAGGGCTAGGGTTTTGGAACCCTTGGCTCGAGATGGCTTAGTCGTTGTGGCTAATAATTGTGCATGGAAGTGTCGAAAATTAATTAGGGTTTAGAACCCATTGGGCATGACGGCTAGCTCATGACGGCTAGGGTTTCGAACCCTAATAGCCGTGCATGGCTCGGCCATCATCGCCCTATTTTCTTAAATTTTGATGCTTGGATGAGTTTTGAACTCCTTGACTCGATAATGGTTTATGCATGCATGGATTAGTAACTTTACCACATGAGAGCAATGATTTTCGAACCCTTAGCTCGAGATGGTTGAGCGAACCCCGTGCATGGCATGACCGTGACTCGTGGCTAACAAATTCCGGCGTTTAAAACAAGATGGCTCGATAAAAACATCAAAAGGGCGCGAGGCGGCTAGGGTTGGAACCCTAGTGCCGCCGCCGCATGGACCATGGCTCGGCCATGGGCTAGGGTTTCGAACCCTAGGCCCACTATTGGTTCAGCCGTGGGTTTTGGTTCGAACCATGGTGGTTCGTGTTTTAGTCGCTTTAGTTCGTGGCATGTGATGTCCCGAGCGTACGATAATTTTTCAAAAATTATATTACAGTTTTAATTAAAATTAAATTTAAAATGTTTAGAATTTAATTAATTAAATGTTAATGCATGCTTTATGTGTTGTTTGAGCATGGTGCGTGGTTATAGCCCTTTGACCTATTAGATAGGATTTGTGAATGATTGTAATTTATAATACGACCTGCGAGTCGTGCCTTTCTCTATTTTATTCTAAATGTAATCCCTCCCCTATGTTCCCCTCGAATGTGAATCGAGGAATTCTATATCTTGTAAAATAGTGTAGTTTATTTTATTGATGGTGATCAATGAAGATGGAGCATCGTGCCGGGATGAGGAGGCCATTCACAAATTGGAGCCAAAGGAAGGTGCTTATGAAGTTACCTTAGGTTGACTCATAGGAGTTTCTCATTGGCTTGAGAAACTCATTAGTAGGGGCTATAACCATGTCACGTTTTAATTATGTATGTTGATGCATGATTTATCTTATGTTTTAGTTTGATAATAGTATTACACATATATGTAGATATGTATACAACTATATGTAGTGGACATATTTTAAATTATCAAATTAATCATGAGATCAATAAATCCCTCTAAAATATTAAGTTTTAGATGCCTTCCAAAATAAAAGTACTCGTCAATAACTTCGATTGTACATGTGTGGGTTTGCCAAAGCAAAGCACCGTGGCAATCTTAGTAAGGCGCGAAAGGATAAAAGTGATATCCGTTATACTTTAATTGGGTACGACTTAACTAGGTTATCTCAATAGGATTGGGAACCTAGAGGCATGGGTTGGATTATAATTCATTTGATGAATTGAACAAAGTGTTGTTCGTCCAACTATCCAAGAATTATATGTGATGTAATGACAAAGTGTTGTCTACCTAAATAACCGAGTCTTGGGCGATTAGCCAAAGCTAACTCAAGATTAGGCGTAATATGGATCTTGGCCCACTAAAAGATTTCGAGGGTTGATATTTTTCAAACAAAATAGTGGGAGTATCATTTAATATAAGACCATGTTAAATGATTTAAATCATAAACTTATTTTGCATATTTATATTGTAGATATCCATGGCAACTAACAACGTTACTAGCACTTTATCACTGCGATCGGTCCTTGAGAAGGACAAATTAAATGGGACAAATTTCCTAGACTGGCATAGGAACTTGAGGATAGTCCTCAAACAAGAAAAGAAACAATATGTTCTAGAGGAACCCTTGCTCGCTGAGGAACCTCCCCTAACAGCTACAAGAGCTGAAAAAGATGCTTACAAGAAGCATCAGAGTGACGCACTTGATGTTGGGTGCCTAATGCTTGCCACTATGAACTCTGAGCTTCAGAAGCAACATGAGGAAATGGAGGCGTTCGATATGATCGAACACTTAAAGCAGTTGTACCAACAGCAAGCTAGACAAGAGAGGTATGACGTCTCTAAAGCGTTATTCCAGTGCAGGATGGTAGAAGGAAGCTTAGTTGGAACTCATGTGCTCAAGATGATTGGGTACATTGAGAATCTGGATAAGCTAGGTTTTCCATTGGACCAAGAGTTGGCCACCGATGTAATCTTGCAATCGTTGCCGGAGAGCTTCAGTCAATTTGTAGTAAATTACAATATGACTGATATGGAAAAGACTCTGCCCCAGTTGCTTGGTATGTTGAGAACATATGAAGCAAACACTAAGAAGACTAAGGCCACAAATGTCCTTATTGTGAATAAAGGCAAAGGAAGGGCCAAAACTAAAGGCAACAAGAAAGCAAAGAAGGTCTTTGCTAAATCTAAGCCAAAGTCTTCTGCACTGAAGCCAAAGGGAGGGATAGCAAAGGAAGGGAACTGTTTCCATTGCGGTGAGACCGGCCATTGGAAAAGGAACTGCAAAGTATATCTGGAGGATCTAAAGAAAGGAAGTGTGACTTCCGCTTCAGGTATTTTTGTTATAGAAGTCAATTTATCTACTTCTTCATCATGGGTATTAGATACTGGATGTGGATCTCACATTTGTGTAAATGTGCCGGATCTCAAAAGGAGTAGGACATTGGCAAAAGGTGAAGTTGATCTCCGAGTTGGAAATGGAGCAAGAGTTGCTGCATTAGCTATAGGAGATTATCATTTAGCTTTACCTTCTGGTTTATCGTTGATTTTAAAAGACTGTTATTTTGTGCCTTCAATTACTAAAAACATTATTTCTATTTCTTGTTTAGACAAGTATGGTTTTTCATTTATAATAAAGGACAATTGTTGTTCTATTTATTTAAATGATATGTTTTATGCTAGTGCACAAATGGTGAATGGTCTTTATGTATTAAATCTTGATATGCCTATCTATAACATAAATACTAAAAGGATTAAAAATAATGATTGTAATCCGACTTATCTCTGGCACTGTCGCTTGGGCCACATAAACGAGAACCGCATATCTAAACTTCATAAGGATGGAGTATTAGATTCATTTGATTTTGAATCATATGAAACATGCGAATCTTGTTTAATGGGCAAGATGACAAAAGCCCCTTTCAAGGGACATGTTGAAAGGGCAAATGTTTTATTGGGACTAATACATAGTGATGTATGTGGACCAATAAGTACGCAAGCTAGAGGTGGTTTTCAATACTTCGTTACATTTACTGATGACCTCAGTAGATATGGGTATGTGTACCTAATGAAACACAAACATGAAACCTTTGAAAAGTTCAAAGATTTCAAGAATGAAGTGCAAAACCAACTTGGCAAAAGTATCAAAATCCTTCGATCAGATCGAGGAGGTGAATACTTAAGCCAAGAGTTTCATGATTATCTAAAGGAGTGTGGGATAGTCCCACAACTCACTCCTCCGTATACTCCACAATGGAATGGTGTATCCGAGAGGAGAAATCGAACCTTGTTAGACATGGTTAGATCAATGATGAGTCATGCAGATCTTCCGATATCATTTTGGGGACACGCTCTAGAAACAGCAATTTTCTTACTGAACCGTGTTCCATCTAAATCAGTGGAAAAGACACCATATGAGATATGGACTGGGAAGCGTCCTAGTATGTCTTTTATGAAGATTTGGGGTTGTGAGGCTTTCGTTAGACGTCACGCCACTAACAAACTTGGACCCAAATCTGATAAGTGTTTATTTGTGGGGTATCCTAAGGAAACGAAAGGATACTATTTCTACTATCCCACCGAGAACAAAGTAGTTGTTGCTCGGACTGGTGTATTTCTTGAAAGAGAATTTATCTCTAGAAAAACCAGTGGGAGAAAAATAGAACTTAGTGAAGTTCAACCACAAGAAAACACTGAACCTGAGATTGAGATGGAAACAGAGCAGGCACCACAAACTGTTGTGGAAGAAGTACCTGCTCAAGAGACACAAGCCCAGCGTAGGTCTGTAAGAGAACACCGGGAGCCACAGAGATATGGATTTCTTGTGACTCAACAAGGTGACTTACTACTTATTGATGAGGATGTGCCGTCATCTTATCAACAAGCTATTATGGGCAATGATTCTGAGAAATGGCAAGAGGCCATGAAATCTGAGATGGAATCCATGTATGCAAACCAAGTATGGACTTTGGTTGATCCACCTGAAGGGGTACGACCCATAGGGTGCAAATGGATTTTCAAGAAAAAGACCGATATGGATGGTAATGTACAAACCTATAAAGGTCGACTGGTTGCAAAAGGATTCAAACAAATTCATGGTATTGACTATGATGAAACCTTTTCACCAGTGGCCATGGTTAAATCCATAAGGATCTTACTTGCAATAGCTGCATTTCATGATTATGAAATCTGGCAGATGGATGTCAAAACAGCTTTCCTTAATGGAAATCTGCTCGAGGATGTGTACATGACACAGCCCGAGGGTTTTGTCGATCCAAAGGATGCTGGAAAGATATGCAAGCTACAACGATCCATTTATGGATTGAAGCAAGCTTCTCGGAGTTGGAATCTTCGTTTTGATGATGCAATCAAAGAGTTTGGTTTTTATCAAAAATGAAGATGAACCTTGTGTCTACAAGAAGGTCAGTGGGAGCGTAATCATTTTCCTAGTGTTGTATGTAGATGACATACTTCTTATTGGAAATGATATCCCTGCCTTGCAATCTGTAAAGATTTGGCTAGGGAATTGCTTTTCGATGAAAGACTTAGGAGAAGCCACCTATGTATTAGGAATCAAGATCTATAGAGATAGATCGAGAAGGCTTCTTGGTCTAAGTCAAAGTACATACATAGACAAAGTGCTTAAAAGGTTTAGCATGCAAGAATCCAAGAAAGGATTCGTGCCTATGACACATGGTATTTATCTCTCGAAGGAACAGTGTCCTTCAACACCAGATGAGAGACAACGCATGAGTAAGATTCCATACGCGTCAGCTATTGGATCTATCATGTATGCCATGATATGTACTCGTCCCGATGTATCATATGCTTTGAGCATGACGAGCAGATATCAAGTTGATCCAGGTGAAGGTCACTGGATTGCTGTCAAGAATATCCTAAAGTACTTGAGAAGGACTAAGGATACATTCTTGATTTATGGAGGTGAGGAAGAGCTCAATGTAATGGGTTACACTGATGCTAGCTTCCAAACCGACAAAGATGATTTTCGATCGCAATCTGGATATGTGTATTGCCTAAATGGAGGTGCTGTGAGCTGGAAGAGTTCAAAGCAAGAAACAGTAGCCGATTCTAGAATGGAAGCTGAGTATATTGCTGCCTCGGATGCAGCAAAGGAAGCTGTTAGGATGAGGAAGTTCATTTCTGAACTTGGAGTGGTGCCTAGCATTAAAGATCCGATAGAACTCTATTGTGACAACAATGGAGCGATCGCATTGGCTAAGGAACCAAGATCTCACCAAAGATCCAAGCACATACTTAGGCGTTTCCATTTCATTCGAGAAATCGTTGAAAGGGGAGATGTTAAAATATGCAAAGTACCAACAGATGATAATGTATCTGACCCATTGACGAAGCCGCTGTCACAGCAGAAGCATGATCGTCATACTAGATCCCTAGGCATTAGGTATATGTCTGAGTGGTCTTAGTGCAAGTGGGAGATTTTTTGGGATATGCCCTAAGACAAGTCATTAGATGATTGTTTAATGTTTATGGATTTATGAATGGCAATTCATTATTATATATTATTCTTTTAACTGTGCATTGTGAATTAATATATATGTTAATGTCCTTAGAATAATATTGTATTATTCTTAAAGATGTCCCTAGTCAAGTATTATCATTAATAGGGATAATGATAATACGTAGAGACTAGTATATGTTGATCGATGAATTGTTCATTGATATGAGATATCAAATCAACATATAGGTACATGTTAGAGAACGATGTACTGGACAGACCCACCATGAGAATGCAACATGGATAGTTATATGATCGTCATATGCAATTCTCATAGTGATAATAATGTATACAATCCTTACGACTTGTGATCATCAGAGATCCCAACATAAGGAGTTATGTATCTTGATATCGTCAAACGTTACCCGTAACAGGGTAATCTATAAAGGCGACTATTGGATACACTACGAATTATGTAGAGGGATGTTGACTGATCGAGATAGGATTTGTCCCTCCTATATAACAGGAGATGTGTTTGGCCCTTGATCAAGTGAGAACTAAAATGCATGGCCATGCTCGAATGAGTCGATATGAGATATCGAGCTTATTCGTTTATTCTAGTTCTACTTGGGGATCAAGAAATAGAGATTGAATATACGAGTATGACTATTCCATGACTCGTGTTCAATCTAAACACAAAGGACAAAGGGATTAAGTTACATGATTAATATTATCACAAGTTCTAAAGGTTATGTCGAGTCATTGACATTCTCGTAATTTGGGTAGCATCGATGTGTTGCTAGATACCGCTCGATGCTTGCGACATAAAATGAGATTTTATGTCACTGCCAACATTACGAGATCCTATCGGGTCGCACAAAAGATTAAATCGAGAAGGGAAATTAAATTCATGAGATGAATTAAATAATTAAGAGGAGTCTTAATTAATAATCATAAGGATTAATTAAATCATGGGCTTAAGCCCATGAAGCTTTGAGAAAGCCTTTAATTAATCATATTTAATATGATAGCAAGGTGTTTAATTGTAAGACAATTATCATAACACAAAACCTAACCCAAAAACCACAAGCTCTCGGCCGCCTAGGATATCAACCAAGCTCTCGGCTTCTTCAAGGTAGCCGAAGGTGATTTGGTTGTTTGGTGGTGATCTTCGATTGTGAATCGAGTTAGCTTCGTGTATCGGATTAATAACTCGTCTAGCAACGTGTTATTAATCCATCCCTTCACTCGATTTGATCGTGTGGATACCGTTGAGGCAAAACCATTTCGAGTTTTGCTATTGACTCGGAGAAGGCGTAGGACGTGGTGCAGCTCCGTGGATTCGGCTTCAAACGCGCTACAAGGGTGAGACACTTGTAATTCTCTAATCCGATATGAATCCCTATGTATAGATCGCTGGTTTGTAATCCCAAAATTTTATTCCGCTGCGTTGTATGCTAATGGGGTAACTAACACTGGTATGGTCAGCTGGTCTGAGGTCTGCTGGTTCAGCATCAGCTGGCCTGGGATCTGCTGGTACCAGTTGGTCTGAGGTCTGCTGGTACAGCATCAGCTGGTCTGAGGTCTGCTGGTACCAGTTGGTCTGAGGTCTGCTGGTATAGCATCAGCTGGCCAAGGTCTGCTGGTACCAGTTGGTCTGAGGTCTGCTGGTACCGCATCAGCTGGTCAAGGTCTGTTGGTACCAGTTGGTCTGAGGTCTGCTGGTACAGCATCAGCTGGCCAAGGTCTGCTGTACAGCATCCGCTGGCCTGGGGTCTGCTGGTACAGCATCAACTGGCCAAGGTCTGCTGGTACTCTGCTGGCCAACATCTGCTGTTCTGTTCTCTTGGTTATATCTCTTGATTCGTTGATTTCTGGGCAAAGTGATCTTCATGAAAGTTATAGCCCTTTCTCTTAGCTTTCCACGGAATCAATAATCGCTCGATTTCGAGTTTGTATGAGAGAGTTATGCTCGAAATACGTGGCAATGGTCCTGCTGTATGTTTGCTGGATGCAGCAGCACATGGCGTGACTTGCAGAAGCTTTTTGGCCATCTTAACGTCCGGTTTCAGTCTTTCACCTCCAAAGATGACTTGTAGAAGTTGTCTTAACCTTCTAACCCATACTGAATCATCTCGTTTAGATAAGCGATCTGAGAGT